>JBAMCF010000601.1:600000-1142313 GCA_037075285.1 Drosophila lutescens
TATACAAAATTTGGATTTTTTAAATTCTTGTATAAATTTGTATAAAATATATACCGCTGGTATGGTATATATTTTAAAAGTTTTTCTTTTTAATATCTTGGAATATTTTACTCCATTCACTGCGTGCACTTTTTGGTTCTTTCAAGTCTTTATTTTTCGTTTCAAGCACTTGGATAATTTTTCTGACTCATTTGGCGGGAAAACGTACGAGGAAAACTTGTCGCTTTTCGACGAACTTTTCTGGCTGTGCGCTTTTCGCTTCCGCTTGTTATTCAATGTTCTCTGCTCGAGGTTTCAGCGTGGACTGACTGTAAATATCCTTGCTGCAGTCACATTTATAAAATAGCTCTCTGCCTTTTCCTATAGGAAGCGGCGTTGCTCTCTCGCGGTGAAAGCCACCCTCCCAACTGCCACCACCCCCCAGGAAGTGTGTGTGTGTGTAGTGTGTGTGTGCTTTGTTTATGCCAACAACCAACCAATTGAACCACCAACCACAGGGACTCACACCACCGACCAAGTGCCACCACCACCGCCAGTTTGCCACCCCAAAAGACACGGTTGCCTTTGTTACCTTTACTGCGGATCGGAAAGGGGGAGGGAAAGTGGCTGAGAAACGGAGAGAGAGTCGGGAAACGAGAGAGAAATTGGGGAAAAACATTTTACGTAGCACTGTTACGTCAATTGAAACGTAAGCTCGACGAGAGTTCGCCTTTCGAGGGGGTGGTTTCGAATTCCTTTCGAACTTAGGGGGTTTACTTGGCTTTGCTTGGCCTAGCTGAGTCTATTCATTTGGAGGGGAAGTTGGTCCGTAGTTCTGTCATTTCGAAGTTCGAATTTGGTTACAGAAGCATTTTCCTCAGCGCATGAATCAACAATTGTTTGTTAGCGATTTTTGGTTCGCATAGAAACTGATTTTTTGGTCTTTACTAGACCATTGCCCCAAAAATGCTATATTATTCAAATTTTCAGACTAATGTATTTCTTATTTAATTAAATAATATTAAATAATTACATTACAGTTAAATTTATCGTATCATATATCTAAGAACATTTATAAGTAGTTAACACTGCTATAAGCAATTTAATGGAAGTCATTCTCCACTAATGGGAACTATGTACATAAAGTCTCCTTCAACTTGGAACCTCCCCAGTAACCTGCTTTCAAGATAAACCTCCTTCAACTCGAAAACGCTTAAAAGCCAATCCTTAAAGCAAAACTCGTGTTAAATGGTCCTTGAGGACTTCTCCCTAGCAACCTTAAACTTGACCAACCCAAGGAACACCCAAATGGACTGACCTTCAAGCCAAATCATTTCCAGCACCCGCAAACATTTTCCGCTGACGACAATTTTAACCTTGGCTCCTATGTGCTCCCCTATTTTCCTCCATGAACTGCAGCTCATCCATTATGATAAGCTGTTCCCGGATAGTTGTAAGCTCAAGGAAACAGTGGCGCGGGTAAAGGGGCTTAAAATAATGGTACTTTAGATACAGTTATAAACATATGATTTTATGCACGACTTTCACCTTTTAACATACTTTATTTTTCATAAAAAATATTCAATTTAACTGATTGAAATTTAAGTAGTCACTAGCTTTTAAATCATATCCCTTTTAAATCCCTTTTTTCAATCTCCTCCTCTTTTTTCCATGTCCAATAAATGTCATTTAAGCTGTAGCACTTTAACATTTTAGAAAAAGATTCCCGGGGAGCAGAAAGCCGAATGCCAATTGAGCTTATTTCCTCCCTCCATGTAACATTTTTGCTGAGGGAGCTGTAACAAAGTTTCAAGGCCATCGCGAAGGCCAAGGGGCCGCCGATTGTGGGAGCTGTTCCACAAGTCTCCTACCGGCAAAAGCTTTTTCTCACTCACTCGGACTCAAGGTCACGCCGGCCGGCGTTTTCTCCCACTTTCAGCTTTTCTCCTCCACTTTTGTGCGTGCGACCTTGACAATGAAATTCGTTTAGGGAGCACAGCTCCTCCAAAGAAATTGTGGGTTTAGAGTGGGTGAGCTTTGCTTGACACAGTTGACAGCACGTGCTCTTCATATTCTTGCACATATATAAATGCCACGCAGTCAAGGTCGCTGGATATCGATTTGCCCAACTTGAAGGGACTGGAAAAGTTAGCATAAAAGCTATGGCTTGGATAATATCTCTTTTGGCGTTTGACAGCTAATGAGGTGAACAGAGCTTTAAAATTCAAATTTTGTTTGTATTTTTAAACAACTGGGTTTAATGATGTGAGAGCGTGATTAAAAGGCAACCTTTTCATATGGTTATCAAAATAAAGATAAATTTATAAAAAATAAAGTTGGGCACAACATTAAGAATAAAACTGGAATGTAGTTGAACATACTTTAAACTTTTATCATACACATTTTTGAAGTTAAATAAAATCTGGCAAAATTATATTTAATATCTGCAATTATTCCAAAAATGTACAATCAAAAAAGAAAAGCGAATAGATTTCATTGAGTTTTAAAAGTTCATTGATATTCAAAAGAAAGTTAAACCTTAATCCTAATAAGCGATTAGCAAATTTTAGTCTTCCTTTCAGATTTTGTATATTATATCAATTATCGGAAAATATAATTTTTAATCTCGATTTTTTGTCTCCTTTTTATACCCGTTACTCGTAGAGTAAAAGGGTATATTGTATTCGTGCAAAAGTATGTAACAGCTAGAAGGAAACGTTTCCGACCCTATAAAGTATATATATTCTTGATCAGGATCACTAGCCGAGTCGATCTAGCCATGTCCGTCTGTCCGTCTGTCTGTCCGTCTGTCTGTCTGTCTGTCTGTCTGTCTGTCCGTCTGTCTGTCTGTATGAACGCTGAGATCTCGGAAACTATAAAAGCTAGAAGATTGGCGTTTTGCATGCAGATTCTAGGAGTTCCTACGCAGCGCAAGTTTGTTTCAAAAGGGTGCCACGCCCCCTCTAACGCCCACAATCGCTTATATACGATTTTAAAAATTTCAATATTTCGGAAAAGTAAAAATGCAGTTTTATTGTGTTTATCAATACCTATCGAAATGTAGAAGACATTTTTCAAATCGGACCATTCATTAAAAAGTTATACGCAATCAAAATTGTTTATATATCTATCTTTTTAAAATACGAACAAAATCAAATTCAGATATTTTTGTTTTTAATATACCCATCCAAACCATTAAACACATATTTTTTTAAAGGCAAGACCTGTTAGCTAGAAAGTTAACCCACCTTATCTATTGCTTGATAATCCCCCTTCAGTATTTCACGACAGATGTTAATACATCAATCCGCATTCACCTTGCCCATCAGCCATGAGTAATTTTTCCCGCACCGTAACATTATTTATAATTTCTGCTACAGATTTTCATTTAGCCAATATGCAGTCACAGTAATCATGGCGAAGAAATATCACTTCAGAGGAAGTTCTACCCTAACCCAGGGAACTGCATGTATGGACAATATGTTAGCATCACTTAAGCCCCAACGAGTCCTTTTCCAGGACGCAAAGAGTCCCAATTGTGCGATATGTGTGTGTGTGTAACTACTTAAGCCTCATCATACGCGTTTTAATGCCCATCATCGGCCAATATCCAGCGACCCATCATTATGTCTCCCTGCAAGGACCTCGACTGTCCGCCCCTCACCACTCATCCCGGTTTTGCAGTCCGGTCTGTGCAATTATTTCATGCATTGTTCAAGGATTGCTCGCAGAAATTTTCTTTTTGCACATTGTGAAAGGGCCAAAGTGTTGTCAGGGGATTTCCAACCCATGGACAATGGGCTCCAGAGAGAGAAACGGAACGGAAATGGCAACAATGCCGAGGCTGCCAGTTCAGTTCTGTAAACAATTGACCGGGCACTGGGAAAAATCAAAGGGCAATGAAAGTTTTAAAAAAATAAAAGAAAAAGGTTTATAAATAAAATATTTTTAGTTCGGATATAATATAAATATTATGAGTAAAAGATTTTATAATTTTTAAGATAGAAATGATAAAAATAACTAAGTAACATATGGAATACCACTTTCATAGTTCTTTTTTTTCTTCTTTTTTTTTACAGTGCATGCTCCGCAGGATTACGCACCGGTTTACAAGATGCGGCCGGGCACTTAATGATTTCCACTTATGCACTGCAGACATCATCATCGTCATCAAAATCGGCAGAGGGCCGAGCAAAGTGCATTGAAGGCCCGCATCAAGTGTCCGTTGGTGTGTCTGTGCTGTTGCTAATCTATATGTAAATTTTGGCACAACACCGCCCAAATCGAAGTGGTAAATACCCTAAGATATCTCCAAAAATAACTCCCCCTCTCCAACACACCCGCACATGACGTCATGCCAAGTGTTTGACAAATGGCTTAAAAGGGCTAAGACAAAAAGGCAAGAGTGTTGGCCGGGGAGTGGGAAATCGCTGACAACATACTAAAAACTTGACAAAGTGTGTTGGCAAGTGTCAGGCCCAGGACACGAGACTTGGAGAGTAGAAAATGGAAAAGGACCAGGACCCACGTCCTTTGCATATGTGCCGGGCGATGTGTAAGTGTGCGTAAAAGATAAATAATCATGTGATATCATCTGAGGCGTTGGAGAGAACTTTTTAGCCCAGTCACCGACGCCAAAAATTAATTTCATACATTTTAAAATTTCAATTTATTTTGCTTTGCACGAACGCGCTGCGTCTTCAAGCAGACAATGGCGTAAGGGAAAAGGGCAAAGGAAAGCCCCTCAGAAAATGGAAACTCGCCCTCCTTTCCCAGCCGGAAAAGCCACCACAGCCCCCACGGCCATGTGTGTCCTCATTTGGCTTTTGTTTTCTTCAGCTCGTCCTTTTTTCACACTTGTCACTTGCATTTTTGACATTTCAGTTAGCAAAAGGATGGGAAAGAATGATGATGACTGCGCGAAGAAAAGGACAATGAGGGGGTTTGGCAGGGATTGCAGGGACGCCGGAGGCGGTATATGTCAGCTCCTTAATTAATTATGTGTACTTGTATGCACAATTGCAATGACAGTTGCTGCAAAGTGCAGCTCGGAAATTATATTGAACTTAAAGGCAAGTAGCTGGAAAATGTGGGAAGATTTCTTGTAATTGCTGGAAGCTTGATTTAAATCCGGGGAAGAAAATACTATTTAATGTATTGAACTAACCACCAACTAATTAAACTTTGATTACGATATTAACGTTCCGTTTACAGGAATTTTGAAAGCAATTTTCATTTCCTACAAGTATTTACATTAATACATGTTAAATTTTATTACAAATCAGTAAACAAATTACAAAATATTTATTTACCCTGCTTTATAAAATATAAAAATAGTTTAAGTACATGGGCAAATCTGCCCCTCATTCATCATCTCTATAATCTTCACAAACACTACCTGAAAAAGTTTCTATAGCTTTTTGATTAGTTTCTGACCCGACTGGCGAGCTCCGAAAAAATCCGCTGGGAATCGACGTGTCCTTCCCAAGAGAAGTCAATTTAAATTAAAGGAAACACGCGGAGCTGCATATTGAAATGTCCTGGACGAGACTGACTCCTTTCGCGAGACCCCCTCCCTCGTGGGGTTAAGGGACTAAGGGGGTTAAGCCGCGAATCATGGGGAGATGGACGACACCCGACAAAAGTTAAATTGCAGGTATTTAAGCATTTTATACAAAATTCATCATCATCATCTGGCGGCACTGGAGAAGTTAATGAAGAACTGCTGCCCCAGCCACTTCCTTAACCCCTGACTGGCTGAGCACTTTCGTGTGCATTATTTAGCACCGTGAAAAAGTTCATAACTGCGCTGCGCTCGTGAATTGTAATTTTTCTTCCAGCGCTTTCATTACTTCATCATTCGGCGAGGAGGAAAAGTTTTTCGCTTTGGTCTGCGAGCCATTTATTATGCCATGAAATTCGAGCCAAGGCGTCCTACAGCTACTTCACTTTTATTATTTTCAAGTTAATGTTCATTTATGCTGGTTACACCTCGACTTCTCGAGCTTTTGTTTAATTAGACGGTGTGGATTTTATTTAGACGGAATGCGGAGTGGTTAAAACGGGTGGCGGAAGACTACCAGCTTTTAGCATTAGGAACTTATCCAGGTTGTTTGTGTTTAATTGCGGAAAATGGCAGAGGAAATTCGCTTAAGGAGTAAATGGGTAAAATTGGAGGAAAGGTTTTGGTAGGGGGTTCCTATGAGTAATTATGATTTTTCAATTATAAGAAACTGGTTTCAAGGCATACCAAAGTATATCCTACACGCCGGGATCAAATCGATATGCGTATTGTAAGTTTCTGCTATTTATACGCAAATCGTTTTTACCATGCAATACTAGTAAAATTTATATTAAATAATATCATTTTGCCGATTTCTTTCTCTCGGAGATTCTCTGGTTTAAAAAAAAGAGAGCAATAAACCAAAATGGCGACTTAAATTACTTGAGTGGGAGCGAGAAGAACTAATTCTCTCAATTGAAAAAAGAGCGGGATAGCGCTTTAAATTACATGAGTGGAAGGGAGAAAGACACATTCAAAATTCGAAATGACCTACTTAGAACATGTTGTTTACATTTCGAGCATTTCGAATTGATATACCGCATATCAAGCCAAAATTGATACCACATAATATCAAATTGATCATCGTTTCATATAAAGTTTATTTCGGGTGTATTTTCTACTGTATTATCAAAACCCTTTTGCCACCTAGATATAAAATGAGACTTTCACAACTCTCAATTACACTTCCATGTTCCATTAACAACATTTTGTAAAGTGCAATGCAAAACAGACAAAGCAATAACAGTGGCCAAACAAACGACGTGACAACCGAAAAAGAACAGTGACATTATAATAAAATTTTATGTTAATAGCCGATGATGAAAAGTCTAACAAAATGGCAACGGCTGTGGCAAATAAATAATTACCATAAACAGCAGGCTCGTCCGGAGGAGCCTCAAACCTTCCGGTTTTGGCGTTCGGGCAGGATTCACAGGTTTATGCAGTTAATGTCATTTGGCATTTATCAAATGAATCTGCCGGCAGTGTAGGAGATTTTTGTTGTGGAAATGGAAGTGAACGTGTTGTAATTACGTTTTCTCTGCTCCTGATGCCACTCGATGTTAATTCAAATTTACGTTAATGGAAAATCATTACGCACAAATGTGCAAAGTGCACTTTTCCCTCCTATCCCCAACCCTTTGGCCCCGCTTTTGTCTCTGCGAGTGTGTCCTGGCTGGTCCTTTTTAATGCGTTTTTCCTTGATTCGGCCAAATGAGACTGAGACCCGGATTTTAATGAGCTGCAAGTGCAATCAGAGGATACTGACGAGACCTCAGACTGATAAGCTGCAAAAGGCCGAAAAATTCATTTGATGCTTGTGATGCACTGGGATTAAGAGAAACATTTATTTCATTTTTTAACTTACATCAAAAAAAAAATAAGTAACTAATAAATTAAAAAGTAAATATTTTTAATCTATTTGTATCTGAAATTTTTAATTTTTTTGTTTTTTATAAACTATTTTTAATTTATTTTCCAGTGCAGTAATGAAGCTTCAGAGACAATTCAATTTATTTCCTTTTACCTTAATGTACATAAGCTTTAACAAAATTGAAGTCTCCCGCACAACAGTTAAAAAAGTTAATCCACTCGATACGCCAGGAATATCATCTTAAGCCCGGGATCTTCGGGGGTTCATAAACTCAGCTCAGCTAACTCGACTCGGATGCTCACGTATCCCATTCCGGGAAATGAAGAACGGAAAACCACGAAACTAGTTGACTTGTAAAATTTTACAACACCGTAGCGTTTCCGTCAAGTCTTAAAGGTTTTAGTGGCTAAGCCATCCCTGAGGATTTTGGCCAAATGCACCTTTCGTTGCTGGTGGCTTATGCCATTTAATATGCATTTTGTGTTATATTTAATATGCACAGAGAAGCAGAGACGAGCGAAGCCAAGTAAAACTGCAGCTCCTGGCTCGTCTTGGCCCTAATGTGCTTTTGGGAATACGAATACGAATATATGCATTCGGCTGGCAGACCGAAAGTCGTTGGCAGATGTGTCGAATCCGTTCCATTTTGGCATTTCACTTTGGGGCATTGTTACTTGGGAATTTCTTGGCTCATTAGGAGAAGCTCGTGCGCCAGGTTGGCCCATCAAATTGCTTGCAAATTGCCTGGAAATTGGTCCCCAGTACAGTCGGCCCCCTTGAAACGGAACCGCCTTTAATGAAGCAATCGAAACGGGACAGACCCACACTCCCATAGCCCACAGACCATAACCCATAATAACCCTTCTTTAAGATGGCAAAACGCCCTTAATCAGCACAGCGGGCAGTTGGCATCGGAATCAAGATGGAACAACTACCCCAAGCATAAATCTATTGTCCTAGGTCATTCAACCTCGGTGCCGAGTAACCTCAACCTCATTCCCATCCTCATCAACCGCCTCAACCTTCAGAAATCCAGCAGTCGCAATCTCGAAAACGCATGCGAAATGCCATTCTGCGTTTCTTTCTATTTTTTTGCGAGGTACGAGTAAAGTTTTGAGGTATATTCTAAGCTTCTATGCCACAAATATAATTTTAATTTTCAATCCGATTAGGGAGGAGTTAAATAATCGTGACAAAATGACAAATTCGAAAATGACAAATTGGAGAACCTTTAAAAAATATTATATGCTTGGAAATATTTTTATGAAAAAAAAAATTAGTTAAAATATTCAATCGAAAATAAAGCGTTTATATTAATAAAAGTTATTTTTTACTTTTATAAATTATTTATTTAAATATATTTCTTCATTCTATTCATTTCTACTTTATTCTACATGTTGTCCTTTAATTAATTTTAAAATAATTTTTGAAAAATTTAAAAAATCTGTAATTTACAGGATATCAAAAGGTCTCAATAGGCGGTTGCCTTCGGAGTGTTTTTATTTTATATCCGCGATGCGATGCAGCATAAAATGAGCACAATGACGAGGAAAGGGAAATGAGTGAGCAAACTTTCCTCAGCAGCATAAAATCGAATGAAGTGAGGAGGAGAATTGCAACCGAGATGCGGAAAACGCATAAAATATATTTTTATGCCACGTTTTTAATGACATTTGTTGCATTTTGCACTTGGTGGGGCGAATACCAGGGGAGTACCCTCCCTAATACTTGTGCTCCCCAATCCAAACTCATTTTGTATGTAGGCGTTTGACCGTATGTGTGAAGACAAAAACACGTGCAAATTAAGTGCCAAGTCGAAGGCAAGAAAAAGTTGCTCTGCAAATTGAAACGAACGGAAAAATTCCGGAGGCAAAAGAGTCTGGAAAATCGGAGGAGAGTCGAGCAACAGGCTGTCAGTTTGACAGGCACTCGTTGATTGCAAAAGCGCCACTGACAGCTGTCATTCGCACGGACTTTTGCCCGCTTTTAGCAAAAACAAAGAAGGAGGACAGGCCAGCAACGTAAAAGTGCAGGAAAAAACACAAAAACCATTGACAGCAAGGTGCAATGGCACTGCGGAATAAAGTTGCTAATAGGCTTCTGTGTCCATTAACTAGGCTCGGGGCTTTTATACTAAAAGCTAGAAGGGGTTGGTGGAAAAAGGAAAAACGGGGTAACTTTAGGAGCATTTTCTAAAGGGAGTAATTTATATGTGAATAGGGTGAATCAAACTCAGAAATTTAAAAAAAAAACATATAAAGTTGTTTTCAGTTTTACTTAACTAAAAAATATTTTTGAAGTGAATAAAATTGGAATTTTGGCTTCGTGTTACAAACATGTATTAAACTTCAATAAGGAGAAATGCAATATTAAATTTAAAATCTTTTCAGCTTATGATAAACAAACCAAAAATATATATTATATTTTTCTTCAATGGTTTTCCTCTTTAAAACGACAAAAATATATTTATTTATTTAATTTGATTAATTTTTTTTTTTCAAATTTAAAAACAAAGTTGGCTAACGTCCCATGCATAGATCCTTGGGTGGGATATATTCCGCCCACTAATGTGAAAAGTAAAAATAAATGTGGTATTCAAAAAGTATGCCCCAAAAAATTTGTTTCAAAAACCTCCCTCAATCAAATCCTGGATCCGCCACTGTTCATCCCCAGTCCACATTCCCAACCCACAGCCATCGATTATCATCTGTCATTATCTATTCCAAGTGACGGCCTTTTTCCAAGCTTGACAAGTTGTCAATAGTTTAGAGACTTTTGAGGCTAATTAGCAGCAATTGAAAAATCAAATTGCCAGCGCTTCAGAAATGACTCAATTTTGTCTTGGGCGACGCCTACGAAAATGAGTTTACGCCTCAGTGGTTTTCTTAGGGCCAAAGGACCCCGATGTCCTGCGCTCCGGAGAGTGTCCGACGTCCAGTGGCCACTTGAGTTGTGCTTTCTGCTCTATTGGCTGCCATTTGCGACACGCTCCGGTGAATTCGAACTGCGACCGCAGACTTCGGGGACCCGGAACTGTGATTTCCAGGAAGGACCTTCGGTTTGGGGGCTTCTCAGGCCGGACTCAGTGATGTAATTAGGTTTGAAAATTTGCTGATTGTTGATTTGTTGTATTTGCGGTACACGGCAAGCGAAGAGCAGGCGGACCAAACTGCAATTATATGCGCCAATTGTCAGTTTGGTTACTCCTCGTTAACTTATTTGATTATGGGCTAATTTTGCCAATGCGATAGACTCTGGGGACCCAAACAAAGGATTTGTCTGCGGTGGGTGGGATAACAGGAATGGTAAGAGATTAATAAGAAAAGTATATGGCTAATATTAAAGTTTGCCTTTAAGGTTAAAATTGAATCTTAAATCGCATATTAAGAAATATTCATGCTGGCAAATCTTTTTATATTTTTCAGAAATGTGGCATATTTTTTTAAAGACATAATTATAGTTTTCCAATGATATTAAAAATGTATTTATAATAAAAATTATGAAGTAACAATATTAAATACAAAAATTCAAATAAATAGATAGGAAAAGTTATAAAAAGTATTTAATAAATTATATGGTCAACGGAAAATATTCAACATTTGTATATGATTAAATTATATCAACTTAAATAACAACTGGAACAATAAATATTAATAAAATGTGAATTATATTAAGCATTTTATACAATGAAATTGGAAATCAAATCGATTAGTTGGATAAAGTTTCCCAAAAGGTACTTGCTTAAAAATATTCAAAAAATGTGCGGTTGTAAAGGCTAATATCTTGCCAAAATCTAAACCAAAATAAGCAAAAGTAATTTAACTTTTCCCATTTTCGCTGTAAGCGATACGAGCTCAACTCAGCCAGAACTCGCTTATCGACTGGGGACCAGGATCAGAGGACCCAAGCCAGGAGCAGAACGAAGACGATTTGATGAAGTGCACACCATGTGCACAAATGCACACATGTGGCATATTGACAGACGGGGGAAGGATGGATGGTAGATGGAGGGAAATGGCCAGGGCTCCAACGAAAACTATGCAAATAAGGAAGGATACGTCTGACAAGTCGGGAGTCGCCGTCTCAGTCTGCTCAACACAGGTTTCCCTTCATTTATCTTGGCTTATTAAATTGAATATATGGCTGAAAATATATATACACATTCGAGTATCCGTTTGCATGGCAGCATTGTTGTGCACTCATAAAAATTAATTTCTAAATTTTAGAAATCTCGCCATTAAATCGGCCTACCTTTGAAAATAGAAAAAAAATTTCTTGTTTTTAGAAAATTTGCCTTTGAATATAGAAAACCTTTCTAGATGAAGAAAATTCAAGAAAGAATTTTTCTTGAAATTAGACAAATTTAAATCTCATATGTTTTTTTTGCCGTTGCAGCCAAAACAATTTCTACGTATTTAATGGCAAAATCGCCATTGAATATATGAAAGAAATGACCCTAGAATTTAGAAAAGTAGCCATTGAATTCCTTCGGCTACCGAATGCTAACGACAAGAAAAACGAAGTAGGACGAAGGGCCTACTCGGCCCGACTACTACCTACCGACTTCTCTGATCACCCGAGCGTCAGTTGTGAAAAAAATTCGTAAGTGATAGACGGTGATTCTCAAGCGGATAAGAGGTGAACCATTTTTCAAAATATTCAAAGGTATGGTAAGGTAAGGTACATATATAAATTTTTGTATAGCGCGCGTTCAATTGTGTGTATGTAATTAAAGGAAAAACTCGAAATCTCTTAACCAAGTTTATACAAATTTAGTTGAATTGTTTTTGTAGCTAAAAGCTACGTACATACATACATTTGTACATAAATATGTAGGTGTACAGTTCTATAATAACTTCACCTTATTACTCGCATTATATTTATTTTTCAGAGTGAAAAATTACAGATGAATAGCGAAAATACTTTCAGTTGCATCAGCCAAATAATTTGTTTGACGAAGCTGTAATTTTGTTTTAAAACCTTCTAAGGTAAGAGTATATCAAAAAGATGTTGAATTGTTTGTCATACCTAGGCATGTAAATATGTATGTATGTACGCGGCTCATCCGATCTGAAAACCGATTTTCAACCCTTTCATATTCTGCTCCTGTCTCTCGCTCTCTTAACCGACGCGTCGCGACTTTTCTCTCCTCTTCTTTTTTAAATTGTACCGTGATCTGACCTGCTTACATTCGGGCTCCCTACGCTCAAAGGCCTGTTTGTAAATATGAATGTATGTACGTGTCTCTCCCGGTTCTCTCTCTCTGAAATTCGATTTTCAACCCTTCCATCCTTGTGTTCTACCTGTCTTGCTCCTCTCTCTTTCTTTTGACCAACGTGATTGTATTTTGCATTGTATACATTACATTATTTCAAAAAATGTTGTTTATCTTAAACCAAATATTTGATATCCCAATAATTCTATATTTTACAGATGTGGGAAGGCGAAGAAAATGGTTTTTGATACCTGCAACTACATACTGAGTTTTGAAATCACCTCATGTCATATGAAGTTCAACAGACCTTGTGTTATACAATAAATTATGTGAATTAAATTCACCACCAATAATAACTCGTATGCTTAAAAATAAATGTTTTCTTAAGTCAAAAGTGTGTTATTTAAAAATGTTTAAATGTTAAGTGTTAAATGTTTGAAATGTAATAAAATATAATATAAAAAAACTAAGTTACATTTTACTTTGAGGGTTTGTAAAACATCCTTTCAAGAAATATTATTTCTTAAATCAAGAATTGCTTTTCTTGTTTTAAGAAAAAATTTTTCTTGTTTAAAAGGTGCCTTTCTAAAAAACCATTTCTTGTTTTAAGAAATTTAATTTCTTGTTTCAAGAAATATTTTTTCTTGTTTTAATGGTGGCTTTCTAAAAAACCATTTCGTGTTTTAAGAAATTTAATTTCTTGTTTCAAGAAATATTTTTTCTTGTTTTAATGGTGGCTTTCTAAAAAACCATTTCTTGTTTTAAGAAAGTTAATTTCTTGTTTCAAGAAATATTTTTTCTTGTTTTAATGGTGCCTTTCAAAAAAACCATTTCTTGAAACAAAGGTGAGGTCGCCTTTGGCAAAAATTCAAGAAAGATTTTTCTAGATTTTAAGGAAATTCTTCGATTTTTTTTTATGAGTGTGGCGTCCCTTTCGGGTCCTTTTAAATGCAAATTAGCTTTTTGACTTTTTGATGCGACTGGCTTGGACTGGCATAACCCAGACTCGATTTAGATTTATGCGGCTTGATAAATTGTGGCTACACTTAATGTGCGCATACGGTGTGACATGTCCTTTTCATGTCACTCGCCAAAAAGTTTGCCAACTCCTCGATCCCCCATCCCATCGACTTTCCATTCGAGTTGACATGTCGAGTGGTTTCGTTGGGTTTTCAGTTTCCAGGGCTCTGTTTTCTGTTTTTGGGGTCTCTGGCTTTGCCTTTTACTTGCTGACATTTTTGCACGCTTGACAAAAACAGCGAACAGAGCTAACAATTTTTTGGCCCGCCTCCGACTCTCCTTTCTGGCCACGATGCTTTTTGTGGTCCAGCTTTGTAATTAGTTTTGCCCAGCGAGGTGAGTTGGGTTCATAACGTTTGATGAGGGTGGCAGCGGGAAACGGCGGGTCTGGGAATTTTCTTTAAAAAGATTGCGTTCAATATGAAAACCTAATGAGACTTGGAGTGATTGCTTGGGTTAATAAAAAGGGTTTGAGAGGATATTTAATAGAAGTTGTTATTCATCCATGTATTCGTTTCTTTAATAAACTTTTGAAAATAGGAAAGCGGGGATTACAATCTCAAGAATCTATTATTTATTTTTTTCTAGTTCTTAAATATCCAAATAATTATAGACAGACAGACATGGCTATATCGACTTGGCTAGTGACGCTGACCCTTACTCTACGAGTAACGGGTATAAAAAGTGGTATTGACCTAATACTAAATAATACAAATTCTATACTCAGTAGTATTAATTTCAAATGAAATATTATACACTTAATGTTTTGTAGTTTCAATTTGATACTTTTGAAGGTATTAATTTAATACAAATCTTATTGATGCAAATTTGACACCCAATTCATGTAACAAAGTTTCGTTTCTATGACTATTTTCTTTTGGGTGTATTACTTAAAATAACGTTTTTTTAACAAAAATAAATGTAAAAATTATTAAAATACAAATTTAATGAATACTGTAATCTTAAAAATCGCCAATAATGTGTATAGATCTAAAACAATTTTTCTTTACTGCATACCAAATCCTCTACTCAATCACTTTCTACCAATTAAAAACCTTTAAATCAATTTGAAATATCTCAACGCCACATAAACTATGCCTTCTCGATCCGAGGCGAAACCAACCCGTTCCCACCAGTTCCAGAGATTCCCCCAATCAAATCAAAACTGCGAATCAATTACTATGCCTCTCCCATTTAAATTATAACACTTTCCCATGAAATTCCTGACCAACGCTCCTCCATCAAGTTCTCGTAATCGCAGTTGAAAAGCGAAAGGGCATTTCGACATTTTAAACTTACCCGCAACGGAAACTGCACCGAGATTTACCAAACATTTTTGTATGAGATTGATGATGGAAGGTGGTGGTGGCACTGGTAGTTCTTCTGGTGGTGGGGGAGTTTTTTAAATTTTTTTGTCAGGCGTAACCAAAGGCAGAGACCCATTGAGTAATACGTCACTTGAGTTGTCAAAAGAGCGACGCCCGGCGAGTAGAAAAACGTGTCCATGTCCCGGGGTTTCCTATCCGCACAAGTTGCTGTCGATCAGGCGGGCGGGTAGCAAGTTGTTACATTTCAACATGTTTCGTCACGCCCTGGAATTATTTTGATACTTGTACTTCGATTTTTATAAACAATTTTTAAGTAGCGATTAAGCCTGAAATTTTAAGAGGGGAAACTATGAAAGACTATTTTTGAGGGATGCACAAGATTTTCTATGGCTGTCAGAACTTGTAAATGTCAAAAGTCTTTCCGCAATTCTTATGACGAATTTTTGTGGGAATAATTGGAAAAAAAGGAAATGAGTCAGAACAATTTTTGGAAATATTTATTTCAAGTATTGCAAATTGGACCTTCCGTTTGGGCTTATTTATTTGAGTAAATACTCTACAAAAATAGCTATTAATAGATTAAATAAGCAATTTTATTTTTCTGGATTCTGTACCTTTCAAAAGGCTTTTATGTAATAGTAAGCCTCCCATTTACTCTCCTTTACAACCCGTATTATTCAATTAAAGAAAAGACTGCTCACTAAAAGCATAAAATTGACCCAAACATCGCCATAATCTCATTACGAATAATAAATGAGACAAATATTTTTCAATAAAATGACTCCAACTCCAAACCTTTCTATCCAACTGAAAAGTAACTTGTCAAATTGATTTAAAAATTCATAAATCAACTAAAACTTGCTCTTCTCTCTGTGAAGGGAGAAATTAAATTAGAAATGGGAATTGGGGAGAGAACCGGGAACCACAGAAACCAAAAACCGAAAAATGTTCAAAATGTTAAGCATAGCATAAAATTGTATCGGACAGTTTACCATGGCGAGGGGGGAATAATCCAAAGTCGGAGTCAGAATTCTGCCCACTTAGGACACGAGTGTAGTCCAAATATAGCCCAATGTTTACTTCATAATAATTTTGACTCGAAGTCATCTTGTTTTCCCCCAACCGCTTTTGGGTTGGCATGTGCGTGTTGTCTGCTGATGCAATTATAAATTGTTGGATAACAAATTACATGGTTGCGTTTTTGGGATCGGGCAAGTTTAACGCCCTCACGCACATATGTTCGGATGCTCGGATGCTCTGAGGGTTGAGTCCTTCTAGGGGGAAGATACGCTGGGTGAGGGAGTGTGAGGCTGGTCTGAATCGGACATTGATACAGGTATTGGGTGTTCGGGGCTCTGTGTTGACAACTCAATGCCCAAATGGCATCTGTTCAGGTGGGACGCAACTGTACCCAAAACCATCCGCAATGCGGGCGGAGGGATGTCATTATGGACGATTGTCATTCGGCATTAGTTCTAATAATAAACAGACATTTTCTATGCTTTTTAATTGCCCTCGATTTCCTTTCGCATGTTTGTTGCGCATCAATTTTGGGTGGACTATTATTGTTTTGTTATCCTGCAGCTTTGTAACTCCACACTAAAAGAAATATAAATATATATATTATAATTTAAGTATATATAATTGGCATATATAGTACCTACTTATATATTTATTTAAATAGTACTGAATATTTTCCATAAATGTAAAAATCATTTCCTAAATTTTTTTTAATTTAGTTTAAGAGACTTACAATATCTGACAATTTAAGTAATATATCGTGTATTTTCGAATTTTTCTGAGTGCACATCAAGGGTTTATTGAACTCTCCTCCTCGGCTCCGAGCTCACACTTTCATTACGCAAATGTTACGGGGAACCAGAGGTGGCTCCATTCGCTCGCCCATTTGCCGGATCCTTTGTTTGCCGCCCAAATGCGAAAAGGGTTCATAACCGCACTTAGCTTCATTGGCCCTCCATGTTGGCTCTTTTGGCTTTTGGCTTTATCGCAGGCCGCCCAGACTTTGGCACTTGGCCACTCGAAATTCAATTCAATTCGCCCGGCACTCGCAGTACGCAGGTTGTGCAAACATTAAAATTAATGAATAACAATAAAACCAGCTTCGGTAGTCTGAAGTGACTGTTGACGTGCTGTCCACGGATCTGCCAAGGAAACAGGAAAGGGTTTGACAATCATAAATATCCAACGGTATGGGGATAAATGATATAATAGATTTAAAGTCAAGTGTGAGTCCTAGAACATTTTAGAAAAGTAAACTTTAAAACGCTTTCGGTAGGTTTAATTCTGGTTCTTGTTTTTAAATCAAAGAAAAGAAATTAAATAAGAAACGAAGTTTAGAAAAATTGAATAATATAATCTATTTTTGTATTATCTTTCTTATTTTTCACGCTTTTACTAGATAGAATCTTATTTTTAGGAAAGGAACATGGAATCCTTAGATATAAATCCTTGAAAAGCCACATCTTTCATATGGAAATATGGTACCTTGTAATATTATGATTTAATTAATTGCTTTACATGCCCCTAAAACTTTTCCAGAGACAGCAATTAAAATGCCATTGCAAAAGTTGAGTTATTTCCCCAATTTTAATGATCTCATACTAGTGCTTTGAAATGTGCTCTATGCCGCTCATTAGTTTAGAGGCAATTTACGAATTTAATTTCCATTCGAAATTCCCGCTTTGTGGGCCATTAAAATTGAGAAATGATGCCAATTTAGTATGATTAAATATCCTCGGGGAGCGAGAAGTGCATATGCAAATTAATTACGGAATTTATGATTTCATTTTGGCAAAAGCGAACCCATCATCGCGGATATTCCGTCGAGCCTGTGAGCTCCATAAAACTTGGCTTGTCAACTGCAACCACTTTACGGGGAGTGGGAGGACGTGGGCACATGTGTAAAGCCGTAAAATGCTTTGGAACTCGTACAATTGGAAATTGAAGCCAACGTTTATGGCTCTATCCATATCATCGGAGGAGACGAGGACCCGGTGGCAATGCCATCTCATCGACGTCTTCTTGTCTGCGACTGTCACGCATATAATTCTCCGCTGTGCAAAAACATTAATTGCGCAATTGTTTATAAGGATGGGTGAGTAGGTGTCCTGGAATGGGCGATGGGTTACAGAGAGGAAAACTACCGTTTGAGGGGCTTATCAATTTGAAATGTGGCCATAATAAATAAATGTAAACTCCATTCAATTTTTAATTTATTAAAATTTTTTGAAAAATATTATTTGTGTTAATTTAAATTTCTTGAGTGCTTTAAAGCAGAATTCTAAAAAGGTTATTTCTTTAATGCACGTTCATAAATCATTTAAAGAGTAAATTGATTAATATCTTTTTTAAATGATTTGAACAAATCTTTTAAAAATTATTTGGTAGGTTTGTAACTTTTAAAGTTCTTAACATTACTATAAGAATTACTAACAGAATTCTATAAAAGTAAAAAAAGTGGTTTCGATTTCATTCAAAGTTCCATTTTCTTTTGAAAAAAAGTTTTTTTAATATTAATTAATATTAATTTAAAAATATTTATCTATTGCCATTTTAGGGCCAAAAGATTTTTCTTTCAAATGGTACATTACACTTTTTGCTTTGAAAGTTAATCACTAAATGGCAGGGATGACACTTTTTTGCGGTGTAGATGCAGGCAAGTTGAAAAGTTTAAGTATCCCAACAAATGACGTACGATTTGTTCTGCACGAATAAGTCAAATTATTTGTAGACAGCACTTTGTTTTATGGCCTGACAACAAGCCACCTCAACTGCCTTCCCCGACCTTCAACTTCCCCGCCAATATGTATCTCCATGTCCTCCCACTAACTCCCCCGTTTTAGTTGCTAGTTTCTTGGCCAGCTGACGCATCGCACTTTGCCCTGAGCCTTGAGTTTTTTACCCAAACTCCTGCCCCATCATTTCTTTTCCACCTGATGCCAGTATGCGGGCTAATTTATGGCCTTGTCATATGTTTGTTTGTCTTTTTTACCGTTTGTTGGTTTTCCTACCCTGGAAGTCATCATCATCCTCAGCTCTCCAAACACACACCATATAATTTTCCATTTACTGCTAAGTGTTTCTTCGGGGCTTCCCCTGTTGATATTTCATAATTTTCTAAATGACATATTTTTGTTGTCGCTTGAGTAGTTTTGTTTGCTTTGTTAATGTAGATTGCTTGGGCTCATCGCGAATGGGAAGTCGAAACAATGGGTAATGGAAGAGGTGATTTATACAGATGCGTAGCAAATTTAAAATAAATCGCTAGTAATTTGAAATATATTTATACAGAGAAGAAATTAGCTTTTAACTATAAAACCAATTATTAAAGTAAAAAGTGACCTATAGTGCGGTGGATTTTTGGGACAGTTCATAAATAATAAATACTTTTTAATGACTTTTAAAGATGTACACACGTATTAAATGAAATTATTTCTAAAAACTACACTTTTGTAATTATTATTTACTTATTATCATTATTGATAATAAAAAAAAATTTGAATAAAAATCTTTAAACTATTTTGGATACCTTAATGTAATAGTTGTCAATCTAGTGTTCTAGTATTTTGTATTTGCTGTACTATTTACTTTTAAATTAGTATATCCAATTGTATTTGCTTCGCATTAAAAATATATGTATGTTATTTTATTAAAAATTCACTTCTTAGTTTTTTCTGAACTATTTATAATGAGAACTTTTCTGATGATCTACTTGTTCCTTAACTTTGACTTGTCAGTTAGCAATTATGCATATTCGTGATTTAAAAAATTTTGTAATAATTCAAAAAATAAATGTTAATTAATACAGTATTACATAAATAATTTTATTTTTTTTTTGCGACCATAAAAACATATTAGGTCTTACTTTTAGAACGCATTTCAAATACATTTTCCAAACAAAAGTTATTTAATTTTTTCATTTGATAACTTTAGCCCCACACAGATAATAATAAACCCAAGACATATTCAAAAATTATAAATAAATTACTGAAATGAAAGCATAACTCGTAAAAGTTTTACAAGCATACAAAATGTGACGCGTACGGCCATTAAAATCATTTTTAACAACTTTTCCTTGCATGCAAATTACGAAACACCGTTTCGATTCCTTCCACAGGATAAAACGCGCTTCACGCTTCGTCTGATTTATAGGCGCAGGGTTAACATCCCGAATGAAAGGCGGATCGGATCATATCGGGGGTGGAGTCAGGATCAGGAATGCATATGTGTATTACACTTGTTATCGGCCGTATCACATCGCATCAGGAGACACGGCGTCGCTCTTTATGTGTTTATTTTAATTTTCAATGTTTCGTCGGACGTTTTATGGGTCTCAATTTTTGCGCTGCTTTTACGAGGGCATTAAAATTAAGACGGCGCAACCAGCCAAACAAACAGGAACAAACTCAATTAGATAAAGGCCCAGTCCAAAAGGCGTCTGTAAAATTCACTTGGCTACACACACTCGATCCACCCACTTAAAGAAAAGAAAACAGACATTTTTGGAAGCGTGTTAATTTCTTTTTAATTCCTCCTGCACTCCAGTGAAAGTCTCCTCCCCGTATGCGATTGTCTGGATGGCGGAGAAGGGAACTCTACTCATAAATTAACGTTTAGCTACGCTACATAAAAATCTGTCTGGGTCCAGATCCAAGTATTTGGGGGTTAAAAGAAGGTGGAGGTATAGTCTAATGACGATGTGGGCCTCACTTTCATTGGTTTGTGAATTGAACTTAATAAGCATATATTTCCGAGTTAAGGAAATGTGTCATTATTAGTTTTAGGTACTATTTAGATAATTTTTTTAGAAGCAAACTAATAAAATAAATAAACTGCAAATTAAAATGATATTCTATGTGTGTGAACTTCGCAGTGGCAGAGCTTAGAACCATACCTCGTTTTATGTATTTGCCTATATAAATATTTAGTACCAAGTAGATTTAGCTCAAGTAAAAAAAGGTATCATTTCATTTTCCAGTCGATCTCTAAATAGTTTCCACTTATCGCCGCATAACTGAAGCCTATATAAATAACACCAACATTCCCATTTATTTTCTACTTTCCATTCATTAGCCCCCTTGGCAGCGCTGTCTGTCATTGGCATCATTAGTTTTATTTAATTATGCCCTTCGTATTGATTGCTTTGTTAGAACATATTAACCCCCTCGACCGGGGAAAGTTCAATTAAATATAACCCCCCTTCAGTGCAGGTCTCACCCCCTTCAAAGAAAATAAAAATATTTCCAGCTGTGAATTCGGCATCGGTTTGCGTTAACCGCAAAACCCCAAAAAGCGAAAGAGAGAAATGTATTTGATAATGAATAATGATGTTGATTTGACACTCAAATCGAAGTCGTCACGGTTCAAAAAGAGGAGAGGGTCAAAGGGCATGGGTAGCTTCTTGGGTAGAGATCAGATTCCGAATCCAACAATTTGGCTTTAATTTAATTAGATTTCTTCTCTGATTCGGATGCTTATTGAAATGGGAATCGTATGATAATTTAATGGAGCATGAAATTCTGTGTTTCTTTTCTCAAACATTTGATACGATTTCACAGCGTTGCAAAGTGGCCGCTAATGACGGATTCCTAATGGGAGCATCCTTGGATCGGGATCCCAGTGTGTGGTCAAATGGTTTGCTAATAGCCGTGACAAAGGTTATTACAAGATTTCAGATCGGTAGATTGATATCCCTAACAATAATCCTCACAGGTGCTTGATTGAAGTTTAATGAGGGAAGATTTTGGAATTGTTGTAGTTCATAGAATTGTTTTCA
This sequence comes from Drosophila lutescens, assembly GCA_037075285.1. Taxonomy (NCBI): domain Eukaryota; kingdom Metazoa; phylum Arthropoda; class Insecta; order Diptera; family Drosophilidae; genus Drosophila; species Drosophila lutescens. Next base: position 621,775 of record JBAMCF010000601.1, read on the forward strand.
CAATATTCATTTTCTAGCTTATTACCTTTGAATAAAAACTAAACAGTGCAAAAAGCACACACACAATCTGATTATCTCCGAAAACATTGAATTATTTAATGACGTTCTCAACGTTATCTTAACTCTGGCATAATTTATAAACTTGTCTGCATCGTGTAGACATTCATCAACTCGTCAGTTATTCCACACCCTCCTCTGGCCTTTCGACAACTTCATTAAAATTAGCTCATAAAATTTGCAGCAACTTGTGTTCTCCGCTTCTCCTTTTGGCCAAAAATCTTGTTTAGTTTTCATTTATGGCTCAATGGCGGAGCCAAAAATCCTCTCCAGCCGGAGGATGTGGAGCCACAGGATCCGCAACGCATCCTGACAGACGCACTTCAGCATAATTTGCTGTGACAGGCTTCAGCATTTCCTGGAGCTGCGCTTCCTTAATTCCACTTTACCGAATGACATTTAATATGCAAAGTTTTGCCAGCCACAACCGAAACTCAAGCTGAGAATGAGAATGGTAGCGAAACTGCAACTGGAGGCGTGGAGGCGCGCATATCTTTTGATGACTTTTGTTGATTTTATGCCAACACATTTTGCGGCAAGACACGGCTCAGATGGATCTCTGTATGTACACTGCAATAAAAACAAAAAGGTTAACAAATAAATTAAATAAATACAAATTAGATTTGCGAATAGTTAGTCCACATAATATATTTAAATATATTTTAAAATCAATAAAAAACAAAGTTCATTAACTTGATTTTTCAAAAAATAGTTCATGTAATATTTTTAAAATAAATGCAAATTTAATTGCTGACTTGGTTTGAAACAAATTAATTTATATTAATTGTTTAAAATGTAAGTAGTCTTTATTTTAAGGTAGTCTTTATTTTAAGGTTTAAAACATTCGAAATTATAATTCAAAAATTATAATAATAATAATAAGAACTGGAAAGTAGAAATGTAAGTTGCGACACTCTTTCTAGTATAAAAAATCAATATAAATCAAAAAAATTAAAAAATATAAAAAATATATTTAATTTTTGTTTTATGAACTGTAAGGAAACCTTAAGGAATATGTCAATAACTTTTTTCCCAGTGCACTTATAGATCCGGAACCCTAGTACAAAAAGCGGGCGAAGCTGATGCAAGTTGCCACTAGTCGGAGGCCAAGCAAAGCCAAAACAATGGCCCCAAACACAAGTGGCGGGCATTTGGGCGAAGTGTCTGCGGAATACCCTTTATTACAAAATAGCAGGGCATAGCTTTGCATACTTTACGGCCCCCAAGCATCGTAAACTTTAATGGCGCCATTCGGGGCAAGGTTTTCAGCCAGTCGCGCAAAGTTGGCTCTTTTGAAATATGAATGGACGCAGACGATGCCGGGCTCTTTAGTCCTCTAATGCTGGCCTTGTTAAGGAGATTAGTTCCAGCCTCATTTCCCCGGCACGGCCATCAATAAAATTGGTTTATTCAAGTTGCTGGCCGCTTTTCAATCGCTATAATTGACAATCGACAGGATCTCCTTCTGCATTGCCACTAAGCTAAGCACGTACACAAATTAAGCTCGTAAAATTTAATATTTTTCTCCGAAAGTTTTGAAAATTCCTTCGGTGAGAATTAGTTATTTATTGCTAGGCTTAGGTGCTTGCATAATGTATAAGTACTTGTAAATATAAATCCTTGTAAGGAATACATAAAATTTTACAACAGTTGTTGGGAGTTGGATTTTGCATTTTTAAACACACATTTCGATGTTTTGACATTATCACAGCTTTTAGGTATTACAACTTTTCAAACCAATGTAATTATTGAAATATTGTAATTAATATTGTACCTTTTCCAATCATTGATCCTCCTTAATTGTATACTATTGGGCTATGAATTCACCTTTGGTTTCGGCAAATTCCCAAAACAAACTCAAACAAAAACTCCCTGCTCAATTTTCCCACAACAAAACGAATCGTTTTGCGTTGCTGTTGAGTTCACCCTTTCGCTTGGTGGTAAGTGCCAATCAAATCGAAAAATATTTGGAAATTTGACAAAGGAAAAAGTTTCCCAAGGCGAATTGCGTGCGCGGTGATGGAGGTCTAGCTACCAGCATAAAAATGCTGACGATTTATGCCCAGGGGGAATGGAATTCGGATTGAGAAGAGGTCTCAAGGTGGGCAAGTCCCCGAGAACAATCCATCAAACAAAACGCTGCGCTTTTGATAAGAACGCATCAATAAAGCAATAAAATGTCTACAAATCAAACGATAAGAAAGGAGGTTTTGCCAAAGATTCGCCGCCGAAGAAAGGGTTCGGTGGAAAAGTCACGTACAGCACGCACAAGACTATTAATATTAATGGTTGGTTCTAACACATTGGGCGGTGCAGTTCGTTTTCGGGGATTCTGTCTGCCTGTCAGGCCGTCACAAAAGCTGTGTCGCCTTGAGGAAGTGCACTGGGGAAAATAGGCTGTAGAAGAAGGACTTCGGAAATAGTGAAAATAGCGGTAGGACTTACTTCCCAATAATATACATATTTACAAAAAAATTTTTAAAGATGGAAATTGCTAATAAAAAATATTAATTTTTTTAGATTATTACAGTTTAATCGTTGGTAGTTCAATGTCTTTTTATTCATATTGTAATTAAATTGCGTACTAAAAATATAGCAAAATATTTTTAAGGACTTCAAAAATTCATCAAATCACATATATTCTAACTCATAGGATATATATATATTATTTATTCTTTGATTCGAAATATTTAAGGGATAAATTGTACAAAATTAAGTAATGTATCTTAAATATAGATTTTCTAAATAAAATACAATACAATTTCTGAATTATGTTGATAAAGCTAGCCTAAATTGTTCCCAGTGTCCTGGGGTCTTCCACAAATTGACATGTGACACCAGGCGAGACCAAATCCGAACCGAGCCCAAGACTTGGGACCCCTGTCAAAGAGTTTCCCTCCGGCATGACGAAAAATTACAATTCGGGTCGGATAGTTGCGGCTGTGATTGGGAATCATTAACATTTTGATAACTGTCTTGCCACTGTGATCCATTAGTTATCGATAACGCGTCTAGCTGTGAGGCCTTTAATTGATCTCGTGATTCGCTTTTGCGGTTTTATGTTAATGGAGCATAATCTCCGTGCTGTCTTTCATTTCGATTCGGTTTCAGCTCGGATATTGCCCTTTTTGTTTTTCATTTTTCATGCTTGCTTTTCAATTTGCTCCCATTACGTTTGCCTGATTTTGTTCTCTGCGGTTTTGTCTGTTATTGGTAATTTTATAATCATAAATGGATAATTGTTGATTGATTTCGTTTTGTTACTGTGAGTGAAATTGGTTACAGTTTTATTGGTACGGATAGGTAAAGTATTTAATCGGTGAAAGTTAGACAAATGAGATTTATTTGGAGCAACAAAAGTTAAAGGTTCACTTTAGCATTATTTAATATTATATCATTTTTTTCGATTTTTCTTTTGAACTCATTAAAGTCCCAAATGACGCATCAAGAAAAAATCCACACAAGTCAATCTCCTAGGGCAACAAGCAACTTGTCTATGTCTAATTTGGCCAAGAGTCCAAGGGACCACCCACAACTCCATTGCGACACATTTCCGTTTTGACCAAATCTGTTGCCGGTGATTGACTTTGATTTTTCATGGGGGAAGGAAGAATCAGGGCAGACATTTTGTGTAGCCCTCGGTCAAGTGAAAATGAATTTTCCTTTGACGATTTCATCAACTTTCCAACTACGCAAAAGAAAATCGAAAAAAGAGGCCGACTCGGAAGGAAAAAGTCTTATAAAAACTAACGATTGGCAATTGGTTTTTAGTGTTATTGGCGCGCCCCATTTGCCTGGCACTTCCGCTCTGGTTAGAATTATGGGCGTGGCCCACTCTCCTCCGGTACAACGTGAAATATGTTAAGCCGATGTTAAGTCGCCACGCTCATTGTCTTTGGGATTAATTTCCTTCCAGCGCCGTGCACTTGCAGGAAAATCGTAAAATTTTATTCGTACAACTTCCTCGGATTCGCCTTTTGTGTTCCGATTTAATTTTTTGCTGCGTTTGATAAAAGATACTCTTTCGGGTGTATGGGTTCTATGGAAATATTTCGACACAGGTTTAAGAACAAATCTTATAACCGAAATATTTGTATAATATTTTTATTTATTTTAATATGATTTTTAACTGTTAAGAGAAGAGTTTTGTAGGGATACAAATTTTGTTATTTACTTTTCTAATTTGTTTAAAGATTTCTTTAAATCATTTGTAAAATATTTTAATTTAATAACTTATCAAAATTCATATTAAAGGCAATTTTCAAGTCGAACTAAATCGTAGCCATTTTTTCCTTGAATTTCCATTCAGTGCGTCTTAATTTCCCGCGTTTCCTGGTGTCACAATTTCTTCGCTCTCCGCGCTGCATTAATTTTTAGTGCCCAGTTCGTCCCTGGGTTGAGTTGGGCAAATATTTTGCCCTTCTGCGTGTGCCACCAAATTTGTTTGCCGAGGTAAATGCAACCAAACCCGCGTTGGCGGTGCGTTAAGGCAAATTTGTAGAGCGCAAATTGTTTGGCCACTGCAAAGATTTAACTCTACTCCAGGGGCTGTTCGAGGGCAAGAGGGGCTTTGGTCAAGGGGTGACCGGCATACACACATTGTTTCAAATGCCGCCTGACAATTTCTAATTTATTGCAATTATGTGACGCACGTCACACTCAACTGACCAGGCCAGAATACAACTGACCAGCGGCTGACACGTGACCAATGTCCTTTCGGGTTTCCCTGATTGGAAAACACTAAAACAGATACGAAGAGCGGTCGCAGTGGGCCGAGTTTCCTCCTTGACCTTTCCATGGAGATTTATTTTACGCCGATAACACGCTTAAGTAAATGCTGTCCAGGGCACTCGGTGTCCATTCTCATTTCGTTTCTAGTGCACTGAAAACAATACTTGTTATAAAAAAAAACAGAAAACTTTAACACGCACGATATGCGTATAAATACCAGATATTTACCATGCGCATATCTATCTGATCTGTGTGTAGCTAAAACTCGAAATGAAAAGCATAATCAGTTTATAATATTAAATTAATTAAATTATAATAACTATGATATGGATAAAGCGGATTTTAAATGCCTAAAACTTTAAATTACATTATTGTATTCCTCTTGAGCTAAACTCATTTTTAAAATTCTGAACCCCTTTGGAAAATTCCTTTCAGTTGCCAAACATAAATCAACGAGAAAATGCATAATACAAATTTTCCCAGTGTGCTCCCTTCGTACAATTTAAATGGCGATTAAATCTGCTGGCATTGATGGATGTGTCCAAGAGTCCAGTGTCCTGTGGTCAGTCTGTTCAGGATGCGGCGCCATGTTAACACTTTTGTACAATTGCCAATTTTTCGCCAGCAATGCTTGATGAGCCGCCTCGGTCCCTCCCCCTTTCGGCCCTCTTTTCAGTTGCGTGGGAGTGAAGCGGTGGCTTTTGTGGTGTTTTCGGGAGGGGGGTGGTGTACAGGGTGGCGAGGGGTGAGGACTGAGGAGGAGGAGTGGGCCTGGCATGCGGCTACACTTCAATATTCATTTGAACGCATAATTGATATTGACGAACAATGTTGCCGTGTTGATGCCACTGCAACAATGTCGAAGGCGGAAGGGTATTGGAAAGTTAAACACTGCCAGAAAATGGGTTGAAAGTAGAGTGAGTGGGTTCTTGTAATTAGTTTTGTATTGGTTTTTCGTTTAATATAATTTAAGAGTGGTGGCTAGAGCGATGGATGTTTATTTTAGTTACATTTAAAAATAATTTTACGAACAATAAAAATATTTTTTAAAGATTTTTGTGTGTTTGTAAAAAGTTAATCATATATGAAAAAACACCTATTTCAGATCACCTATATTACCTACATTTTTCACATTGGTTTTACCGGTGTACAAACAATTATTTTTTTAATTTTAAACAAATTAAAATGTATTTATTCCAATTATTAAATACCTCAATAATTCCTTAAAATCATATAAGGGTCGTACCACCTAGAATTTCCGATTTTACAATTTTAACAAAAACTAAATATGATTTCCACTTATTTTTATAAAACTTCCTATTATCTCCTAAACATTCCTGCATTATTTCCCCGAGTGTTCGTTACTTTGTTCCAACTCGGAATGCGCCTACTTGGGACAGTTAATTTTTATAAATTTGCATGTCGGGCCCCCGTGTTGCAGGATGTTTGCCATTTTCATCTGCCTCCTCGGCGCACACACGTGGGCTATATATTTTTCGCATCCGATATCTCGGGCTTAAATTTTGGGGGCTGCCGAGCCGGGTCCGGATCCGGGTCCGGGTCCTTCGCCTCCTTTTGCATCTGTCAGTGTCATGTCACGTTCGAGGCAAATGCATTCAATGGCCATTGTTGTTCTGTCGACATGGAAGCTGCAGGAGTGTAAATTTAATTTAGTTAATTGAAACAATTTGTTGCATGCGACAAGCGGCAGGATCAGCAGGAGGGAAAAACACACAACTCCAAGCAGATTTTCCTGCTTTTCATCTGATTTCGTTTGAGCATTTTCTTTTACATTTTTTTGGTGGCCAGCCGAATAAAGGCGGGAGGTGAATTCCATATGAAATACAATATGCTCGCCCCGAAACATGTCAATTTGGGTGGCAGTCGTGTCGGTTTGCGTCTGGCAGCCCTCGCAGCGGGGAATCTCTTTTCAATTTGATTGAAATTGCACTCAATACACTTTGTATATTGATATATTAATTTGCTCTTCTTGTTTTTTGTTCGCAACAGTGTGTTTTTAAAAAAATACTTTGGTTAATTTGCGTACAAATTGAGACAAAGGCTGTGGAACAGTCAATAAATTTAATTAACATGAGTTTGAGGGACTGGACTCCATCAGAATCTCTTTAAGCCTGAAAATTGCGAACAAAAAATAATTGGAATATTTTGCAAAGTGCTATTAAAATTAAACTAGCTTACATTAAATATAGTAAATGTAAGTACTCTATTTAAAGTTATAAATGTTTACATTTGAAAAATAGCTAACAAATATTGTAGAATCTAATTAAAATTAAATTGCACCAAATACAGATTGTAAAATATTTATTTTATTTAAAAAAAAATTTTCCGCCTTATATATATTTGTTTAGTATAATCTCCACACCAGAATTAGTCACACCGAGTTTGCGCAGGGCAATGACCAATTTGAAATGCAATTGCACAAAAAACGCATCTAAGCGTTAAAATGCAAATCACAATAAATGCCATTTGCTCGGGACCCACCCCTCTCCACCCTCCACGTCCCCTGGGCAAACACTCGATGAATTTGCGTAAAATATCTCCTATTTACCTTGCACTTGATGCCAAAGCAAACCGTAAGATACATTCACTCGCAGGACCTCTCTCCTCGACGGCTTCGTGCGTGGCTAAATAAACATGGGAATTGTGAAAATAGACTCCGGTTGCACATTTTGTGGCCCATTTGGGCGGCAAATGGGGGAGGTGCTGTCACTTTGAATGACAGCCCAAGTCAAGTGTTGTTTTGGCCATTGTTCGTTGCCGTTCGGCCACAGAAGGTCGTTATGGAAAATGCATAAAACCAGAGACAATGTTTGCTTGAGCTTACTTGCCGTTCGCCTAGGTGCTAAAATTTTATCGTCCGGCCGGGAGAGTTACAGACACCCTGTATCCTTAATTTAAATGCAAACTTTCGAGGCGGTGACTGCGAACTCAACCCTTGCAATTCGACCCCATCCCCACGCCCATCGACTTGGTTGCAATTTCGAGACGCATTACGCATGCATGCATGGGTGCCTAAATAATGTTGATTTAACATTATCACGCGTTGTGCACCGCACATATCCAAACACGAGAAGAAATCCTTTTGAATTTTTAAGTTGAAGAATCGAATGCTGATATTATCAGAAACGTTTATTTTGTAGTGTTTAATAAAGTTATATTTTTTAACGATTTTATTGAATGAATATTCCCTAATCCTCTAATATTCCCTAATCCTCCTCTCTATATAAGATTACTATTATGCTTCAAAGCTTAAAACAAAAACAAATAAGATAATTCTGTAAATAATTTAGATTTTATTTTGGGAAATGATCAAAACTAATATAAATTCTAGTGAAACTTTTTATTTTAATTTTTCTTTGTCATATTTTAAGTTTTTTGACAAGTGTACGTACGTGTGTCTCACAATGGCGTCACTTAGGCGTAGGGTCAACATTGTCGTAAGCTCCACCAGAAGCTGGGAAAATATCTCATTGGATTCGGGCTTAGAGGACTGGGAAAGCAATCGATGGTATGGGGTGGTAATTAGGAGGAGAATTCAGAGATCCAAATACAAAAAATGGTATTCGAATAAGTAGGTATATCACACACTGATATGCACTTAATTACATTTTATTTATAAGTTTATAACTACCTCTTTTAAAAGGTTTTTAAACAATTAAATTATATAAGTACACTCTATGGATATAAAATAATATATAAAGACATATTGTACTTCTCTTTAGGGCTTTTCTTCAAACAATCACAGCCCAATCACAAAACCCAATCAATGGACACGCCCAATCTTTTCACCAACATACACACCTCAGCAATTTCGGAGTGTTTCAGTCCGAACAATAGATCAACAAATCCGGAGATATTCGCCAGAGTGACAACAACAAATCGGAAGACACGCCGACAAACGCGTGGACACGTGACCAGCGATGAGGAGATGAAGGAAATCCCCATCACTACACTGAAACAAAATCTACACACACGACAGATTTTCCTTAAATTTGTGCAAAATATTTTATAATATGAAATAATTTAATAATAGTTATACTTTACAAAATTATGCTATAAACGGACTAAATTTTTTAAGATATTCCAAATTATTAAACATACTTTCTATTCCTTTACTTTCTATTTTCTTTTTTCTCTGTGTGACCAGAGAAATGTCACATCCGCCAGCTTAACACATTTAATCCCGCTCGCCACTGTGCAGCACTTTCGCCAACCTCCCCGATTTTCATTTCTTCTCGGGGCTACTTTCTAATTTATGTCCTGTCAATTCTTTTGTCATTTTTGGCGACAAAGAGAGGAGGCCAACAGTGGGCAAAGGAAGCGTGGGCGGTGGTTGATTGTGGTCCTCGAAGGCGTCGGCTGGTCGGCCGCACTTAATGAGTCTTAAGAAAAATTATTCGCAATTAATAATTATGCTCATATTGTTTCTCGGCCTATCGGCCCTTGGTTACTCCACTCAATTAGAGGGTGGCTAAGGGGATTTTCCCGGGGGGTGCGACTTGTTATTGCAGTTTATTTGATGTTTGTCATTTAATCATTCTGAAGGAGACTTATTTGTTGTCATTGAGAACTAAGCATTAAGAGTTTGGTGTGGGAAATTATAGCGAAAAATGGGAAATCGTTAGAAGCTTGCATTGAAAATGTAATGATAGTAGAACGATGTATAAAAAAAGTGTTGAGTACATTTTAGAAAAACTTCTTAGGACAAACAATATACAACAAATTTTCTACATAGAAAAAATTTGAAAAGTGAATTAAAACTTTACTATTTTCTAGATTCTTGCAATAATTGAGTTTACTAACTCAAAGGTATAAAAGTATATAAAAAAAACAAATTTCAGTTAATAGAAGCTAACGAAAAAATAACAAATAACTTCCGATCGTAAAACCCATTTTTACAACCAAATTTTAATGAATTAATTTGTTCTTCAAAATTAAAACTCCTTGAGCTAAGTTTTATAGTTAGTTCCGAGTCAGGTGGCGCGGCTTATGGCTTTTAAATCGACTAATTAAAGGAACACCTTGCTAAGTCCTCCCACCTCTGCCTTCAAAAATCGTAAAAATCGCACCAAGAAACTTTTAAAAAACCGTAAAAGTTTCATTTATGGCTGAGTAAGTTCTTTCTTGAACCGAACAAAAAAAATGTCCAAAATTGAAATGTGGGAAATGCAAATTGAGTTGAAAGTTTTACGCCTATTTGAGCGCCTAAACACTTAATTATGGGACTGGAGGGGACACTCCGTACCTTTTCCGACACCTGACTGACCATAAAATGTAGTCGTAAGGCGTTAAAAGGCTGTGCAAATTAGCATACTAACTGGCCAGAGCGAGGGTGCCGAGGAAATTAAAAAACAGAAAAGGTTCCTTATCAAAGATCGGCGGAATAAATTCTCGTCTTCTCGGCTCTTCGGGAGGCGTTGAGCTGCAAAACTATTTTCGACCACACCGAAATATAAATAAAACGGAGACATTAATGTCGGAAACTTTGACTAATTGCCCAACTCAGGGTTGCACTTCCCCTTCGAAAACCCACCGAAAAGGAAGCGCGATGACCGCGATAAGATCTGAAAAACAGGGGGAACAGGTACCACCAAGTGCCGTTCCTTTGATAAATTGTGTGCTAATGGAATGTCATGTCAGCGTTTGTTTTGGCCGACTCCTAACCGAAGAAAATATACAACCAGCCAGCCGGGAACAAACCAGTGACGTCGATAACAAAGCCGCAAATTGGCGGCGTCAGGTGTCCGAAAAAGGTGAGTTATTGGTGCCCACATGTGTCTGGGCCCGAACAGTAAAAAAGGATTCATTTGTGTCCCGATGATGTATTTGCTCCAGCCCAAACTAATGCACACATCCGCCCCGGGCAATCCTTGCTTTTTAGCTGATCCTTATCTGCTGCTTGGTCAGGAAATATTAGCAGGAAATATACAAAAGTTCAGTTGCTTTCTGTACTTTTTGTTGACCATTATTAATTGCCCGACATTAGCGCCCATTGTTAGGCCAGCTTTGTTTGGTTGAACTGTGAATTCTGGCCTAAAAGGATGTGTTAATGGCACCTAATTTTGATCGGTTACCAACTGATAGCTTGACGAGAATTCCGTGGGATTATTTCTGTTTAATGTGTAGCTATTATGATTTTTTCTCTTGAAAATTGTGTATTACCTAAAACGAAATTTAAAATATTGATTTTAATAATTTTAATTAAAATTTGTTTTTGGATCAAAGTTACTTAATAATTATTTATAAAAAAATCTCTGTACCATCGAATGCTTTTAGGTTACTCTAAGGATTTTTGCTTTTTAAATACGGATTGGTTTACGCTGCCATGAGACCATCCCACTCTTCGAACTACTAACCACTCCTTTTAAACCTCGAACCCTGCTAGCATAATCGCACTATTTATTGCCATGATACAACATTATTTTCCACTCGCACAATAAGAAATACCCGTAAGACACCGAGGTTGATGATTAGCATCCCTCATTGCAACATCTGTTACATTTAAATATAGTTCTATGGGTCTATTTAACTAACCCCTCGAAAACTGATGAAGTTTTTTCGTGTTGGCACGTTGATAAATATGAACCATAAAATGAAAAGAAAAAAATAGTCAGCGGGGGGTTAAACACAGAAACTACCCCTCAGGAAGTGTTTTTAGATGAAATTAACTTAAAAAAATGCCAAGTCAGAGAGCAAAATGCTGCACGTGCAATTTGTGCCCGCAGTAAGCGCATTAGACTTTAGATCCCCTTAGATTCACCGAGGTCCTTGGGGTTGCTTATTGTTTGCATATGTGTAACAATTAAACATTTGCCTCAGCCAGACATTTTTTACGATCTCCGACCCGCTCAACCCCCGCTCTGTATATCATTAACACCGCCGAGCAAACCAAACCAACAAGTGCAAAATCTGCGAGTGTTATCGGCTTAATTATTATTACGAGTCCCAGGACGATGACGACGGGTGTTTTCGATGGGCCCCGTCTGCACTTGACTTGGCTTTCTCTCCCGACTCCTTCACCTTTTTTCCTCGTCTGCCATAAACTTGGATTTGAATATGTTTGAGTTTTAAATACTCTCCTGGCTGATATTTTTCGGGTGCGCATTTTAATCCGCTTAGCCGCACATGTTAATAAATTTATTAGCTGGGTCTCTTGACTGTGGCTGCTATCGTTTAACCTATGGAAATATATTCCTATGAGTTAAATTTATGGAATATTGTGAGAAACTGTAATATGGTTTATTGTGAGTAGATGTCTTATTTCAATTTTTGAAAATTCCTCTTAGTGCTTCATGAAAAAAAATTAAAGAAAAGTTAGCAAGAAATTTTCAAAAAATTGAACTATAAATTGAATTATATAAAATTGTAGGGAGTTGTAGGGAGTGTACAATTATTGAGAATAATGAGAACGTTTGAATTGAAATATTTTTTTAAGAAAATTGGTACAAATTAAAAAAAAATGGAAAATAAAATATATTTCAATTTTTAATTTACTAAAAACATTAAGACCTACATATTCCCAATCTAATGTAATTTAATTTTCCTTCGCATGTGTACAACGTTAATTGTAAATCTGTGGTACTCCCTTGTCATAGTTTAACAATAATGTGGTACCGACAGTGACCAAACACCGCCGAGAGAGCAATTGAAAAAGTTTTCTAACCGCTGCCTAATTGCACCCAAAGGAGTTGGCCAAACTTCGCGCACGGAATGCAGTCATAAAACACGCTAATTACATAGTTTTCAGGGAGTACTTTTTTATTTAAAAAACTAATCTAAAACTGACCCTGGCGCTTGACTCTTGACTCTGCCGCGAGGTGAACGCAACCGCAGCTGTAAATTAAACGCTGTCAGTTGGGTGAAAGTCGCCCGCCACACAGGTGATTTTCCGAGTTTTCCTGGCAGCTGCTTTCATTAGGCATTATTGACAGGCCGCACTAACGGGACTATTAGTCGAGGCGTTGACATTCGTTACCCGGCTGAAAAGTCCCTCGGGCACGGTAACTAATCAAAGAGGTCATTAGATTTGACGCCGTTGTGGTTCCCGGAACAGGGGTTCCTTAAATTCTCCTTGACCTGTGAGACAGGTGCTCGCCGTTCGTATTTCAATGATCCCAAATCAACTTTTGTTAATTTAATTGCGTACCTTTTGAAGGGTCGCATATCTCAAGTAGAGGCATTGACTTAAATTTACATTATATGTTTTTAAGTAATTTGAAAGATCTTTTTTTTATATATTAAAGAGAAAACGTAAAAAAATAAATAAAAATCCTTGCTTTATTTGAGACAATTTCTTTTTTAAAGAAAATAAAATTTACAATAGTTAAAATATTAAAATTATGTATTATTTGAAAGAATGTTTTTTGAAGATTATCTCCAATTAATCAATTTTTTCCAACTGTGTAAAAATAAGTTATTTCTCCACTATTAGTCCTCCTAAACAGTGCAACAGTTTTGAGATTGGCTCTTCCTCAAACTAAAAAATATGTATTAAAAAATCATTATAAACTGGATCTATAATTTGAGTTCATTTTATATGTTATTATGTGAGTAAATTATCCTATTTTATGTGCTTACCGCTTTGTCTACTACATCATGTCTTGTATTTCCAATAACTATCAAAATGAAAGGTTTTTCCGGAGTAACCCCATTCTTCGCCAAAAGTTTAATAAACTTGGAAATGCCTTCTTTTGAAATAGTTTTAAAGTGTTCAGGTTCCACATATAGTCTTCTCAATTTTCTGCAGGTTCTTAGCAAAGAAATCATTTTGTGTTCGCAGAAGAAATCTAGAGACAATGCCACTGTTTCCAAGGTCTTTGCATGTTCATGCAACCATATTTCATGGTCGCGTACATCTGTTCCGAAGCACTTTCGTATCGAAACATTCTTTAGCATTGGAAAAAAGGGAAGTTTATCATCGATTTCGCATTCGCTAACTCTAAGAGTTTCTAGAAATTGAAATGACGGACTATCATTCTGAAATGGTCCTTTCACATTGCATCCGGATACGAGAAGGGATCGTAATTTTTTCAGTGGCGCACAGATATTAAATATATTTAATGAAGTTTGTGGTATTGCACGCAGGGTCAACTCTTCCAGGCTCGCAAGTTGCTGAACAAGATGGACTGAAAATAAACGTAATAATTACGTACATGTTAAGACGTCTATTTAAAATTTCGCACTCACGTTTTTCATCGGGTATGTACCCTAGATATAATTTTCTCAAATTCGGCAACTGACTCAAAACATGGATGGTATGCGTCGGGTCAAAAGGATCCTCATTTTTGGATAAGAATATTGGTAGACCGACAGTGTTAATTTCTTTCGACTTTAGCAGCAAGGAGCAAACCGCGTCGACATTAAACTTATGAATCCACATGTTAATAGATTTTATATTGTGGCAATACTGCTCGACTGTTTTCAAAATTGGGTTCATATCTTCCACAACATATACGCCGTCATTAATGCGAAGCACGTTGGACCCGTACAAACGCAACACTCGTAACCAATCCTTCGACGGCAGTTCATTAAGGCTAATTTTGCTAAATAACATTTTGGCATGGAAAGCGAATGCATCTGCCAAAATCGGATGAGAGTCAGCCAATCTGAGCTTGCTGTAAAGTGTAAGTTTCTGGAATAATAAATCCAGAACTTCTAGTGGCAGATCCAACAAAGATTTGCAATTGCTCATTTCGCGCCGTTAATATAATTAATTTCTGTCTATTAAATTTTGTCACCCGGAAACTATTGCAACGCGAAGAAGTATGGCAAGCAGAGATGCAATTACGAGACATCAAAAAGATATCGATAAATGCCTAATGGTATGATATTGACAACTTATAACCGGGTTCCACTGGCACATTTGCTACATACACCTTATTTATACGAGGACTCACATTACGGCCTTATCCCACAGAGTACATCTTTGTGAAACAGTTGATGTCCCAGGCAAATATACTCCGTGGGAAGAGGGTTTTAAGCGGTTGGTGGCTGCATTCCTGTGGCAATAGGCTATTACAAATGGAAAATATTGTTCTTCGTAGTGTGAACGAAGTTTTCAGAGCTCACCCTCAATGCATGGTCTTATTGTAAATCAGCTGAGTTGACAAACAGCAACCAAATCAATCGGCGGAATTTAAAAATATTTCATAATGTTGACCACCCAGGTCGCAACCAAACAATTTTCTGTTGGCATTGCGTTTTTCGAGAGGTTTTTGGGTTTTCCTTCCATTTCTTAAATCTTTATTGGCACAACGCTTCTGCAGAAACACAGCCAAAGATCAAATTTGTTATTCTTTGCACCGTATCTAAAGCATAGCCCTCACATCGAAGAAAACTGCGAAAGTTTAATTTATTATTAATTTATTATTTTTAATAAATAATCATTATTTTTATTTCTTCAAACAAAAAAATCGGCCACTTATAATATAATATATTATAATATAATAATATAATAGCCCTAAAAAAAAGGTTTTCACCAAAATAATTACCTCTGTCCAAACTATGCATTCCCGCCATGATTTTTAAATATATGATTTTTATCTTTTTGTTCAATGGTAATCTTTATTTCTGATCAAAAATAATAGGACTCAAAAATATTGATAATTGATATTTTTATTTTTTTTGCTCAAAATAAAACTTATTTACGCCTTGCGGGCCTCCTGAAAGACTTTTCGTCAATCTGATTTTACAGCCGTCTAAAGGCTTATCAAAGCTACCTCCACGATTTTTGCAAATTTTTTTAAACACTTTTAGAAAATGGCTTATCCAATGATTTTTATTTTATTCCAATCAAAATAAAACTCATCAGAGTCTTTGAGTCTTATTTTTTTTTATCAAAAAAAATTATTATGCTCTAAAATTGAATTTTAATCATTACAAAGTAATTTTTATTATTTAACTTATAATGATTACGGTCCCTGATTTATAAGGAAGGACTCTACCTAAACTGTAAAAAAACATATTTTAGCAAGATATTCTGCTTAATGATTTGATGATCATTTAGGTTACAACTTTTAAGGTAAATATTACTTGGGGTTTCACTTCATCCAAAAATTCCAAACATTCCTCTGGAATCTTTGTGATATTATTGTATAAACGGGCCTTAATTTTACTACAGTGTAAACGCTCCTTAAGTCGTATTTCCTACTATGAACTTTCCGATTTCTGCATGATTTTTGTAGAGGTGGAGAAACGGCGATGTTATATCGATGTTTGCCTGTTAAAACATCAAAAACATCGATGTTTCTCCACCTCTAGCTTTTTGATGCCATCTCTATTAGCACGTGGCAAAGGATCAAAAAGGCCGTGCAGGATATTGAAGCTTACTTAAAAGTGGAAATAATAAAGAACACCCGATCTCATCGATGGAACTAGTCATACAGAACTTCATACAAAAAAGATATCTACATACGTATGTATGAACATCTTTCTCGTTTCCTGTGTACGTCACTGATTGGAGAAAACAGAACTTACAGGACTTCAACAGGAAAATAGTGGACCAAAGTACGCAGCCATTCTGAAGAAGTTCGTCAACAACAAGGTTAGGGAACTGCTTATAGAAATACAAACTTAAACCTCTTTGGGCGCAGCTCCTGCATATGTACATATTATGTACATATGCATGTACTGTGCATCAATTTAAGTTTCGGTTGATATCGATAATGGCATAAATCTTTTTGGGTGGAATTTTTACGTACTTCAAACACCCCCCAATGACCTTTAAAGGTTCCAAAGTTTTGTATTTTTATAATGTAATTACTAATTTGGCGGTATTTGAAGCAAAAATGCAGAAAAACATATAATCCGATGTCTAGTAATTAGTAATTAATAAGATCCATCTAAACTTTGACCCAAGAGATTTGTATCTACATACATATGTACATAATGTGTACATTGTACATACGCATGTACTGTTCATAATGTACATTGTACATCAATTTAAGTTTCGGTTAAATTTCGACATAGGGAGTTTTT
Source organism: Drosophila lutescens (assembly GCA_037075285.1). Taxonomy (NCBI): domain Eukaryota; kingdom Metazoa; phylum Arthropoda; class Insecta; order Diptera; family Drosophilidae; genus Drosophila; species Drosophila lutescens. Next base: position 638,560 of record JBAMCF010000601.1, read on the forward strand.
GTGTCACAAACAAAAATGTTTGTGAGTATAAAAACTAATCTTCGGAACAACACAGACATATTCTCCAACACAAGACTGTTGTAGAGTGTTTTGGTTTCCGGTTTGGTTGGAAGAAAGTACAATGTTTTTTTTCGAATTACATAGTTTTGGAGTCAATTAGGAACAGCAACATATTCCATAATAGTATACATTTTTTTGGGTGGGATTTCCACGTCCTTTAAAGGTATCAAGATTGGGCAGTATAAGATCCATCTGAATTATGATCCAAGAAGATGTACAATGTATCCAGGTCACTCTCGGCTTAATTTTTGGAAAAACCAAGGTAAATTATTTGTACTATGAATACAATAATGTAAAACAATTTAGTCTTTGGTATCGCCACTTAAATTTACATTTCATTTAGCTTCTACAAAAATCCGCTTCTTGTACGGTAAAGAAATTTTCAAAAAGGCATAAGACAGGCGGGGAGAATTGGTGGCTGAGTGGCTGGCTTTTGAGGATTGGGTGGGGAAGCTTGCAGGAGACAGGCGGGCAGACAAAACTCAGATGCAGGTCCAAGCCGGCCGCTGGGCGTTACCGATGCTGAGCTACAAATATGCAAATAGACACAATTTTTAATTAGCAGCGATGCGCAAATTTACCCAAAAACGAACCGGAAACAGACAAAAAAAGAAGGGAGAGAGTGGAAAAGCGATGTCAGCAACAAAAGAGTCTCGCGAAAAGCGTAGAGAATGGGATATAACTTTATATTTGTATACTCATATATTAACAACAAATTCATTAAAATGCGCAAAAAAAAATATACAGCGGCTAAAAACATGAAACAAAAATGTTGCGGAAAAAAACAACTGAGGCTGCGAAAATGATTATTAAAAATCTAAAATAAATAAAAGATGAGAACTTTTTGCCGTTGGCGAATGACACAGAACAGGACACGGTTCGGAGCAGCTGTTTGCATATTGTAAGCGACCCCACCCAAAGGGATCAAGATTTATTGCGTATACGTCGCGTTGTGCAACTCAAAAGGTAGCTCAGGAAAAAATGCACAAAAAGAGCGAAATTCATACAACATTTCTGTGCATAATCATTTGAACTGCGCGCCGCCGTCTGCTGGAGCAAATTTGCTGCCGGCATGTTACCCATCAAAGGAAAAAAATACAACTAGAAAGGGCAGCTTTCGAAAATCGAAGACTCAAATACTCTTGCTGTTCAATTATCTTGTCTACCATATCCTATTTACAAAACAAAATATTTGAAACATTTTTTAAAAGGTTCATATTTTCTTTAAATATCTCTAAATATTACCCAATAAATATTTTTAAAGGACTTTAAAATAATTATTTAAATTTGTATATTGGGCATTAATATTGTGGTTTTATAATCGTTTTAAAAACAATTAAATTAAAGTAGTATTTAAATAAAAATATGAATTATACTTGAGTGCTCCTATACCTTCTGGTTGAGTCACCAAAACCCTTGGGGTAGAGTATTAAATATATACGGAATATCTACAACACAAACCAACAAGCCAGACAAAGAGAAGTTTCAGTTTGGCTCAGGCCATGACTCCTGCTTCGCTGCCTTTGCTGTTTATTCGCGCATAATTCACTCATTAATCATAACGTTTTGCGCCAAAGCGTCAGACTTCTGACGTATGCCCCAGACCTATACTCATTCCTATTCCGAATCTGAATCCGAATCCCCAAACCCATTCGATGCAATGTCGCTTTGTTGTTTGTTATTTGCTGACTGCCGCTGTTGGCCCCCAAAAAGGTGAATGGAACCTGGTAATTGGTAGTGGGCGATAATCGGTGGGTGGGCTTAGTAGTCGGCGGGTAATTAGTGAGCAAAAATTACTAACAAAAAGTACTACCGGAGAACATGCAAATATGTGAAAACTTTTTTATTCGTTGCTTAGTAATCGTATTTTGATAGCTGACGGGAATTAGCACTAATGGACTAGAAGGATGATAATCATAGTTCTAAATGGTAACACCATTTAAATTTCGTGTCTTGTGGTTTTTAATATTGATGATGAAGAACTTTTATAACCTTTTTAAGTATTTGATTTCTGATAATCCTCATTCTGATCACCTCTATTAACGCCTAATTGGAAGCGACATGAAATTATAAGTCTTTATGAACTTTGTTAATAATTGTTTGATAGTTATTATAAGGTCGATGTAATAACTATTGTTATTGAAAACGAAAGAAAATTATATTTGTAATATTCTGTCCGAAGCTTTTAATAATTGCAATATTCTATACTTTACTATACTTTTCATTTTGCTATTTTAAATTTAAATAGGTAATCTAAATAAATTTGACCAACTCAATCGAGCAGAGAGATAATCCCTTCAATCGCCAAATGCGCAACCAAAAAAACACGAAAGACGGAAAGCGGAAATGATTTTGCATATCATTGCCGAGCGAGTTGATAAATTTCAAAGGACACGCCCTGTTTTTTCGCCAACCACCCCTCGAGGCAAGCATGATTTTAATAATTTTAATGGTTTTGGCCATTTACCATTTTTGATAAATTCCTTTTTTTCAGCTTAAGCGTCTAAAGAGTTAATTTGATTGCAAAATGTTTGAATTTTCGCAAAGGAGAGGGTCGTTGACGGCTGCGGGTAATCAATCATTTTATCAATGCGTTTGCGAAAATGACAACAATTCCTCATCCTGCCGCGGCTGGCTTCCTGGCGCGTAATCAGCAAATTGTTTGCCCAAGATCGTGACTTTGCCAAAACCAAATTTGCATATTTTTGTTATATTTCTCTCTCTTGAACAGTTGGCGCTAATGAAAAGTCGGGGAAAATATTCAAATAGTGAGGCAGGCCAACAAGAAAAATTGCCAATGCAGACGAATGGCGTTGTGCTCTTTGTATCTCGTTTGTTGGTAACATTTGTTGGCGAAAATGAAAAGTTTCCTGAAGAAATTGTTGTGCACAGGGGAGAATGTGCAATCTTGGAGAACAATTTTTGGGGTAGGCGAAGTTTTTGGTGGCCGAGGGATTTCTTAGTGTTGTATGAAATGTGTAAGTTTGTATTTTCGAAATTTATTCAAGAGAAACATTTGGTTTATATCTTTTTTTATGTTCACGTTTAGTTTTTTTCTAAAGATTTATATTGTTTTAGACATTACACTTTATTATTGTAAGTCGATAATAAAATTTCACAAACGATTTCAGTCAACTTAATACAATGTTGCCCAAGAGCCCTAAAAAATAATCATGTCAAAACTGAATGCTAAATTGATTTTAATATGCCCATAAACGAGTCAAGATCTAAATTTATTTGAAACCATTGTTAAAAAGTTACAAAGTATGACAAATGAATTTTAATTACCACACTAAAAAGAACTTGAGTAGGGAGACGGAAAATATGAGGCAAAACGAATGCAAAAGTAATTTTAATGGGTGGGGTTCTTTCGAGAACACCCCATCAAAGTATGAATTAGAGCTGACCATTTGGGACAATTGTCCACAATCTCGAGTTTCAAGGGGTTTATCTTTAGACAGTTTATTCCTCTTATTGGGCGGGTCATAATTTCTTGGATCGCTTTTGGCTGATTTGATTTTTCATTGCCAGTTTCGGGCTTTTTATGGTGCATACTTGTGTCTCTAATAAAAACTGGCTGCTGTCTTTTCGTTCCTTTCTCTCACAATGTAGCTGCCTAATAAATTTGTGCTTTGATTGATTTTAATGGTTAAGCGCTTCATTGAGCTTTGGAGGATGTCTTTCCCCCTTAAAATCATCCCTCCACCTTTGACATTCATTTCGATTGTTAGTGAAATTAATTTCGAGCGTTAGGCGAATAGGTCTTAAAAATTTTTGATTATATTCTTGGTTGATATAAAAGCATTTCTTACGATTGTTTGCCTTGCAGTTAAATGGCTGAAATTTCTAATGGGGGTCGCAAAACCAAGGAAATTGGAATGGAGACTGGGAGGTACTGAAATGGGAAAAGGAGATTTCAAAAGATGTCGTCGCATTTTTGGCGTTTTTAATAGCTGGATGGATTTAAACGTAGACCGTGAGACAAGAGGAAAATAATTTTAAATATTTTAAGTTAATTGGTTTTTAAAAACTGAGAATACTTAGATATATTATGTTGTTAAACATAAATATTAATACATTCCTTTCTAATTAAGAAAGAAATTAATTTGAACCCATATATTAAAGATTAGAAATTATTAGATTATTATTATTATACCAATTACAAAATATCTATAAAAAGAAATAAATATTTGTAAATTTATCTTCATTATATTTAAAAAAATGAAATTAAAAAAAAAATCAGTTTCTTTCCAAAAATATATGTTTTCGTTCCACTGTTAAGACATTAGAAGGGGATCTTTGCAGAACAAGTTTCATCGCAGTTGTCATGTTCAATTTCATTCGTGGAATTCGACTTGTCATCGGAGTCTCAGTCCACCACCCTAAAAGTATAGAACTAAGAGCTTTTTTTTTATAACTTACGGAGAATAAAATTCATAAATACCCATTCATAAAATTCAATTTTGTTGCAAGTCGCTCAGTCAGTCATAAAAGTGCTGCTGGGCGGCTTCTTTTGTTACTTTCCGAATGGAAATACGAAATCTGTGCATTACTTTGCTGGTCACGAATCAAACTGGGCAGGTTTCTCAACTGGGGAAAGGGGAGAAGTCTGGGAAAGGGGATATATTTTGTAGGAAATCTGGGAGTGGGCATAGGGGTCGGCTTATGATTTAACTGCAGTCGTTGTAAAAGTTATTGCCGGGGACATGAATTGATCTTTATTCAGATTCAATGCGGAGCTGTAATGAAATGTCCACAATGAAGCAAAATGTATTGTTGCAATTACTTTTAATATTTCCAGAGACTTAAATGCGGGTGTAACTATAAATATGATTGGTATCTCTTACAAGCGATAACTCTTCATATCTGCGGTTTCTTTTTATATTTTTTCTTAACTGATTAATTTGCTTTCATCGTACAATGTATTGCATAATAAATTTCAAGAAAACCGAAACGGAATATTAAAAACGCTAATTGAATTATTCAAGATAATTTTCAATTGTAAATACTAAAATATTTCTATATTATTATTAATGTCATTTTGAGTATGTGCTCTACACCAAATAAGGACTTACCACACCGAAACTCATAATATTACTACCGAAACTTTTACCACCCCATATCGCCACCCGTTTCCCCCACCAACTGAAAATCTTTACCCTTATACAACCATCATCGGCCAGTATGAAATTGCCCTTTTTCCTAAGGTGTTTGAATGCATTTCGCTTCATTTTACAGCCAGTCACTTCTTGGCCCGCCATAAAAGCGCCTGTCTAAAAGCCATAAGATAGGGCATTTTCCTTGGCCACATGAGCTTTGGCCAGGCGACGATTATTCCACTCCTTGGCTTACCTAAATTTTAGCCAGCTCCCTGGCACTTCTCGTAAAAGTGCAGACAATTAAACGCAAGTTAATGGCGTCCATTCGAGGCTGTCTCGGATCTGGCTTTGGATCTGGATCTGAATCTGTCAGGATTTCATCAGTCCAAAAGTCAGTTTAACGAGACCATTACGTGTAAATGCTGCTGATGAGGTGACGTTGAATGCCCCGAATGGAACAATTAAAACGCTTCTGCCCCGTGCCGTGCTTAAATCTAATCAGCACAAAACATCAATGCCAAAGCGCCCTAAATTATGCTGCAGAAATCGAATTTATGACACTGGCCCCCAGACGGTCGATGGTCTCCAGTCCCCAAAATAAAGGAACTTCCTAGCCGAAAGTCCAAAACCGAAACCGAAAACAATAAAAGTTACATTAAGCTCCGGGCAAATAAAATTAAACAAAATCCGGCCCAGGATCACGGGCACAAAAACGATAGCACTCAAAGAAAAATTATAATTTTGGTAAAAATATATTGAAAGACATGCAAAATGTAGTCCAGAATAATACTAAAGATTACCTGAATGACAGAAAAATTTACAATTTTAAAGTGATATTATAACGATTACAAAAACTATAGAAGGAGTAAAACAAAAAATGGTTCATCGCTAAAAGAAAATTCAAAAGAAAGCCAAACTTTTATTGGTAAAATAAAACTTTAACGATTTTTTTAACGATATATTTAGATATACAAATTTAGTCCAAAAAAATAAAACCAAAGATTTATTACCTGAAGAAAGAACAAATTTGAAAGTCTATAAAAACGATTAAAAAGGATATTAAAGAGGTAATTCTCTAATGGTTAATCAAATTAAAACTTCAAAGTCTTGAAGTTCCCTGCAATTTCTCCAAGTGGACACACCTCGTCAACGTGTTGTGGACCAACTTAGTGAGGGGTGGACAGGTTTCGGGTGGGGATTGGACCGGTGGAACCGTATCGCAACCGCTGTAGGTTTTAATGTCTATTTTGTGTGCCATTTAAGGGCAGCACACACGCGACCATCGCATCCAGATCTCTCTCTGGGGCATCGAGGTGGATATATGTGTGTGGAAGCAGGCAAAGTGAGACTCAGACTAAATGACGTCGTCTTTTAATTTTTATCTCAAACATTGCAAACCGTTTTTATTGTTACTTTTAACTGCGCTGGCGTCTGTTTTTCGCCCGTGCGTCTGCAACTTTTGCAATTTGCCAATCGCTCCTGCACGGCATCTGTTAGATAGCTCATTTGGAGCCGGAATGTCTCTGGTACTTTTATTTAGCTGCCGGTCTCCTTTAATTTGAATTCCCATTTATTTATTGTATTTTGGTATGCCATCAAAAGTAACTTTTGAGACAACTGCCGAGGGTTTTCTTAGTTATTTTCTGACTTAACCCAAAATTATTTGTTTAGTGATAAAGAAAAATGTTCGTGCATTTATTTATTTTACATTTTAGATAAAATATTTCAAAGTACTTTTTCCAAATAGAAATGGCGAAGCTTTTCCTTTAATTATAATTATAAGTAATTAATTAAATATCTTCCCTGTAATAATTTCTCAAACTACCCTGTACAAATTAAATAACCTCAAGACAATTATTGTTTGGGTAAATTTCATGACAAATTCCCATACCTCTACTGCTACTTTATCCCATTATGCAGACGCTTTGACCCTTCGCAAACTGTCAATGCCTTAATCACTGGAGCAAAGGAGTGGGAATCCCCGCGAAGAGAGCAGTAAAAGACAACCAACTGAGACACTGGGAAGACGCTGACTGGAGACCACAAACAGTGAATGAAAATGCCAAAGACGGCTAATAAATCAATGGCCAACTGTCAGCATTGTGTGAGTGTAATAATAATCCCAGCCAAACTGGTCAATAATAAACCAAAACAACAGGAGCAAGGAAATGCCGAGAAAATGGCCACAAATGTCGCAGGACTGGAACCCCAGCGTGAACTGATATAAACCGAGTTGAGCTCTGGTCAAGCGAAAGGACATTTGAATTGGTGATGACGCTCACGGAAGATTTATTTCCACAGTCCTGTCCCGTCTGCAATGAAATAAAACGTATTAAGTCATAAAAATATCCATGGCAAAAGCGGATTACCAAAGTGTGAATGAAACCAAAACCATCTGAGCAAAAGTGCTGAGAGGTGGAGGAGGTGCTGGCCAAATGAACCGCGGGTCATCAAATCTAATTATGCCATATAAAGAAACATATAAGATACTGCGAATAGAGCATTGTACACTCGAAAAACTGCAACGAAAATTGGTTGATATTTGAAAACGAAAGTAAATGGTTTTACTTAGAATTGATAACAATTTTCTTGTTAATGCTATTTTCATTTGGAAATATGTATTTCCTAGTGTATACTATTACTTTTCAGTGTACAAAAGTGCACAGCGGGCAGCTGAACAAACGCCATTTGAGAGAATATATTTATGCAGCTTTTGTTTTAATAAAATTTTTATCATTTCCAGCGAGACGAAGAAACGGACCCAGAGCATGTGCGCATAAATCTCTGGAGGAGCTGAGTCCCAGGCAAAGCAATTATATGCAATTTATGCAGAAGTCCTGGGAGGAAGGAGCTCCGATAGTCCAAGGAAACTTTGGCTCGGAATTTGTTCAATTGAATGTCTTAAGAGGAGGCATCCTTCGTTGCCTTTTTATCAAGTCCGAGACGGCAAGAATTTATCAGCTCAGCCAACATAAAGTTTTCGTTTCCTCTCCTCTTGCCCAAACCAAAAAATTCTGTGGCATACCACAAATTTATATACGTATATATACAAAAGATAAGTTTTCTTTTATTGCAATTGGTTGCAGCTTGGGAAAGGAAGCGAAAGAAAAGTTTTATTGTCCTGAGTGGGGAAATTTCTGCTCAGCTTAAGAGAGAAAATTAGAAAAGTGCAGCAGCAAAAGACGCCTGTTTGGTCATTCAATTGTGGATGTCTTGTATCTAATTTAAGATACGTCTGCATCCTTCTGGTCGGGAAAAACTTTTCTAACCAAATTAAAATAGGAAGCCCGCCTCTTTTGTATGCAGCTGTTGCTCGTTGGCGAAGACGGAGACAAATCAATCGGAATTTGGGGTTGGAGTTAGGTGGAAATACATTTTCAAGCAGTTAGTGAATGGGTTTAGCTGATTGAATTTTCTGGGGGGCGATGATGCCATCAGATTTTTGCATGTTTAACAATAAAATTAAAGTGCATCGATTATCCATCACTTTTGGGAAATAAGGAAATGTTCTTAAAGTTTTAATTCCTCTTTTTGTGAATTATTCCATACCCATACTTACTTTGTGACTCTTACAGTTATCTGTAGCAAGGACTATCCATTACAACTTCCTCAACCGCACAATATCAGCTACTATTTCAATTTAAACACTGCCAACGCTAATTAAATCTCGGAAAAAAGCACCCACAGAAAGGGCAAAGCGAGAACAAATAACAAAAACTAAATCAATATTCGCTGTACTAAGCTAAGTGTCAGTGGAAGTCCTTGAAGTCCTTGCACGCGCTCTTTTCGCCTTGACTTTGACATCCACCGAACCCCAGCAAAACCACCCACTATCCCACCCGCCGAGCGGGAAAAAGAGAGCATTATCGAGTTGTCCTTGGTGGCTGCACGCAAAATGCCAAGGACAAGGCAGGATTACACGTCAATTGAAACTGAAACGATGAGCAAACCCAAGGACAGAGCAAAGTGGGTGTGTGTACGGACAGCTTTGAATCAGATTTTAAAAAGTCCAGGGTTGAGGTGTGGAATTTCGGGGGAAAGCTGTGGGTCGCATTTCCTTTTTTCAAACTACTTAAATTTTTTTATGCAAATTTCAAGCACAATTATTGCTGACGCTGGCAAGACTCTGGCCATAATTGCAGCCATAAATTTGAGCCTTGCCTCTGAGCCGAGGCAACTTGAACTGGTCTGCGGTCGTGTCATTAGAACTGAAGTTGCCGCCTATTCGAGATTTCCTTATTACTTATGCCCTGACAGAAAGTAAGTGCACTTTTTGGTGCCATATATTTGGATCTTCTACAATATAACTAAAATTGTTTTGTTTAAGCAATATTTGTTTGATAACAAGATGTTTAGTTTACTTTAAAAAACGAATAAATATTATATAATTAAGTCTAAACAAATATCTTTCACCAAATAAATTCTTTCTATTAGAAAGCTTACGTTATGTATTTCCTAAGAAATTTAAATATTAAACACAAAAATGTTAAATAATCTTCCTTTGATAAATAACACATTTTTAATTACTAGACATATTTTACTTAACTTGTAAATGAACATATTATTTCTAGTGAAATAGATACACATAGTAGTTAGTCTACTTGATACTATGAACAAAATATCTAGATATGTGATATAGGGAATTCGAAGCTTCGTTGTTCGCTTACCCAAATCGTTTTTCCTCTTAACGCTTAGCCATCCGCTCCTTCCCTGGTTTTAATGTTTTTAATTTTTCCGTATCATTGCATTATTTTTTATTCAGATACTTCTCTGGCATCATCGCCGCCGCACTTGACACGAAGCCAAGGTGCAGGAAGCAGGACTCTAAAAATGAAGGAGGGGAGCCCTTCAATTTCCATTACATTTGCAGCTGTGTTAGCTATCGATGTCCTTTTGTGTGCGGCTGTCATCTGCTTCTGGTTTTTTCCCGGATCCCTTACGTCTCCCAACTTTTCAGTCTCCAACTCCTGCTCCTTTTTTGCCGGCAAGATTTGAAATTTATGCAAAGTACTCGATGTCGTCGCCGCCGCACTCAGCGCAAATAATGAGCAAGCCCGCATTTCCTGCCACGTTTTTTGCTCCTTCTCGATTATTTGTATCTGTATCTGCAACTGTAGCTATATTTGTAGCCGTATCTGAATCTGGGTATCTGGGGGGTTGTTGTCTACTTGATGTATCTCCTGGCACTTTGGTAAATGGCAAACAGTCTGGTTGGGTTTGGGGTGAGGTCAGAAATGGATTTCTTTTGAAAGGAAGGGAAATGAGGAAAGGTGATGCCATACTTTGCTTGTTGCTTTTTTAGTTTCGCCTGTCTGCTGATATCTAATATAAAACATTTGTTCACTGAGGTTTTGATTTACCGAGGGAATGTGATATATTTATTTCTTCTTTGATTAAAGTTGGTTATTATTAAATTTATATTAGTTATTAAAGATTTCCCTCTTTCAAGATACAATATACATTTACCCTATTTTTGGCTTTCCTAATTGATATTTATTTCTCCAACCCAATAATCGTTTTATATTAACCAACAAATCTTTCCCAGATTACCCTTGCTTGCCTGCCGTCTTAAAGATGCCATTTAACCCCTAAGGTCAGGCAGCCAAGTTCAAAAGGAGACAAAAACATTTAGTCCCAGCCGACGTCCATCTGGTACAAGTGTTATGTCTTAAGGACGACGCCAAATCGCGTGCAATTTGTTACAATATAAATGACTTATGTCCGCGATGGCTAACGAACAGCATCTGCTGCTATGGCAACAATGTTGGTTCTAAGTCTCCGCCCTCTTTTGGCCTCATCCTGCCTGATCATTTCATCCATAAGCATAATAAATTTTTACGCTTGAGTGCCAGAAACTCACACCCGATTGTAAACCAAAGTAAACTATAAATTTATAATGCGCGAAAGTAATTTTATGACTTTGTGGTTTCGACTTTGGTTTTGGCAAGCGCACAATATCTCTCTCGGGAGAGAGTGTGATGACAAAACTTCCAGTTCAATACAGTGCGATTCATAAGCAGTTAAAGTTAACCATTTCTCAATTTTAATATTTTGCTTCTATTGATTAATTTAATGGTTATCAGTTGTGGAACACGGTATAATAATAGGTATAAATAATAATATAACATTTTAAGTTAAACTATTTCTAATTTTTCAAAAAACTATCTTCGAATAATAAAAAAAAAAAATTGAACATGTTCTTTAACAACTGATATTATTTTATTGAATAATTCTTTAATTTTACCTTTAAAATATATTATTTTAAATTTTAAATTTTATAAACTAAAAATGTAGATCGTTGTTTATTTAAAAATTATTGGATACAGAATAGTTCGCAATTTAATTATTTAAATACGTTTTAAACGTAACAACTTTATACAACTTATCCGAAACCCACTTTATAGTTTTGCCACGCACTGTAGTAGTAAATCAAAGTGCAAGTTGTTTCGGAGCCATGTTATCGCAGCCGAGGCAAAAATAATAAGCGCCAAACGCCGCCCGCCGTCGCCATATTTGTATGATTAACTGTTGCCCCCACACTCGCCGACACAATTATAGATACACATGATTACGGACGATAAATTGCCGCTTTGACACTTGTAATGGCCCTGTTTCCACTGCTGTTGCCGCTGCAACATTTTAACCACAATGTTATTATTGCCGCTGCTGGCCAGAATATAATCTTTAAACTTCAATTCAGATTCAGGGAAGCCGGAGCTGCCAACGCCGGACAATTGCCTCGGTTTTGGCATACAAAATTGTTTTATTGTCGGCACAGTTCCAGCTCGAAAATAGAATACACTTTTTTTATTGCAAATTTATTCAAATCATTTGTAATCTCCTCGCTCTCCTCTTCCGTAGGCCATAAAAGTGTGTGTGCTGCCCTTGTTATTATTGTTATTATGATTGCGATTGTTACTGGCCTGCGAACACTTTCTAAGTGGTCCACTGTGTAATAGGTGGTGACGGGGTCTACGGATTTCGAGCGATGGGGAACCATTATTGCGTGGGCGGCGCTACAACTTCCATTATTCTCCGCTTTGTTAATGGTTTTATTGCTCGGAAGTTGTAGAAAAAGGAAATATTTTCAGAGCATTTCGAGATTTAATAAAAAAATATTTAATATTCTAATTCTCAAAATTTATTTGGCATACCCTATAAAACAGCAGCCTTATTTTTGATAAAATAAAAATTTCTTACTGACTGAAGAACAACTTTTCTTTAAGTTTGATCTAAGATCTACACTAGTGTCCTTTATTCAAGCAAACGTAATGAACTGAAGGACCTTCCGTCTTAAATCCTTTTCTTTACCTAAACACGCAAGTAACCAAAACTAAAGATTTTTATATTTATTGCCAAGGACTCGTTTTTTTCCACCAAGTGCAGTGCATTAACCCCTTGGTGCCCCCCTACCCCACCACAAAAGTAAAAAAACAAACGCAAGCTGCATCAGAATGACTCATCAAACGAAAGAGATGGCAGATGGGTGAAAGAGAGGGAGGGAAAGTGCTAGAACGGGTAACGGCGAAATGTACAACTTGGCATTTTATTATTATGATTATTTGTAGTATTTGCTGTTGTTCCGGCTGCTGTTTCTTCTTGAAAAGCAAGCGGAAAAGTGCATAAAAAATGAGATGGTAAAAGAGTTTCGGGGGAGAGGACGAGAAAAATGCAGCTAAGGGCACCGACACAAGTCAGAGGTGTTTTTCTATATTTAGAAAGAAACCATTAAAAAAATATTTTATAATATAGAGAGAGTTATTTCTATGAAGCCGGGAGCAAAGCATTTTTGAAATGCTACAGTCAGAATCCTATATGGAGCCGTAGCAATAATAAAAACTATAGTTTTTTTTGGAGCAGAGCATTCTATATTACTACAGCTACTGCTCTCAGCAGTGCTATAGTAACTATAGTAAATATCCTATAGCATTTTTATATTATATTTGTCTTAACTACTTACCAACGGTTAAAAACTTTCTTTAAAAATCATTAAAAAATTAAAATTCGAAGGCTTTATATATATTCTAAGTTTGCTTATTTTTGAAGGTAAAAGAGCTCCGGTTTTCAAGCAAAAGAGCTAACTTGGCATTACTGCCTGTAATGCTCGAACTGTATGCATGGACTTTCAGCTGGACCTTGATTCGGTACGCTAACCCTTACCATTTTCCCGATGCTCTCTGTTTACCAACTGCCGCGAGCAGAAAATGCACTTTGTGATTAGTTGGAGGGTGCCCTTTGCTTTGGGACCGGGTCCCGTTACGGGAAGCATTTCCATTGTTTGCATTTAGCATCTTGGTTTATCGGGGAAGGAGCTGCGGCTATGGCTTATAAGCAAATCGAGCTGCGGAGCACTTCATCATGTTTGAAAAGTTCAATAGTCATCATCAAGAACATCAACGTGCCGATCCTCATTGTCCTCGACTCAACTCGATTTTTTCTTCGGTTTTTTTCCCTTTTTTTTTAGCCCAACCCCTAAATGCAGTGCACTCCTCAGCTTAATGTTTAATAAATGTGTAATGCATAGGGAAAGTTGGTTCCTTGGCTTTGTAACTGGCTGCGGAGATGTTGTTGATATCGCTCCTTCACCCTGCAACCTTATTTTCAACGTGACTCATAACTTTTTTCTTTAGTTCATTGGAATGCGCACACTGGTAGGGGATTATTTGTACTTGCTCTTTAATATAAACATTTTGATGTATTTTTTAAATCTACATAGGGGATTTTTCTATTCCGAACCACTGTAACTTGCAACCCCTCGGAATCCACTTCCATTGTTTGTTGTGCTTAAATCCCTGCAGCAACTTGAAGGAATATTTGCATGGCCCGCTTCTCATCGATGTCGATAAGTGTATTGGCATTTTGAGGAACCCGTGTTTTGGCTCAAGTACTCGCCGGCAACAACAAGCCGAATATTTAAGTATCGAACAGGGAACACCTGCAAACTTTTGAATGAACAACAAACTCACACACGAAAAAAAACACTTGAGGGCTTTACACATTTTAGGGTGGCTACCCTCAACATTCTCAAGTGTGTTTAACGAAATTTCAAGTGCGACGCAGAAGCAGAGGATCGAAAAAAAGGACTCCCCATATATGTCCCACAACTTTCCCATGACACACATGCAATTTGAAATTGTTTCTCCTTTGTCACAGCATTTTGTGTCACTTTTAATTGAAATCGCTACCCCTCAATCTCACCTGTTGGCAATGCATCAATGAAAACCTGCCTTCCCTTTGTTGCTTTGTTATTGTAAATCATTAAACTGCATAGGAATCTCAACCTCATATATATAGCACATCGATATTCGGGTCTGTGGGAACTTTTCAGCGCTTTCCCAGTTTTGGGTTATGTAAACTTGTCGCTGCGGAGGGGGATGGAGGGGATTCTCCCCCGTAAGTACTGTGAGAACCCTGAAACTAGTACTAAATTGCGTCGCAATTGGTTCGGGAGTGACTCATTTGTATACGATGGATGGCATGGCTTATTGATGACTTAACCTCGTTTCAATCGCTCGGAAAACACCTGGCCAACCTGCTCGACTCCGGCTCAAATTTAGGTGTGAAAATGGGGGAAAAGAACCTCATCGAGATGATCGATCGATCGTCAGCAAATGTTTATCTTTTGGAAAATGTAAATATTGTTGATTCATTCACAATGTACAAGATCTAATGGAAGAATAATGCCAAGTGACATATCAATGGGAGATTTCTTTGTCCATGTTTAGATTGCATTATTAATCCCTAAATGGGATAAGGGTATTCAAAAATATGTTGGATTAGCCTATGAGGGATATTTTGTCATTCGGTTTTGGCGGAAATGGAAAAATTTTTCAAAAAGAGGAAGTGATTAAAAATTGTAGTCTATGAGCCAGTTGTTAGACACAAAAGATATATCGAAATTTATCTGAAACAAATGAACTCAATAAGTGGTAATGTTAATAGTAGCTTGAGATACATATATGTAAAATACTAAACTAATTTAAAAAATTGTATGACACACCTTTTTAATGTAAGTAATCTTCACATTATAACTATGCACATATATCCATAACTAAACCAACTATTAAATATTTTTGTTCACTTACCCCTTTCATAAATTCTCGGTATCAAATCGTAAGTTTTGCATTTGCCTACTTTCCACTGGTTACTCATTAATTTAAACAACACGGGCGCGAACTCGGGTGCGAGAGACACGCGACAATTATTAATTATTTAAAGCAAGGCATTTTATCAGCCAGATAGGCACAACGAGAAAATTATATGAAAATTTCATGCGATTAATTAGAAAAATATGCAAATTTGGGCAAGACACCACCCGGACACGGGGGACACGTGTAATTGTTGATAGCCGGCGTTGGTTGACAATATGTCAAACGACAACAGTGAGTTCTGACACCGAGGGGTTCGCGAAGGGGTCAGAAGGGCTCTCAGGCTCCGGTACAGTCCTCACGTGTTGCACGGACCGACAAAACAGGGCAAAACCCTCGGACGCGATAAGCCAAACACGAGAATCCACTTGGGAAAGTGGCGTAAAATAGTTTCGCCAGCGATAAGTTCATTTGATGGTAATTTCGTGCCGGTGGTTGGTCGGTTTGGTGGGTGTGAGTCCTGACCCGAAAACCCAAAACCCACACCCCGAGAAAAGGGATTCACACGCCTTCCCACAAAAAGGAAACTGACAAAAAGCCAAACCAAAACAACAACAAACAGAGACAGTCGGAGAGATGATGTTCCACTGCCGCCGAGGAGGAAGTCTTCCAAAGGGGATTTTCGGGTGTGCGTGTTGAAACAATTAAACAAATTTTGTGCACTCAAAAATGGACAGTGGGATGAGCAATTTAATAATTCAATCTGGTTAAATATTAATTGTATTATAGCAAATATTTAATATATATGCGATATATACTCCTAAAATATTTTTAATTTTTTTTTATTTTGTGCCTTTTTATGTCCCTACGTCTGATCCTGGTATTTTGTATGTGGATTAAAGTTTTTGTTGTATATTGTTAAAGTATTAAATAACAGATTTGTATTTCCAAAAAGTCAAAACATTGCTAAAAATATTATTTTATTTAAACCACAAAATGTATCTGCAGGCCAAAATAATGAAGTTCGATTCGATTGTTTTATTTTTAAATTTGACAGGAAATAAAATTTTTAAAATTTCGAAATTGATACTCCATTTTTGTACCACTGTCCTTAAAACAAATTTTTCAAAATCGACCCACTATACCTCTATTTCCTCGCCATGTAAATTGAACGCACCCTTGCCTAATGGACTCGAGTACCTGGCCGGGACTTCCGCGCCGACTGGATCAGTAGGCAGACGTAGATACAGATACGGATTCAAATACAGACACAACGACCCGCATATGTCACCGTCAATCGGCGTGACCAGGCGCAGGATGAATGGCTGCCCTCGCGAGGACGCAATTTCCAGGGAGAACGCATGCAGCGTTAATTACTCACTTCATTCGAGTTTGCTTCTTTTTTCGCTCGGCGTTCTCACGCCCCGCCGAATTTGTATCCGCTTCTGACTGAGTTTTTGCCGCCCGTGCGGTATCTGTATCTGCATCTGAATCTGTATCTGCATCTCGATCCGTGATTGCTCTCATGTTTTGCCGCTTCAATGGTTAAGTTGCTGGTTGATTTTGGACTACCGTGTGTGCACACTCAGAAAAAACAATGATCTTCAATATAGCTGAGATATTATTATTCAGTTACATAAGCTTGACAATGCATAGTACTTTTATATTTTCTTGACTTTAATAATCATACTTATTTTTATTTATAGATACCCCAATGTTTTTCCAAGTGTACACCATTGAGGAGTGCTCGTCAGTAGAAATTTGTCACACTCCTTTGCGAGTTGCGAGTTTAATTGCGCGTGGCGACTCAATCTGCGTTGTCAGTGGTACTCGGCACCCCCTCTGTTCTTCTCGGATCTTGATGAAATGTCACACTGTGCTAATGCAAGTTAAACTGCATTTACTGCCTGCTAATTTCTGTGTGAAAATCCCAGATAGCTTCGAATCATTTTCATTGTAATTCTTTCTATTGAGCATGGAAAATTGTATTTCGAGGTCATGAGAATATTTCAAGTGGTTGGTTAGGAGGTCACTCCCTCTTTCCCACTCAAGGTTAGTACATGCGGTGAAAGTTGCTGTCCCAAATGGGAAATTTGTCAATTTCTGATTTGGTTTGGATAATAAATCTGATAAACATATATTGTTCTTTTTGAGAACATCAAAAGGGTTCAATCTGTGGGAAATTGGTGATAAACATGGTGGCATGAAAAACAAATATTTTAAGTAAATAAGATAAAATTCTTCAAGTTTTCTTGTTAAGTTTTATTGTTTAATGAAGGATATATCATCATCATATAGCTGCCATAGGAACGATCTGCAAGGGTATATGAACTTTGGCTTACCGAACTTAACTTCCTTTCTTTTTTTTAGCCATTTTTTGTGTAGGTAAGCCCAAGAATCTTCTATAGGTTCATTATTTTGACCGCAACCTTTTTCCAAGCTTTAACCTCACACATTTACGCTGTAAATCGACTCCCCAGCCACGTGTTCCATTTACCGTCCCCCTCGTAACCTTAATACATCATTCATGGACTCAATAACGACAGCAGAGGACTTCAAAAATTGCTTATAATTGCCATAAATAACATTCGGGAACACTTGTTCCTCATCCACATGAGCATATCCATCCACATTGATCCACCCACCCGCATAAAGTAAAATTGAAATGAACACGCAATGGGATAGCATAAATGTATCCGTATATGAGTATACAAATGTTACGATTGTCTGGCAATTACCAAATTATTGTTATGTATAACTGTTCGGGGCCACAAGTATCTGTTGGCCATTATAAATGTATCTTTTATGGGCCACATGCGTGTACAGTTGCACCCCCTCGCAGGTTATGGCTTTCAGGTGTGTCTGTGGCCCAAAGTCCGAAAACCCACCCCTCGAAAGTCCATAACTCCCGGATGAGGCAACTGTACTACACTGGCCATATATCTAATCAACACTCGCTGCGGGAGGAATAATGCCTTTTGATTTCTGGACTTGCATCACTGTCATTAGCCACCCCCTCTGAGTTTTTCCGGGGTCAACGGGGCTGTTTGTTGTCGCCTTTAATTGTCCCCGTTCCTCACAGTTTTTGGGTAGTTTTTTTGGTTCGCGTTATTCCCCGTTATGTAGATTTTGTTCCCATTTTTTGAATTGCCGCTGATTGTTTTCATCAACAATTGTAATGAAGTAAATTATGAGCAGTCCTTGATCCCCGTCCTTTTGTTGTTAATTAGTGTTAATTTGATATAGAAATTGGAAATGGAAATTGGAAATTGTTACTGAATTTATTTTCGATATTATTTATTATAAATATAGTGATATAATACAATGATATAATACAGTGATATAATACAAAAAAAAATAATATTTATTGATTACAAAAATAATTTAAATTTGAAAGTAAAATCTTAAGATTAATTACATTATCACTTTTAAAGACTTTTAGAGAAAAGTTTATTTTAGGATAACTAAATAAGAAATCATACATCTAATTGTAAGTAAACTTACTCTTTAGTTATAACCATAAAAACAAACAAACTATTACATAAATTTTCATAAACCATAAAAAACCTTTTTAATGTCATTATTCTATTCCACACTCACCACACAATTGAGATCAAGTATCGATAGACCCATTAATATTCCCAACACACCCTCACCCCCGCCCATAAAGTGTCACATTTTAATGAGGAGAAATTAACTGATATTAGCAGCGTTTTAATTAAACACAAGTTTGCAATGACAAGCGAACATTTTGCATAAGTACCCACATGTTGCCACATGGGATACAACCCCCAATGAGACTAGACCAACCCAACTAGCCCAAGTCGAACCCACTTAAAACCACCCATTCCCCCATAAACTATGATATTTTAGCACAGTTTTAACATTTCCCGAGGGGCCGCCCGCTGCCGAAACCATTAAAATCTCTCGCAAACTTGCAATTATTTTAAAGCAGATGTTACCCGATATATGTAAACTAGTATTTGTACAGTGCGTAACGGAACTGTAAGATTTTCGTAAATTATAAATATAAGAAGTATCAAGTTATATTAATATTAAATTCACTTCAAACAAGAAAGGAAGCTAGCTTCGGCCAGCCGAAGCTTATATACCCTTGCAGATCATTCCTATTAATTTACAAATCGCAAAAATGTTAAATTTCCTAAGAGAAATAATCTTATTTCCGATCGTTCCTATGGCAGCTTGCTGCTAATATCAGTTAATTTGATAAAATTAAAATCGAAATTCGAAAATATTTAAAAAGAGTCATATCCCAGAGTAGAAGAGAATACAATAAAAACCAACGAAGCAATAATTTATTTCCTATTATATTCCCATTAATTTTCCGATCGTTCCTATGGCAACTATATGATATAGTCGTCTGATTTTGATAAAATTTTATTCGAAATTCAGAAATAATTAAAAACTAATATTCCCAAGATTAGAAGGAAATACTTCAAAAAACACCGAAGCTAGAATTTTTTTTACCGTTTTTTTTCCGATCCTTCCTATGGGAGCTATAGGATATAGTTGTCCGATCCGGTCGGTTCCGACTTATATACTACCTGCAATAGAAAGAAGACTTTTGGGAAAGTTTCATCCCGATAGCTTAAAAACTGAGAGACTAGTTTGCGTAGAAACAGACAGACGGACAGACGGACGGACAGACGGACATGGCTAGATCGACTCGTCTAGTGATGCTGATCAAGAATATATATACTTTATGGGGTCGGAAACGTCTCCTTCACTGCGTTGCAAACTTCTGACTGAAATCATAATACCCTCTGCAAGGGTATAAAAATACATAGTCCTTTCATTATTTTATTTAAGTTAAACTTTCATACTCATTTGCAATTTGTAATATTATGGTTATGCCTGGCACTGTATATTGCAGCTCTATCCTAGAAAAAAAGGAATAAAGTTTAACTGCAGAAAAATGAAAACCCGAATGCAAATAGAAGACACGCAATGACATGACATGATAATTTCCCCCTTTTGTGGGCGACAAGAATGTGAAGGTGAGCATCGAGAAAGGGAGCGAACACTAAGGAGTGTGGGCTTTATAGAGGGGTACTCCTTTTGTTTTTAACACTTACCCTAGTAGGGCACCAGAGGGTTGATACGCACATTTTAGCAGCTGTTGAGGTTTTGCCTTGCAATTGGAAATGCAAAAAAAATAATAAAGAGGAAAAAAGGCGAGTCCTTACTCTCTGTACTGGAACAAAATGATGGATACATATTTTGATTTTAAATATTTCATTTATTAACGCAATTAAATAAATATTAAATTGTACTTTAACATAAGTTTGTTGAATTATTTATAATCGTTTGTAAACGAATAGAATGATGAGTTTATGTTTTCATATCTCGAAAAATATCAACATTACTCGTTTTTAAAATGGAATAGCATCATAAAATTTGAGTAGATCTATCTTCCTCTTTCCAAAATGTTTATTTCAGTGCAGTTGGTTAACCCTAACCTGCATCTCTTCAGAGCTTGCCGTTGACAACAGAGCAGGAAAGTCAGTTAGAGCCTTTGCCTTTGTCTTGCCCCTTTCCCAGTTCATTGACCGCATTATGCGTTACTGCGAATAAAAAGTGCGTAGATCCTTCTTGCACCAAACCTCACCTTCCAGTCTCCCTTATTGAGATTCCGGATGCTTTTACTTTATTTGCATTCGGCGAAAGTTGATTTCCTTGATGCCGCGTGCGCCGTGCTTTTTGAAGTTACCAGTTATCCTTTTGCTGCAACTGCAACTGCTGATGAGGCCAAGACTTTTTGCCCTTTGTTTTTAATCGGTAAAGTGCAGGGATTCCTCTCGAAAGGCAAACATCTTTGGTATTTGCGTCTGCAGGTTTTGTGGTTGAACTTTTGCGGTTACTTGGGGGTTTCCCATTTGAATGGTGCCCCACCAAGGGCAAGGGATTATTTATTTGGTTTGATGGAGGGGCGTTACTAAAACCTAAGACAGGTTTATTAAATTTTCAAAATATTTCTTAATGGTTCTGTTCAGTCAACTTTTAAGTTCATTTATTTATTAGAATGACTACATGAGTTATATTATGTTCTATGTACTTTATTATGTTCTTACTTTGGTACCAAGTATAAATCTGTTTAAATAAATTAAGGACTTACTTTTCCTTTGCCTCTCTGATTTAAATCTTCATGTTCAATTTCGAACTCAGACTTCCTGCTTTTTCCGCCTCTTTTAACTCTTTCACATTCCTGGACCTAGACCTTTTTTTTTTGTTTTATCAACAGCATTTATTTACCACTTGATATGCATTCTTAATTACAAAAGGCGCACTCTCTCTATTTTTCCGAATCCCTGTCCCTATTTTTCCGTCCGTTTGATGTATATCTGCTTGACACTTGAGGGTGGACAGAGACACATTTCTAAATTAATTTGCATAAATTGTGGAAGCCTTAGACTTGCCAGATTTTTTCGTCGGGGGTTAGGTTAACTCTCTTGTCAATTGTGCTGTCAGAGTTTTCCTTATAGAGAGGGAGAGGAAAGGTCCCGTTGAGCGAAGACACTTTTGTATTAATTGAAGCGTAAAAAGAAAGAAAATTCAACCGACTCGAGATGGGGTTAGAATACATTTTTTGTTCCCTACTGCCTTCTCTACTTTGTCCTGTTCCTCTCCTTTTAATCCTTGTGCCTGCTTCGGGGAGTCAATAACCTTTTAATGAGATTTACAACTGTCAGGTTGGATGAGGAGTTCCCCGAGTGTATTTCTGGTTGGGTATGGGAGAGGTGTGTCCCTGCTAGATTATTGAGGTATTACAATGTTGAATGTATCTGGAAGAGGCCTCTCCCCTCAGCCTCTGTTTGCCCAGCCGCTTACTGAAATTAACGTTTAGTTGAGGCTTACATAAATTTGCATATCATTTTTATACGCCTGTTAACAATGCCGGTTGGGATTAGTGTCGTAGACTCTATTCCCTTTCTGTCCATCCATCATCTCCGAAACGACTTATCCAAATATTTAGCAGGTAACCCCGGGGGAAAGATCGATCGGTAGCGATACTGAGAAGTGTTCCTCCACTTAGCATACTGATCTACAGTTTTTTTTACGAGGCTTAGAGTAATCTTTTTTAAAACTAACTTTACCTTAAAGTGGTCCTTTAAAAATTGAATAACTTGCACAGTTTTTGAATAGGCGAGGGGAAAATACCAGTTATTACGTTGATTGTCACCTGGCGTTGGTTGTAGGCATAAAAGTGGCCTGCCTAATGACGCGTAACTCCTCCGCCTCGTAATTCTGTCAGTCGCAACCAGATATTACCAATATCACACGGTGCCGTTGACTTTTTCGCCGTCACCCACCGCATAATGATGGGGGGTCCGTCTTCCTGTTCAATGGCTGTAATTGTCACTTTTGATTATGTCAAGATGACTTTATAATTACCACACACACTCACTTGCACGTGTGACAATTTAAGTGGCGGTTGCAACCACACGTAGGCGGCCAAGTAATTTGCAAACCCTTGGCCAAAAGCGAAAATGACTATAATTTTCCGTAGCTGCCAGATCCGGACACGTATTTTCTATTTTCCAGCGGAAATGCAAAGCCGAACATTATTCTTTACATTTGTGAATGGTGGTGAAAATAACTGAGACGAATTAAATTATGAAAATTTAATTTAAATAGCTTTTTGGTTTTCCTGTTTTGACGCCTTTTAGTTTTTTATCTCGAAGTTTAATGAACCAATTTTGGTCACAAAGAGCTTATTAACCTAGTGACAAGTAGAACGCTCTTTAGCTTTACAATAAAAGTTGTTGTTAATATTGTAAACAAATTAGTTTATGAAGATTTTATCATAAATATTTTAAATGACTTGTATTGCCCCTACTTTTCAGTAACTGATCTCTTTCCAATACCCATTATTATATCAATAATCTCAAATGGCCCCAGCAGGGGTTATCTCAATAATCGTTTGCGTTTCTACACTTCTCTAAGCTGACAATGAAACTATAAAAACTCAGTCATAATTAGGGGCCCAAAAATACTTGACCCCTCATAGATCAAAACGCATTTAGTGCTGGCATAACACCAGAATAGGGAAACAGAAACTATCCAACTATCACCCTTTTCGATTGACACTTGTGATAATCCGATCGAAACCATCGGTGGAGGGCCATTTTAAAAACTCGTTACAAAGGGTTGTCAAAGGAAAATATCATTTTACAATTGTTTGACCAACACTAAGCGCGAACAGCAACAAAACGGGGAAAACCAATAAAAAATCATAATTAAAACTCCAATATGTTTGACGGTATCCAGCTGCGAAAGGACATACACACACGACCCACCCCAACCGCCGAACTGACAAAACAATTTCAATTTTGGTTTCCAACAAAAAAAAATCGAATTTTCCTTTTTTTTACAATTTGAAAAATGATACGAAAATGTCATTATGTTATCGATGATGTGAGGGAGCGGCACCAGGCAGCTCTGACATTTATTTACCGTGTTCAACAATTGTTGTCCAGGGCTGAATTTGGCTGAAAGGATGTGCCACGTTAATTGTGCCATTTTGTGGACAGTCACAGCGGGAGGATTGAAAACCCCAGACCCAGAGCCACAGTAGCCGCCCATCGATCATATTTCGTGTCCTTTCCTATGACTGCCTTTGATTCCCGGCAGGGTAACATCCTTCTCTGCTTTTTATATACGATTTTTTTTATCTGTTTTTGCGTGGGTTGGAGTCATTCGTAGGGGGAAGGGGTTATTTTAGATTATTTTTCTTTCGTGCAGGGGCATTTCACATATTGAGGGTGTTTTTCTGCACTCCAATCCCGGTGATTATGATGTATGACTGTCTGGACTCGGCCACATTTTCCTCTTTAGTTTCGCTTCAAATAATATTTATATTTTTTTGTGACTTTCACGAAAAGGAAATATTTGCCGGAATTTTTCTCCATGTCATTAGATATCATCAATCAAATGCAAGTTTTTTGTATGCGATTTGACAACACATCATCAGTTTCTATTGTTCAATAATTTTATGAATATTCATAGTTTTTTAGCCGTGTCCTGTCCGAACATTTTTTCCCCTATTGTATTTGCTTACTCGTCATATGTTATTTATGATTTTTTTCACTCTTGCACTTTAATTTCATCTGTGCTGAGTCACGATTTTTTGGCAACATGTCGATTGAAGTTGTAGGCTATCATTGACATTAGGGTTATGGCACCTTTTTTATGTACAGTAGATGGCAAAGATAGCATATTTTGGATTGTTTTTGAGGTCTATTATTATTTCTATATATTTTATATTGATATACTTGGCTTTTAATGTAACATAGTTTCCATAAAAATGTAATTGAATATTAAATCAACATGTACAAAAATATTAAACAAATTAAAAAAAATTAAAAATATTACGATTACTGAAAAGATAATTCTATTTAAAAATCGTAAGACTTATTGTCTTAAAATTAATAAAAACAAAAAAGGAAGCTAGCTTCGACCAATCGAATCTTATACTTGCAGATAATTTGTATCAATTTACAAATCGCAAAATGTTAAAATTTGTATTATGTTGACATTATTTTTTCTATCCCTCCTATGGCATCTATATATTATAGTCGTCCGATTTTTGTTAAATTTAATTCGAAATTCCGAAATATTAAAAAAAAGTCATGTCCTAGAGTGGAAGAGAATACAATAAAAACAAAAGATGCTATAATTTTTTCCTATTATTTTTCCATTAATTTTCCAAACGCTCCAGTGGCAGATACATGTTATAGTCGTCCGATTTTTTTCAAATTTAATCCGAAATTCAGAAAGATATAAAAAATATTATTCCTAAGAGAAGAAGGTAAAATGTCAAAAAAACACCGAAGCAATAATTTTTTTCCATTATTGTTCCGAATATTCCCATGAGAGCTATAGGATATAGTTGTCCGATTCGGCTGGTTCCGACTTATATACTACCTGCAATAGAATAGAAATAGACTTTTGGGAAAGTTTTAACCCGATAGCTTCAAAACTGAGAGACTAGTTTGCGTAGAAACGGACAGACGGACATGGATAGATCGACTCGTCTGGTGATGCTGATCAAGAATATATATACTACTCTCCTTCACTGTGTTGCAAACTTCTGACTAAAATCATAATACCCTCTGCAAGGGTAAAAAAATAAATAATAAGTTTAAGTTCCTCTATTGGAACTCTCTCTGTTTTATCCCTTGGGAATAGGACCTCTTTAGGAATTGTATCTCCGACCTAAGCTCATTAGTTGGCCCCATGGCATGCCAGCGACACATTCCACATTTTTAGGGAGCTCATTAGACACCTGACCAAATGCAAAACTTCCACTCGACTCAAACCCGAGAATTCGGTAAGCCCAGGGGCTGGCAGCACTTCCCACCATAAATGTCAGCCGCGAAATATGAACTGGCAAGTGTAGAGCAGAGCGCCCTATACGCATCATAAACTGCGGCCATAACAACAAACGATGGAATATATCAACTAATCCTCCTGACCAGGGACGCGAACTGCACTTTGCTAACAAAACACAGGGTAACAATAACAGAGACACACCCAAAAATGCAATGAAAATATTTTGACAGAGACAGACGAACGCACACACACACCCAAAAAAAAATGACCATAGAAACTAAACTATTTGTACATTAAAAGTAAACTATTGAGTGTCAAAAATTTCTCGATACTCTGAGTATTAACCTAATGACTTCGAAAGTGTTAAAATGAAACTTTTGGAAGTTGTCAAGATTAAACTAACGAGTATACACTTTATACTCACTCAGTGTACTGAAAATTAGGCTGGTAGTTTATTTTGTATACTATTTAGTGTACACGCTACGCTATGTGGTCTCAGTTTTATACTATTTTGTGTACATATTATACTAAGTTCGTGTGCTGTAGTATACTTATTAAACTATTTATCAAGATTGTTAGTGTACATTTGAAACTATTTCGTATAATACCTAAACGATTTCCCCGCTACCTGTAGTATACAATTTATACTATTTAGTTTTTTTGGTATACAATTTAATCCCAATAAAATCCCAATAAAATCTCGTTGTATAATGTTTTTTTATTATTATTCAATATATTATTTTATTATTATTTAATAAATATTCATAAATTAAAATAATTTTAATATTACGATAGGTTACAGTATTCTTATTATAACATTTAACAGGGGGACCTTGAAAAACACTAATATTATTAATTTGTTTGTATATATGTTTGTATTGCGCAAAATACTTGTTTCCATGAAAATACATACATTTACGCACAATGCTTCTAAGTGTAGATAAACACAGCGCACTTTTCCCATTTCAACCCGTTTCCATGGAAACAAGTATTTTGCGCAACACATACATACATATATGTTTGGAACTCCTTCGCGTGCGCAAAGCACTTGTTTCCCTGTAAGCAAGGGGATGGTTTTTTACACAACCTCTATGTTTATACAAACATTTTACTTTGAGCAATAGAATTGATTTAACACAGAGCAATCAAAATTTGCCAATAAGGAAAATGAAATATTGCACTTCTTATTTTAAAATAAATATTTTACATCTTGACTCGGCACGAATTTCCCAGGAATGCAGGACCAAACTCACACAGATAAATCATCATAATAATCACAAACGCGTCAAAAAACGCAAAATAAATCTGGTATCACTTTTTGTGTTCCTATACTCGCTTTTGTCCTGGTTTTACACCAAGGTATATGTACAAATAATCGCTATCGTCCTAGTTTCACACCATAAAAAATAATTTTTCGGTCAGTATAAAATGTATGCTACAGATTGTCACTCTTATAATAATTAGTGTAACCTTGAAACTATAAAGTGTAGGCATGAAACTATTTTGTAGTACGTTGAAACTACACTTTCTTTATACTACAAAGGTTTTTTTTGAAACTACAAGTGTAAATAATAAACTAAGTAGTCGAATATAATTAGTTTACAAATTACACTAAAGGTTTACGCCTTATACTCTTTGGTGTAGCACTTACACTACACAGTTTACAGTTTAAACTAATTAGTGTTAATTTAATACTTACACTTTCATACTACCATCAGTATACTTTTAATACAACGCTCATTAAATGTAAACTTTTGGTTTTTTTTTTGGGTGCAGGGTGACAAACTGAAGGAAGAGCTCACGTCCTGCCTTTGATGTCCAGGGGTTTTCGGCTTTCGGGTCTCGGCCTTCGATTTTCAGAGCCAATTAGCAGCACGCCTTGAGAACACACAGGTGGTGGTCCTGGATTCCCTTTTTATCCACTAACCAAATTAGAGACAATTAAAGTGAGAGTTCACGATTGTCGGTATACGATAAGAGCCCCATGCGTGACTGCGGAAAATTATTTGCATAATTTGACAGTTCATCTTTTGATTGGCCTGCGGCGGAAAAACCACAAACACAGCAGTCTGGAAAAATATTCGTTTATTTGAAAACATAAAAATTAATGCGAAAATGCTGTACGCACAGGCCAGGCGACATTAAAACTACATAAATTCAATTAAATGTGACAAACGAACGAAACCGAAAAAAAATGCCCACACAAAATGGAAAGGAAACCGAAATTGTAATATGGTAAAAAATAAAAAGAAATGGAAACGGTGGCGGGTTAAATTACTAAAAATGTAATAAAATGTTTGCCGTAAATAATTAAGTAGAGCTCTCGTTTTGGTGGCAGTTTGACGAGAAAACACGGCGCGACGATGACAGGTCTGCATGTCAAATTAATACAAAAAGAAATGGAATTTTTTTCACATTTGCATTTAAAAAAAAGAGGGAAACATTTAAATATACTTAATATCAAATTACGTTTTTAATTTTGACTGCGAAGATCCGGATTAATAACCTTAGTAACAAGTTCCTCGCACTTGATGTTTAAAGTAGGTATACATAGCGTGTAAAAATACGACCTCCCATAAAACTAACTAACCTGACTGATCCCAAACCCCAAACCGTTCACTAAGATACATTTCACTACTCAGTCAACACCCCCACAGGGATATGCGCGAGAGCTCAGACCATGGAAACGCTTACTTTGTAGAAGGCAAAGCGAGTCATAAATAGTTAATTACACAACATTTCATAAATCACACAAAGTG
This sequence comes from Drosophila lutescens, assembly GCA_037075285.1. Classification (NCBI taxonomy): domain Eukaryota; kingdom Metazoa; phylum Arthropoda; class Insecta; order Diptera; family Drosophilidae; genus Drosophila; species Drosophila lutescens. The sequence goes on from JBAMCF010000601.1 coordinate 666,919, forward strand.
ACAAAGCAGCAGTCAACAGCCGGGACTCAATGACTCCTCGCTGACAGGAAAGGACTCCCCACTTAACCCACGCCAGCCCACTCTACACACAGACTAAAATTCCAAAAGGCAAATCAAATTAAGCGGCAAATAACTTGCGCGAGCACATACGGTTCGGGCTAATACACTGCAAAATATGGAATAAAAAGTGTTATTTTTTAAGGAATAGTATAACTTTAAAAGTTGTTTTTTAGTATTTTTTTAAGAAATACAATGAATTTTGCACATAAATCTTTGATTTTAAATATTTAAATTGTATTTTATTTTATGTAGTAAAGGAGTTTTAGAATTTAGACGATTTGAAAAATAAATGTCGTTTGAAGCTAAGGTGTATTTATGGTTGATTCAGTTTGAAAATGAAAACGATTTATATTTATCTTTTGTAATAAATTTATTTCATACAATTTGTTTAATAATACCTATTTTACATTTTTATTTCGAGTGGATTTTTGGCAAGACAGACAGGCAACCATCGAACTATCAACTGAACTTGGTTTATGAATAGTTGAAGAGGGCTCAGAGATGAGAACCGAGAATTTAGATGAGCTGTGGCTCATTCGCATGCCGCCTGCGGTTGCACTTAATTTAATTGGTAAATTTTAAAACCACGTGACTTAAGTGAAAGCCAGCCCAACAGAAACAGCACAGCTTGTAAATGGATTAATGTTTACTTTTGTTTCTATGCAAAAGTTACACGAAATTGCAATTTTTCTACCCAAAACGTAAAAAAGGAAGGGAACGGCAGACAACAAGTCAACAGATTGGACTCGGAAACCTCTTTTTGGCCTCGGGTTAATTGACTGCACGAAGGAAAAAGATACGGAAAAAGGGGGCGATAAGGCAGGAAAGTTAGACATTAAGGGAGAGGAATCCTTTTTGGGCCACTGTTAGGCTTAGCTTATCGAGGGCTTGGGCTAATGAACAAGTCGAAAAGCTAAAAGGGCATGCTCATTGGGATACTCAGTAACTTCCTTGGTGAAATATCAGTACTACGCAATTCAAGATAAAAATAATATTACATTCATAAAATTCAAAATTGTATGTCACTTGTAAAAATTGATTATTTGTAACTCTTTGTAACTGTCGCACTAGTTCCAAATTTTAAAAAAGTCATTTAAAATATGCCTACATACAAAAATTGAGATTTTGTATCCCTTTGTTAGATATAAATAATTTTTATACCCGTTACTCGTAGAGTAGGGTTTACCCACAAATATTCTTGGGCTTCCTACGCAGCGTAAGTTTGTTTCAGCCGAGGGCCACGCCTCCTCTAACGCTCACAATCGCCCTAAACGATTTTAAAAAATGTCTGGCGCCCACACCTTTAAAGATTTCGGAAAAGTAAAAATGCAGTTTTATTGTGTTTATCAATACCTATCGAAATGTAGAAGAAATTTTTCAAATCGGACAATTCGTTAAAAAGTTATGCGCGATCAAAGTTTTATATCTCCATCTCCCTCGCACTCCCTTTAGCTGAGTAACGGGTATCTGATATCGGGGCACCCGACTATTAGCGTTCTTTCTTTTTAACCATTTTCATCTACCCATCATACCCTTAATCCTTTTTGGTTTCCCTGGGTATAAGCGTCCAGTAAGCAAATAGTAATGAAAGACAAACAAATGGGTTCATGCATGGGATATGGATATGAAAGCCTCTCGATTACAGAGGTTGAGCAATAGACAGTCCTTCAGAGATAGGAAAAAAGAAATGGGAGGCGGAGAGACTCCAGATAAATATTATTAATTAAGTGTCTGGGCAGACTGTAAGCTGCGAAGAGTGTTGTAATCATCGGCTAACAACGCATCCATTGATTTTATCAACGTCAAGAGAGCGGAATCCCTAGATCGATTCAATTCAATGAAGTGTTGAACTCTGTCCAGGAACCTAAGTACCTTCCCCAAAAACAAAGGCCCACCCCAAAACTCCAAGCTCAACTTATAAATAAACGTTTAAATCCTCATGAATGCTTACAGTTGGCTTTATGTTAACTGGGGGCGAAAGTTTTGCGCTTTTGTTTTTGGCCAAATTTCTTTTTCGCTCTTTCCCGGAGCTGGGTCGTAAGTTTTTAGTGTTATTGCCCCCATGGACAACTAGCGAGGCGGATTCGGATTCGGAATCGGATCCGTTCCAAGTGCGTTGTAATAGTTGTTGCCACTTCATCTGCTTTATCCCCTGGCCTCAGTTTCACATCATCCTTTTGTCTTGCGTAATTATCATTTGAACGCATTTGCCTTAAGTGTCCTTTTTGACATGTTTATAAGATGAGGGCCTGGCCTCCCTGTATATGTTTATTTTCGATTGGCATCTTGCAAGAGGTTGCCTCGATGCTGATGACGATGATGTGTCCTGATGAGTCCTCGGGATATTTTTGCCATACGGTTATGGCCAGAGCACTTTGCCAGATCTCTGATAGAATTGAGTGGAGCAGCACGAAAAGTTAATGAGTCGAGAGTAATCATCAAAAGAATATAAAACATGGAAGAGGTGGGGATATACTAGGAACAGACTACATATCTACTTGCTTTTATTTTAATAACTTAACTTTAGAACTTTATTTTATTACTAAAGTAAATTGTTAATATTTTATTTATTATGATTTCATTGTTTTAACTTCCAAACTTATTTCTGTAATCAAATAAATTTGCAGCCTTGTTTACTTGTTTTGTAAGATGTTGACAGGATGCCAAATCTCTAATTGCATTTTTCGAAATCCTATTAAACTGTAAACTAAGAATAATTTCTTATTTTTTCCAGGCAATTTCCTCAGCAATGAACGTGCAAACTTCTTCGAGACGCAAAAATGAAAGGAAACAAAAGAATTTAATTTCCACTGTCCGCTAGTAAGGTCCAGTGGTCAGCTTGTCATCCTCGGACTTAATCTCCTGGACTGAGGAAATGGGCAGGGATCTGGGCATAAAATATCCTTGTTTATGATCTGGTTTAGACGATTTTATTGAACAACTTCCCTGCATATAAATCTGCAGATTAGCGGCTGGCAAACAAAGAGACGCAACGGAGATGAGTCGACTGCGTTTGTTTTGGGGTGAGAAGTGCCATATAATTTTTAGCATAATTATTACGTTTGTTTTCTTTACGATGTGAGCCAGACATGGGAATATTCTGGGAATATATGGAAAGGTCCATCAAATATAGTATCCTTGTGCGTTAGCGAGAACGTAAAACAGAAATAGTGCGTAGACGGTGTCATCGTAACATTCCATCAATATAACAATTATGGTTATGATTATTATCTTGTATTATTATTATTTTTTCATATATCTGTAGTGGGGCAAATGTCTATGAAATCATCTTTTTATGGGGTCACAGCAGCTGAAATATCCCCTCGGCAGGCCGTTTGCCATTATGGTTATGGCAATTTGTCTGTAGACATAACGTCGACTTGGGGTTCCTTTGAGTTTGGGGTCCGGGTGTAAAGTACTCGGTAACAGTTGCCCAACACGCATCGATGAGTTATTTACCCAGGACCCGACCCGGGTTACCCCTGGATTCCATGTAAAAGCTTAGCGTCAGTTGCTTAGCCGGCCCATAAAACATGATATACGGTGCAAGTTAGTTGGCCAAAAAGGATTAGCCCCATGCCGCAAGTGATAAATGGCCGTTGCAATGTTATTTGCTTAGGTTGCGCTCAAGTATATTTCGGGCATAAAATCAACCAAAACATTTGCTTTTAATTAAATATTGTGTGTGTGCACAGGGGGAAGGAGAAAACTGGGCTCCTACCGGGTGAGATGTCTCAAACGTAATGAATGTAATCTTTGTAATCATCATAAATAAGGGTTTGAATTTTTTCCTGTTTATGCTGTAATAAAGAGGGCCACTCATTTCTTTGGTTATTGTAATAATGATAATATTACCAAACTTACTTCTTTTCTGTTATATATTTTTAAATAAACAAATAATTTTAAAAATTTAGGAAGGCAAATTAACCCATATTTGAGACAACTTTTTCATTTATAAAAGTTTATTGAGTAGAAAATACATAGATAATTATATAATTCTCAATTTCAGAATATTTCTTTCAGTTATAAGCATATTAGATTACTTTTACCTTTCAATTTTTTCAAAACGGAAATTCGCTACCCTCATAAAGTCAACCAACAATATCATTCCAAAATGGGATATCAGCAAACCATGGAAAATCTGCGGTGCAGCCTCCCAGAAGAAGAAAGAGGATAACCATAACGAATCATTTTCCAAAAACACCATTTTCGCTTCCTAAGATCCACAAGGTATACCCAAATCTTTCGAAATTGACTTTGTTGCGAATTTTATGGACCCAGGAGAAAACCCTTGGCAGAACAAAGGACACACAAAGCAAACCGTAGGCACATTGTCAAAATACGCAACATTCGAGACAAAGGATACAAAATGTATTTGAAGGTAGCTGAGGGTTGCATGTGCGGATATATTTGTGGAACCACCTTGAGAGTCGACTGCCCGATTAGTGTAAATAATTGCCAGTCCTTGGGTCCGCCTAATAAAAAGAGTCAACAGCAGTCCATTGTTCCGCTAAACTGCCAATAAAAACTAAAACAAAATTATTTCCATAATAGCCAAAAAGGAAACAGAGCTCAGAATCAGGCACTCAAATTGTCGCAGAGCGCGTCAAATTAACAACAAAGTTGCCTTGAGCGATCGTAAAAAGAAACAAAAAAGGCGGAAGATCCTTGCGCAGGCGCAGCGAAGAATGAGAATCCTTTTGCGCAGCTGTCAAAATTGACATTATCGCATGACAAATGTAACAAGTTGTTGCCCATCGCCTGGTATTTGTACTCCTATTTTTTGGCAAACAAAAGGGCCAAAGGAAAAGGGCTTACGGCGAGCTAATAAAGAGACTTTACTTGGATATTTTTATTACCACACCGAAAAGGGAGGAAGCAGGCAGTCCCTCCTCAGGAGTTCGTCAATTGTCACCTTCGCGCGCATAAATTAGGGTTAAAGGATACCAAATTTGGTTGACTTTTTAGGGCGGGCATGAGAAAAAATTTTATTGATACGCTGTGACGCAGCAGTATAGTCTCTTTTTGAAAGAAAACACGTATCGGAACAAAAGACCAAAAAATAAGTATTTGCTAGTATGAGAACTGATCTGAGCACTATATGGAATTTTAGAAAACCAAAAATAAAACAATATTTCGTAAGCCAATAATTATTATAACAAACATTACTTATATTACTAGAAATTGTCTTACAACTCATTCGTTTTTCAAACAATGATGACCCAGTATCAGAAGAATACAACTTAATCATGTGCTTTCAACGCTTGAATAATTTCGCCCCCTTATAATTTTTTGGCAAAAAAAGACTAACCAAAAGCATACATAGCTTAACCTTATCGTAATATCGATCAATCTTTATTAAACGTTAGCCCATTAACTTGTAGCCGATACAACAGCAGAAATCTATCAGTGGGTGGGAAAAAATGATGCATAAATAATCCCACGGATGATTTTTTTACGGGCTCTCATCGATTGATTTTCCACGCGGCTGTTTTTCGTCACTTATCACTCAAAATTATGGCAGCAATAAAACATTTTTCCGGCTGGCCATCCGCCGCTCGTCGTCCTCGTTTTGGTCCTTTCACCCATCCTGTCATTCTCGGCACACTTTGCCATTTTTTCTTGTCAGTTTTCCCCTCATTTCCTTTGTGTTTATTTTTTCCATCGCCCTGCGTCTGTTTTTTGTGTTTATCAAATTTGATTTGCAGCAATTTCTTTGCCATTTTCCATGTGTGTGCCGCCCTCATTGTTTGCCCTCCCCCTGCATTGAGTTTTCCCCACCCAACCAACCTCATCTGTTCAGTTTGTCAGCTAGACTTGGCTAATGTTTAACAATTTATTTAAATGTCAGCAAGTTTTCGTGTCCTTTGTTTACTATTCGGTTTGCTCTTTTGTGGCTTGGCTGGAACAGATGGCGCATTAACTTATCGATAGCGTGATCTGTGTTTAAATGTTGGCAGGAAGCTTCTTTTATTAATATCCTACGCTCCTTTATCGATTTTTATTTGGAAGAATTTATACAAAATTGTTTTATATAGGTACTAGCAATACCCAAAGCGACGTTGTCCGCTACTTTTAGCAAAGAATATCCGAGTAAAATCCCGCCTAACCTTAGCTAAACAGTAAACCCACCTAGAACGCACTAATATTCTATCCATATCCTCCTAATCATAACATACCTTACCATAACACCGCATTAACTCTAATATTACTTCACCTTAACCCCACCTATTTTATTCTCACCCTTGGCACATTTTTTTAGCACCTTAATGCTGTTTTCACCTTAACACAAGTTTTTCCTCTTCTTAGCTAACCTAACTTTAGTCTCACCTGAAAAAAAATGTTCCTTACTTTACTTACTTACTTTAACTTCACTTTTTCTTATTAAAACTTGTTTGTCACCTTGGCCCAACTTATCCTCGCTAAAGTCCAAACGAACCTTACCTTGCTCACCTTCACCCTTTCTTTACATTATTTTTACCTAATCTATCTAATACCTCCTTAATCGCAACTTAACCCCGCACTAACCTCACCTTATTCCCACCTTAACTCCACCGTTCTGGTAGCCTAAATTAATCATTTTGGTTAACTAAGCTAATGCAAAAAATGGTTTAAGCGAAAAACGGATCCGCCCGCAGGATCGCTAGGTAAACAAAAAAAGAAGTGGCCCAATGTCGGCTGGGGATCAACAGCTGAAGTTAAATATTTTCGGAAATAAGGAAAATAAAAAAAAACGCACATAAAGCTCCAACTCTTTTTAGTGAAAACTGTGGAAGTAGTTCGACGTGTGAGCCTTTTGGAGACGAAATTTTCCAACAATTTTTCCCCCCGCTTTTAACACAATTTAAAACCAACTTTTTTTAATTTTTGTGGGTATGTTTTGTCTGGTACAATTTCCAGATTATCAACGTTGTGCGAATACTACGTATGTATACGTATATCTCAATAGTTTCTGTAATTTTTTTTACAGATTTCGAGTAGAGCCCAGAAACTAAAACTCCTTAATATTTTACGGGATACATACACATTTTGATTTAGAATTGCATCCATTAGGTGATCCGTTATTTTATCCTAATTTAATATTACATACTTATTTATATACATGCCAATTTGTCGATGTGTGTGTGTGTCATTTCGTTTCTTACATTCAAATGTGACGACTGAAAGTTTTTCCCTTGAAAACCAATCTAATTTTTTTTTTAAATCAAAACGAAAATTCCTTATGCTTTTTACGGGTTGGCTACACACTTTGACTTAGAATTGCGTAATACGTTCTAGTATCCAATAGTAAAATTTTGATCAGGTGTTTCCAAACCTGGAAAAAACATCTCTTTCGCTTCAAGTGACTCTCTCTCTGCTCTCTATTCTCTCGCTCTGCTTCTGCTGACGTTGTTTTTGTGAGAGCTGTGTTCGGAATTCGTTCGTGAGTGCTGCGAACTGCCGAAGCATACAAAAAACAAAAACAACGCGCGGCCAAAAAGACCCCCCGCAACCCCCGCAAACTTACAAAAAAAATCATATAAAATCAACCGTGGGTCCAAAAAAAAAAAAATACCTTACTGATTGTATGGCATAGCTCCACATATTAAACCAAAAACGGATCCGATCGCATAATCGGTGCGGAAAAATGAATTAAGTGCCCCAACCGGAAGTCGGTTGGGGCTCATCTTCTGGGCTTTCAAAGATTTCCACAAATAAAGCTTAAAATAAAAATATCAACTTGTTTGGTTGAAAACTGTGGGAATGGTTCATGTTTTAATCCCGCAATTTCGCATTTTTCGAGAGTCCTGGGAGTCCTTAAGAGCCGAATTTCAAAAAATCCTTTCTTAGTGCACACCTCCTCTAACACACGAATCAGCCCCAATTTTTTCCAGAATTTTAGGTCTTATGGTTTGGGCTGGGGGAACATGACGCAAATCGACTTCTACTCTTTTATAGTAATACTCGATGACTCATTGAACAAAAGCTATATTATTGAATTTTATTTAGCTGGAAAAATACAATCATTATTCAAATGACTCATTGGAGAGCAAAAAAGTATATTTGAGCTTAAAAATGGATTAAAAAACAGTTTTAATTAATTATTAATTATTATAAATATCTAACTTAGCTACAAAAGCCACCAAAAATCGAAATTTAATACCACTTTTTGTTAGTGTTTTAAAAACAAAAACAATTTTTCATCTAGCTATATTTTTATCCTGAGAAGTCATCACTTTTAAGGACCAGCCAGAATTAAATATTTATTATAAACTGCTCCACAAATAGAAACCTATAACTTTTCAACTTTTTGGTCCCGAAATGGGACAGTCGTATTCGAAAAGGGCAATAGCACTCAGGACTGTGGATAGATTCGTCAAATATTTAAATTGCAGTAAGGCAGGACATGCGATTTGAGCTGAAATTATGGCCAATTGAAAAATTTCTGACCAAAATTGTTGGGCAAGCAAATTAGATATGCAATTTGCACAAAACCGATTAAAGGATTTTTACTTAGGGGTAATTGAAAATGGTCTAAAAATGCAGTCGAAGTTATGGTGCTAATCCAGTAATTATGTCAAATAATTCTAGCACCATCATAAGTCTTGTCCTGAAGAAATGCCAGCGAGTCACGCAATTTGTTTGAAATTATCTAAGAACTTGGAAAAATAGGAAAACAAATAAGCACACCAAATTAATAAATACCCTAGAATTTATTAACTAAATAATAAGTTAAGGCAGGAAAATTACAAAATGGATAGAACATGAAAATTGTGTTTAATATTGTGACTTTAATATCTTTGCAGAAATTTCGGTGGCTAAAATAAAATTCATTTAATGTTTGCCACAATTTGCTGTTCAAAATTAAATTACCCTTGAAAAGGATATGCTACAAGGAGTGAAGGAAGAAAAAACACTTTAACTGGACGATAAACAAGGGCAATTAATAAACCCACTATCACTGACCTCTCGCCCACTGGTTGGTTGCCAAAAGTCACAAGTCAGGAGGAGAATTTACAGCACACGCAGCTCCGAGGACTCGGCAAAAGGACACACATGGCCAGGACGCGCTTGAAAAATTGCGCCAAAGGCAGCTAAACAATGGCATAGAAGCAGCTAAATTTATGGCCAAGCATTTCGGCCAAAGAGGGAATGCAGCGCATGACTAACGTACACTTATGAGATTAAGTTCAGACGGAGTGTTTGGAGTTTGGAATTCGGAGTCCTGTGGCCGCGATTGTTGCCATGACAGTTAAGGCCACAAAGAGTCCTGCGTTTGTTTCAATTAGCGGCGACTTTGGCTCTTCACAGCTATTTGCACAAAATATTCATCGAACATGGCGGTGGAGAATTGAAGCAGATTTCCCTAAGCCGTCAAAGTTGCCACCCGAACGCAGACGGCTCATTGAACCACAAAATAAGCATATCATAATAATCACATCGTAATATGCAGTCGTGGCACTAATGCGTATTACCTAAGCCCTCCCATCCGGGATCGTGATGTGGGTGGCAGGACGAGGTCCTTGGTAAGATGTCGCCGCCTGTTCCATGCAATTTTCCCAGCGGGTGGTCTTTTCCATTGTGCCGAGCGCGCCTCTTTCACTTTGAAGCCGATCCCGCAAAGCGTCTGGAAAAAAATAAGACTAGAGGTTTACTAAGGTTGAGATATACTCTTTTCTTAAAAAAGTTATGGCAATCCTGCATTTTAAATAATGTAATACATATAATATATATTTTTTATGTTTTAATATTTACGTTTTACCAAAAATTCGGCTTTATACAATATTTTTTGTTATAGAGAACTTTTTATTTGCTAAAGGTATTTAAATGTTAAAAAGAATGAATTACACCAATATTTTATGTCAGTACATGCCAAGACAAATGCAAATCAAAATTTTAAAATTCTTAGCAATTTATTTTGATTTTTCTGTATATAAATACATATTTCTGTATATTAAAAAAAATAAATACAAATAAATAAGCAATAAATTATCATACGATAATTTTAAAAAATATCTTATATACATATCTATTATATTATATTTCTACTGTACATATTAGCACCTAAGGTAGAGCACTCCGAATTCGTGGTGTGAAAAACTGCGAATTCAAGCCGCCTTGTTTGTCGCGCTTAAATCCGTCTAAGTATTTTCCGCAAAAAAAAGGAATTCCGGTCCTCTGCCTGCCGCAACACAAGATGAACAGAGAATTTCCGTTTCAGCTGAGCTAAGCAGAAAATGTTTCTACTTTTACTTACTTGCACACCCAGGCGATTCTCTATTATTATTAAACAGAAAGGCGAAAAAAGTGCCTGGCAAATGCTTTGATGTGTGGGAGAAGGCTAAACCATTTTTCTCTTGGATGGGGTGACAACTGTCCAGGAATATTTCTGGGAGTCCATGGTATCTACATCTCATTCCGTATGCCCGGCGATGCCTAAGCCAATTTAATTCGCAGCCTTAGCGGCGCCAGGGATCGTAAATTAATGAAATCAGAGGCAACTTGAATCCTTTCTGTATAAACACACACATATTTCTCCGGAGTTGACCAGGACGAAATGCTTATAAATTCCCCTTATCGCCGATTTGTTGTTTTGTGCGGGGAAATATGACCGAAATGCATGCAACAGAGCCAGGGAACCCAAAACTACAAAACGACCAACGCCACACAATTCGTTGTACGTAATTTGTCCTGTCCTTTAGTCCACTCTCATTTTATCCTATTCTGCTTTCGTAGGCAGCCAGTCCAATTTATGCACTTTGCCCATTGTGTCTGCATTGGCGACAATGTCGTCCGGGGTAATAAACTTTTGCCGCGACAAATTTAACAAATTATAGAAAAGATTACGTGTCCCGGTTAGCTTGGGAATTTGTCGTTTTTTACTTCTACCGAAAGCTCCGGAATTTAAGCCAATTAAAGCCAATTAAGGTTGGTCAGGAGGTGTATTTCCTGTATTAGCGGGGATTTATTTTTTGGTTGTGAATCACCGAGTTAGGGTAACGAATATAAACAATCATATTTAATGGGTAATGGTTTTTGTTATTTTAAGAATATAAAAACCTAAATCAAGAAAAATTTATTTTTTCATAAGAAAGACCTTTTTGTAAAGAAATCCCAAGAACTAGGTCCTGTAAAATATCCCATATTTATCTTCAGTTTACTAGTCTATGACTTTCCACTTGATTTGCTGTCATTAAGCACAGATTTATCATCTGGCAGTGGTGGCCATATTAAATTCAAGTCAACCATAACAGTTTGAAGTGGCCAATTTCTTTGGTCATTAGTCCGGTTTTACTATAAAGCCGTAACTCTATCCTCCCCCCCACTTTAATCCTTCGGCTCATTTGCGGTAATTAAATTTTCATTTGGCTTTCGTAGTCTGTTCAAATTTAATTGACATTAGCGGAAGCATTTGGACAAATGTCCGACGGGGAAAAAGAGGAAAAGCCCGTGGTAGAACCTTCTGCAATCCGTCAAGCCATAAAAACAAAGGCAAAGCCAAGTTGAAAGGGGCAGCTGGTGGGTGGTTCGAAAATGTCGCCGCAGCAGGGCATAAATAAACCTGCGCCCATATTTTATGACCAACTCCCGCCCGTCTCCGCCCCCTTTTCGTGGCATAAAAAACTATAAAAACTAAACGTAAATAATTCTATCTCGAGGTTGCAAGGAAAACTCGATTTTCCTGCACTTTTCTCTCCGGACTTTCTTCGTTGTCTTTGCGCATTTTTTCCCCATTAATATTATTATTTTTGTCTCTTTTTTTTGTTTTCCCTTATTTTTGTGGCTGGTTCGGTGGAACTTTGTCTTTTGCATGTGTTGGCATTTTGCTGCGGGAAGCGGCGAAAAATTTCGCGTGACAAACGAGAATTTTATGGCTTCCGTTGACCTGAGCCATATCCTGCGGTTCACTTGCTAGTGTCCTCCATCCTTTGTCTCCGCGCAGCCTTTTCCTTTTCCGAACTTGGCTAACAGTTGTCATTGCCATTAAAGCCATAATATGAGACGATGTGATTGCACTCGTTTCGGCTTTCGAGCTGATGGAAATGTGGCCGAGGTCCTGTCCCCGGCTCCTTTTGGGCTCCCTGCCGCCATAAAATGAAGTGTAAATATTTAATGTGCGCTTTCGTGCATGGCGTGCAGAGTTTCCTGGCTTCTTTTTATTTTTCTCTTTATTTTTCGGTTTGAATAGTAGTTGGCAGAAGTTGGGTATTGGTGGCTCGGAACTTCGAACAATGGCCTGGGAAGTATCGTTTTAATGTGCGCCATTCAACAGTTGATCGAACTCCAGTAAGAGGAGAAATGATTCCAGAAAATACCTTCAAATAAGCAAGCATTAACCAACATGTATTATATTTTTGTTCAAAAGCTTGAACTCCAGCCTTTATGAAGTCTAAATATATGTACGTTTTAAGGTTAAATGGCTGGCGTCTATTATGTTTTTAAATATTAAAAAATGTATTTGGATTGATTACTTCCAAAAAAAGCAAAATTAATGTGTAAGCAATGCCTTTTGCATTATTTTATTTGAATTTGAATAATGGCAATACCTTTACTTTTCAAGGATTTTCAGTCAAAAAATTGTTATCCACCCAACAAATGCAGAACTTAAATTCTGCCTTTTCCATATTAGTGAATCAAAGGGTTCGTATATCATGTAAAAAAGTAATTTGAATTTTTCAAAATGGATTTAATTTCTTAGCGAAACGAAAATGAATATAAAAATAGCCGGAACAAATAAAAAAATATATTCCGTAAAATCACACAAATATTTCCACAAATATCTCATAAAAGATGGCATAGAAAAAATATTATTTTTCACATATCAATCATATTTGTGGAAAAGTTCCCTGTGATTTTTTTAGTCAATTTTTTATGTTTTCAGGGGGAGTGGTTAGGGGTGCTGGGTTACCCCCACAGAGGGCCTGCCAAATGTTTACTCAACTGTGCTGAAAAACAATTTCGCCAAATGGCTGAACGGAAGATACACAGTGAAAATACGAGCAAAAGTAAGTCAGCCTGGGCAAATGTCATGTGTCAGTGTCAAAAGAATTGCCCGAGAAATCGAGGGAGTTGGGGGAGGTGGTTTCAGGGGCAGGGGGAAATGTCAACACGAGTTCATCAGTCAAATGAGTTGTTTCTGCCGGGGTTGTGTGATCTCTCCGCCAATCTGTCGCATGTGAGCCTGGTGCCGAGTTAAGTGAGACTTTTTGGCGGCAACCCTCCTTCTTATCCGGCTGGGCCTGTGACCTATATATTTTATCAGCACTGAAGAAAAAGTCTCTATAAGAATGAATGAAAAATAAATGATTTTCATGTATTAACCTATTTTATAAATGAAAACTTAAGCTTTACAATCACTGACAAATTTAACAAGAGAGAACGTTATAGTCGGGTGTCCCGACTATCAGATACCCGTTACTCAGATAGAAACTTTGATCACGCATAACTTTTTAACGAATGGTCCGATTTGAACAATTTCTTCTACATTTCGATAGGTATTGACAAACACAATAAAACTGCATTTTTACTTTTCCGAAATATTTAAATTTTTAAAATCGTATATAAGCCATTGTGGGCGGTAGAGGGGGCGTGGCACCTTCTTGAAACAAACTTGCGCTGCGTAGGAACTCCAAGAATCTTCATGCCAAATACCAATCCTCTAGCTTTTATAGTTTCCGAGATCTCAGCGTTTATACGGACAGACAGACGGACAGAAGGACATGGCTATATCGACTCGGCTAGTGACCCTGATCAAGAATATATATACTTTATAGGGTCGGAAACGCTTCCTTCTAGCTGTTACATACTTTTGCACAAATACAATATACCCTTTTACTCTACGAGTAACGGGTATAAAAATATTTAAATTATAGCCAAAGAATTGTTTTCTAATTTATAAATGAGGTTTAAGACTTAAAATTAGAATAATTGATTAGCAATACAAAGTTGAAAATTAAGATCTGCTAATTAATTATTATTAAAATAAAACAAGTTCAAACTGAACGCGTAGAATAAATTGTAATGTAACTTGTTTTACTTTCACCTCACGTTTTGTATGATTTTTGGACGAATTTCTTATTTTTTCTCCGTGTAGTAGCACATGTGTGTCCTGTTTGGTTTTCTTCCTTAATGTTTATTAATGCGTTCCACCCTTGGTCTTGGAAACGGAGAACTTTTGCTACATGGAAACACTTTCGACTCGAAGGTGGCAACTGACAACAAACACTTGGCGTTTTGATAAAGTCCTCCAAATTGAATCGTTTAATTAGCCTGATGGCATGGAAAGCAGATTCAAGAGACAATTGATGGGATGCGAGTGCGGGGGGTAACCCAAAAACCCACAAAAGAACTTTAAGTTGGCAACTTTTAATCAGAATTGTGAACCCAAATCTACGTAGGGCGAGGTTTTCCACCCACAGCCTTTCATTTGTCACACCCCAGTGAACGGGTTCAGCGATTAATCGGGAAAGAAGTATTTTTCCATTTTACTGGTTCTCTAGTCCCGGATTCATTTTAATTACAAACCAAATTTGCTGGCTGGCAAATGAGCGGAGTCCTTGAGGTCCTGCGCTTGATGGGCACGATGAAGTTGCAAAATATTTGATCAAGTGTTTGGCATTTTTTCTTTTCTTTCTTATTTTCCCGCTGCTGCAAGTGAAAGCTCTGCGAAAAAACGAGGGCTAGGGGGAGAATTCTGAGGACAACAAGTAACTTCTTTTGCGCGAATTCATTCAGTCGAGGCTTAATGAACAGTCTTGGCAGGGGAGCCGCCTTTCGCCCGGTACTTGCTGTTGATACAACTCATTAGACGCAAGCGAATGCGTACTCAAGTGGTTCGCCCGTACAGTCAGCCCTCGCTTTTCCCACCTCCTTCCCCGGGGGTTCGAAACTTGATGCTTAGCGATCTGAATCAGAGCCGTGGGACGGCTGAAAAACTACGAAGGATGGGATGGCTCTGACTGTTCAATTCAAGTTGCTCAAATCGAAAATTTAAATTCAACTGCATTTCAATTTTTCATCTTCATGTAAATCTAAATATTTATTTTCAATGATTCGAGGCAATGCATCTTTGAGAACCAATATTTATTTAAACCCAATAAAACCTTTTGATGGAATACGGAAATATAATTAACAAATAGCATAAGTTTATATTAAAAGTATTGTTAATAAAAAAATTAATAAAAACTATTAATTATATTATCGATTAAATTAAAAAATCTTATTTTAATTTCGATTCTATAAAAAAAGTTTACATAAATTTGGCTGTACAATAAATGTTCATATTTAAATTAATGTTAGATTTAATTTATGGTGCAATTATGTTAAGACACATTTTAACATTCTTCATTATAATAAAACATTTTCCACATCAGTGCCTGCAAAAGAAGGGGAAAAATATTTTATAATTGAAATACGCATTATGGCCTAAGTAAAAAGCCGAGCCACTCCCACACTCCCCATAGCAAGTTCATTACTAATCCGCTACCAAAGATAAACTCAAATATTGTCTGCGCGAAAAAAAACAACAAATTTTTAATCAAAACAAGAACAGAAAAAATGAAAAAAAAAAAAACATTCAGACAAATGCGGCACTTTGGCAGCTTAGCGCGGCATTTGGCTAAAAGGAAAACAAACAAAGGGAAAATGAGGAGCGAGAGCCAGCGAAATTATTAAGCCAAAATTAAAGGGAATACTAGAGCGAAAAAAAAGCGAAAGGAAAGAATAACAAAAGCGCGTCAAAGGATCAAAGGTAGGAAAAATAAGAAGGAAACAAGAAAGGAAGCTAGCTTCGGCAAGCCGAAGCTTATATACCCTTGCAGATCATTCCTATTAATTTACAAATCGCAAAAATGTTAAATTTCCTATTATTTCTCTTATTTCCGATCGTTCCTATGGCAGCTATATGATAAAGTAGTTCGATTTTGATAAAATTAAAATCGAAATTCGGAAATATTTAAAAAGAGTCATATCCCAAAGTAGAAGTGAATACAATAAAAATCAACGGAGCAATAATTTATTTCCTATTATATTCCCATTAATTTTCCGATCGTTCCTATGGCAGCTATATGATATAGTCGTCCGATTTTGATAAAAATTTTTTCGAAATTCATAAATAATTAAAAACTAATATTCCCAAGATTAGAAGGTAATACTTCAAAAAACACCGAAGCTAGAATTTTTTTAACGTTTTTTTTCCGATCCTTCCTATGGGAGCTATAGGATATAGTTGTCCGATCCGGTCGGTTCCGACTTATATACTACCTGCAATAGAAAGAAGACTTTTGGGAAAGTTTCATCCCGATAGCTTAAAAACTGAGAGACTAGTTTGCGTAGAAACAGACAGACGGACAGACGGACAGACGGACAGACGGACGGACAGACGGACATGGCTAGATCGACTCGTCTAGTGATGCTGATCAAGAATATATATACTTTATGGGGTCGGAAACGTCTCCTTCACTGCGTTGCAAACTTCTGACTGAAATCATAATACCCTCTGCAAGGGTATAAAAAGGAAAGAAGGGGTTAAGAAGAACACCTCAACCTAAACAAACATGGCCAAAAGTGAGCTGCGGCTAAGACAACTTTTTATTAATCCGAAATGCAGAAGTGCCAAAGCAAATTTAAGCGGAAAATTCTAATAAGCTCGTCACTGGTCAACGGGGATGGGAAGAGCCGGCCGTCAAGGGTTAAGGGGTGGGCGGTAAATCAACCCTTTTTTGGTGACTGACAGCAGACCGCGAAAATTTAATTCACGCGGAAAAAGTAATTTTTTCAATCATCTCCCGATGAGCCACGAAATATTTCAGCAATTTAAGCCGCTTTCCAAGGGAGTTCGTGTAAAATTCTTAATTAATAATAAAATCCCAACCCTTGGCCCGATGTGTAGTCAATTGAAAATTTTGCGTTTTGGCAACGAGCCGTTCGAAATCGCTTTTAAAGCCGTTGTAATTAAGCAGCCTTAACGGCCAAGGGGCGGAGATTTTGGGGGTCGCGGCATTATGACATGATTATGAATTGCTCCACGGCCGCAATATCCACGAGGGGTTAACAAAAGCCGCAGAACAGGCGGCCGTAGTCAAAGCCAAAAGTCAATAGTTACCGCAGACGGGGGTTAAGATCCCCACAAAGTTTGATGCGCGAAATTAAATTTGGAATTTTGCTTGAATTTAATATTAATTAGTTGAGCGTTTGTGTTTTGGTTATGCAAATTTCGTTGCCCATTTCGTTCGCTTTCGAAATTGTATATTAATTAGCTGAAAACTTTGGAAATGGAGTCTGCCACCGACTCTTTGGGGATTGTTTAACATTTGCTATACATAATTTACAATAAGCTCAAGAAGAAAAATTATTTATAAATATTTAAAGTGCTAGTAAGTACTTTCAGTTTTTATACATTTTTTTATCACTTAACAAAGGCTTTTATTCTATAAAAAACTATTAAAAACTATAAACTATTTTTGAGGAACTCAATTTAATTAAATATCCATAATAATTGCCTATAATACATTACACATTTGTTATATATTGTAATACCACTGACTATTATATTGTACATATGGTGAGGTCAAAACCACTTTAGTGAACAAATAGCAATCCTCTTAATCAAATGTATCAACAACTTCAGTTAATAAATTAAAAAAGGCTTTATTATAACCCTTCTGCTACCTCAGTTTCCAGTAAAAAATTCCCCTTAAATCGAAAAGTCAATATGCATTAATAATTTGAAAATTCAGCTCGACACTTGTTACAATTTTTAAAGCTAATTTATCGGGTGGGGGTTTTACACAGTCAGATATTGATAATCCGCTTATAAATGCAATTTTCCCGACAGGCTTTTAGACGAGAATTTTTCCACATTTTCCACATGAGCGCCGCTTTAAATCTGGAACTATTACTGCGCCAAGGGGTGGTAATGATTCATAAATATCTGGAGACAAAGGACAGTAGCTAAGCTTGTTAATAGCCGGAGGTTAGAGGGAGGATAGCGAGTGGTTAATGTGACATAATTGAAAATCAAAACTAAAGCACTTAACTCCGATTCCACCCAGCGAAATGCACAAAAAGTTGAACATATGTGAGAGACAGTGGATGGATGGGTTGGTGGGTTACTCTTCGAATGAAACCGGATGAGATTTTCGGTGACGGGACGAACCCGAAATGACAATTTAACTGTCAACCAGTTTGCTGCAGTTCCAGTTCCGCTGACAAGTGTAATCGGCCATAAGGTGGCCGAGTTAATAGAGTGTGATTCTGATGGGTTTCAATTAGGCAAATGTCACCGGGAAGTTCCCTCTTTCAACTTTGATTGATTGGAGGTGTGTGCGGGTCGTCTCCTCAATTCAGCCATTCAACCATTCAACCAACTGCCAGAGTTCCTCGGGTTACCAAAAACATTTATGCTCAATGCTAATTGCTTATGATCTTTGCCCACATTTAGGTGTTGTATAACCAATTGAGGTGAGTCCCCTCAGTCCCCTGGAAAATGTACAATGACAATTGGCACAATAAATAGTCTCAACTTTCAAATTTCCCTCTGTTCCTCCCTCCTTTTTAGATCTCCTATTACCTTCACATTAAATTGTGATATAAACACCCCAATTGCTGGCCTTTTTTGTCCTTGTTCTTTTCCTTGTTTTGTGTAATGCGAATTGACTTAATTAGCATTCGGATCAAATATCACCAGGGGTTACGGGGCTGTTTTTGGGGCGGCAAATAAGGTAGGATTTGTTGCACTCGATCTGGGTTGGAATTGTTTGTAATTGTTGGTAAACCAAAGTTTTTTGAAATCTTTAAAAAAAAATTAGAAATATTTAAATATTTGGTCTTAAAACACATGTTAATTTTTATGTTAAAATTAAAAACATTTCTTAAATTTTAAAACTACTTTGTAAAACATTTCCTGGTATTCTTACTTTTTTTACATTATTTACACTTCGGACAATTTCAATCAATTTATTTCAAACATTCAATTTCACAAAAATTTTTATCATATCTTAAAGATTTCTCTCCTTCTTTTATTTAAGAACCTGTTAATCCTAATGCTTGTGCGTTTTATTCCATTTCATTTAACCTTTCAACAGCCTGGGGACTACTGGGGAAATGCCAGAAACATTCGGGAAATGGAGGAGGAAAAATCCTTAAAACTGAAAAACGAAAAGCCTCGCCCACATATGCCCATTTATCATGTCAAACCTGACATTTGTAATTGTAAACTGATACGCCTCGAAGGCAAACTCAAAAATTGGAGTGGGGAAGTCGTCATATCTATTTCTATAGCTTTCACCAAAAACCAGCAACATATGCGAACATTTTGTTTGGAGGGAATAGCCCCTGCCCCCTTACACACATGAGATAATCCCCCCAGCAAGAAGAAATTTTTTGGAAAATTGCGAGCTATTTTAAAATTCAATTAAAAAACGTTAAATCATTTTGGCAACATTTCTTTGTGGCCGCGTGCCTGCCGAAAAGTGCAAAAACCACTTAAATGTCATAAGTGTCGCTATAAATAAAAAAAATCTTTGGCGATTCCGAAAATTTCCCTAAGCAACCCCCATATGGAAAGTGGGAAAGTGCAGAGCACGCGGCTGCCAATGATGGGAAACAGCCCGAGGTGGATTCACCAATGTTGTACTTTAAAATTATGCAGAAATCAAAGAGAACCCGCATTAGGGAAAGTTAAATTAAGAGTTATATACATACATCAATTTGTGGTGTGAAAAACATTCACAATTTACATGTTCCTTAAGTCGATGCCTATCTTAAACAAATGAGAAAGCGATATTAAAAGTAATTATTATAAATAAGGTAGTAATTTCAACGAAAATGAAAAACACAGAAAAGAGATTTTGTGTTCCTTTGAAAAAAAGTGCCTACAATTCACTTTTAAAACGTGAAATTGCTTTTTGTCGGACTTTAAAATGTTGAATAAATCTATACTCAATAAACTTTGTGTATTCAATAATATTCATGTTAATATTACTAATACATTGCGACAATTTAGATATAGTATAATTTAAGATATGAATGCAAGCTATAAAGTTTAAATATAAGTGACGATCTATTTCTAGGGTTGTTCCTATTTCCTATTATTTTAATTAATTATTTTTAATATCACTTTTCGCTTTACCAACAGCTCTTCCATGTCTCCTCGTTTTGGAGCACCTTTTGTCTCCTTTTTGAGCCTGAGGTGATGTCTGCCCAATGGGGTGGAACAACTGCTCTGGTCTGAGCTTTTGGTGGCCCATTGAGATGCTCGGCTGCTTTTCCCATTTTACTTCTGTTCCTACTCCTGAATTTCTCCCACCCACGAGGGCCTTGCATTTTTCCATGCGCCTGTCAACATTTTAATTAAAAAAGGTTACGGACCCATGACGACTGGCAGTTCCGTTCCGTTCAGACAAACGGTGCTGCCCAAAAAGCCATATGTAAAATTCGCGATTTCTTTGGGAGGTCAGACTTTCGGGGCGGAGGAGCGGGCGTGCCCACTGCGAAAAGGGTGCCAAAATAATAAACTCGTTTCGCAGTTACAAACAATTTCCTTTTTCAATTTTGCTCGCTCCCGTTGTTGGTCATCGTCTTTTTTTCAGCTATTTGGTGTTTTGTGCTTCGTAGGTCATTACGCCCGTGTGTGTGTCGCATTACGGAATAGTCAAATAGGTCCGGACCGCCGGTCTCCGGTTCCAGTTTTCCGTGGTCCAGTCCAGTCCATTGTTTGCCATCATTTTAATTTTATTTATTGTGCGCCTGCCAGCCAACCCCAATGTAGGACACTAAAAAAAATATTTTTCAAAATTATTTTTAACAAAATAATGCTTTTAAAATGTACTAAAAATTGCATTATGGAGATAGAAGAAGATAAAAAACAAGAAAGGAAGCAGATAAAATATATACCTATAGTTTAATGCTCACTCGATCGGTGCAGTTCCAGGGATTCCAGATATATTATTGCCTATTTAAAATGTGGTTTTTAAGTTGTCAAAAATCAAAACGCCTACTTCCGACAAAGTTACAATGAATTTTCTTATACTCGTTTGATTATTCCTATGGGAGCCTTAAGATATAGTGGTCCGATCCGGCTCGCTCCGACATATGTACTACCTGCAATAGAAAGAAGTCTTTTGGGAAAGTTTCATCGCGATAGCTTTAAAACTGAGACACTAGTTCGCATAGGAACGGACAGACGGACGGACGGACATGGCTAGATGGACTCGGCTATTGGTGGTGATCAAGAATATATATACTTTATGTGGTCGGAAACGTCTCCTTCACTGCGTTGAAAACTTCTGACTGAAATTATAATACCCTCTGCAAGGGTATAATATGAATTATTATTGAAAATATACAACAACCTCTTTCTTTAAGTGCACATATGGGAACCCCATCAAGGCTCATGCAAATTAGATGAATTGCTTTGCAGTCCAGGTTCGCCGACTTCCACTTCTATAATGACTTGGCCACTCTGACCGATTCCCCGGATCCCCCGCCTTTTTTGGTAGCCAACCCCACTTTTCAGCTAGCCATGTCAATGGTTTTGCGGACATTTATTGTTTGAAAGCTATTACCCCTGCCCAAGAAATGTAAAACGAAGACTCGACACCGTTTTTGATTGTTTTCTGTTTGGCTTGAGGGTGGAGTTCTTCTGCCCATCTAGGATTGCCATAATGTTTAATTGCTTTGTCATTATATTTGCAAGTTATGGCTACTTGTACATGGATATTCGAGGAGCGCCATTTGAGTGCACTGAAAATGCACTTGAGACGAGGGTACAGTTGCCATTACTTCTATTCAGGGAAAGATGGTATTATTAACTGAAAGGTATTTTAGAGCATTTTAAAGGATCTCTGAAAATGTTTATTCAATTGATTATTTATATAATGGTTAATGGATATTATTAACGGATGTTATTTGTATAGATATTATATTTAAGTTCTCTACTCATTTCAAACCATTCCAAATCCGAATCCCCCGACTGATAAACCTCCAGTTCTAACCAAAGCCCCCTGTTCAGTTTGACATTTTCATTCATTTGTCTACGCAATGCCTCCTGAAAAAAGTGAGGAAAAAAGAAAATTCCGAACCGAAAAACATTTCAAACTCGTCCATCGGAGCGTTCCGCCATTTATCCATTCACCATTGTTCGATGGCCGAGTGCAGACAGCTGCCTGCTGTGAAGCTGGCCAAAAACTTCTACGGCTGTCAATATGGCCAACACGGAAAGCGGAGGGAAAGCTGAGGGAAAGCCAGTAAGTGGAGCCGGGAAATGGCTAGAGATTGGCGGGCATTTTTTCACGCCACAAAATGAAAGCGCGCTGGCATTTTAATCAACATTAAGCAGAAATGCTTTTTGCAAACATTTCTTTGCCCCACGTCTGTCCATCAGACTGACAGAAAGTCCTGGGCATTGTCATTAATTTTACGTATGTGTTTTGGTCATTTATAACGCCGAGACTTGCAAATTAAAAAGTAGCCACCGGAACAAAGGGAACGGGGAAAATAAAAGCAACCTGGAAAGTTCCTCGAGATGCGAACAAATTTCAATTATAAGCCATGGTAAAATGTCAAACCGTGAGCACTGGAAAAGAAATGCTGGCCCCTCGTCCCTGGGGGACCGAAACCCCTCAACACTTCAAAGTCGTCTGCTTCAATGGGAATTATCCCAAGCCATTTTCCTAGGGTGCTAATAATTACACCCCAAAAAAACGGTGGAATACCCGAATTGCTGCCAAGTTTATGATTATGAAACGGCTTTGACAAGATTTTCCAAAATGATTTTACGACTTGAACCGGCCAAATTCCGCAGCTCCTGTAAAATATTTCATTAATTTTAATTGGAAACGGCGCTGAGACGTCCAACGGCGGTCGAGTAGATAATTACAAGGACGAGTTTCCCTTAAGACGGCCTTTTTAAATATTCACAAGTGGAAACAATGCAATAAAAAAATTGTAGAGTGGGGAGTCTCACCCAGCAGCTTAATTTGAAACAAATGTCGTAAAATGTTAGAACATAATTTGATGCTTGACTGATGCCAGGGATTTGGATAACATTTTTAGCAAAGGAAAAAAATACAAACAGTGGAAAAAGTCAAGGAAAAATATGTAGGGGAGAGGTCAGTCGGATCTGACTGGTTTTACGAAGAACAGTTAGTTTTACATTATAAACAATTATCTTGTTTTTTTGGGTTACCTTATCCTTACCAAGCCGAGTTATAAGCCCAACTAAAGGCAGGTTTTATTATTACAGTAAACTAATATTTTTTAACATGAAAAATTTTATTAATTTTTTCAACTCCTATTCTTTTGTACATTGTACATTAGGGTGGAATTTTTTTAGGTCGATTGAGCTCAGCATCTGAAATAATAAAAGTATGCGAAAACCAAAAAAAAAATATAAAACCAGTTATAAGTTTTACTTTAAAAGTCATTGATTATTCGTTATTATTATTAAAATAATATTTTTATGGACTCGAATTTTATCAACGACTTCATCCCTTGTTAAAAAGCTCGGAAAAGTGATAAAGATACTTTTTAAAATACTGTCAAAGTATAAAATCAAGTCTACTGCGTCTAGATGAATCTGAAATATGCTTAATAAACTTTAAAGCCGTAGCGCACCGCCTAAAACTAATTATTTTGTACTTATATAAAGGTACAATATATAAAAGGGTGAGAGAATGTCCTTAGACATTTCATACATCGCATTGCATTGGGAAACTCGTAGGAGAACTTCGTTTGTTTAGAGGCGCATATATCAATAAACATTATTACACCGAACAGTTGCTGAATAATATCGACTGAAAATACATTTCTTAATAATAAGTGCGACCTTCTCTTAACGCTCGTACTCACTGACTTTTTATCCCGTGTACCTACCCAATCTTTAATTATTGCAATATTCTTCATGACTGTGTGTAAAGGCCAATATAAGATTATGTGGCGTAGAAACTTCTCTGAATATAAAACTTTAGAACTTTAAGTAGTAGACCCAAAATGGTTATTCAATTAAAAAACTTCAGCTTTGCTGAATGAAACAAAAACTTGCTTACCAGGGGTGCAAACTAAGAGGTATCGAATAAATATCGATATATGTGGTAGTAAAAACGTAACACGCTCTGCACACAACCATTTACTAGTAATACTCTCTGCCCACAGCCGCTTAACTTCTAACAGTGAACAAGCTGTTGCAGGCTGTTCACAAAGGCCGCCAAATTTGCCTATGAAATTTTTAAAGATTGTGAAGTTTTCATTATTTAACTGTTTTATTTATTATAAAAAAATTTGCCGGGTTTTTGCTTTTGTTTGTTATTAAAATATATTGGCTTCTTAAAACTTGACATGTATTTTAAAGCGTTATTAAAGATACTTTAATATATAAACCGACGGAATTTTCCTTACATTGAAAATTGGAACGTTCACTAGAAAAAAGTAACGATCCAATGCCGGTAAAAATTTAATAATTTAAGTTTAATAAATTATTTTTATTGTTAAATTCTTGTTAGCGGGTAAAGAACCGTAAGAACGAAACTACATTCATAATAACACAATGAAATCTCAAATCATTAAATACAAGGCTACCAGCTTCTCTACATAGAGAACATGTTAATGATGCGGATGTTGTTCGTTGATGCAGAAGCTAATCATCGTACTCGTGAGATGTTGAAAATTTTAATAATCTAATTTTGTATCGATATATCGATACCAATTAGTTGCACCCCTGGTGGCCCCGTTCCTTTTGATTTCATTTAGCGGATCTGAGTTGTATTTTTTTCAAACAAAATGCCTAATAATATAACTCTTCTGGATCTGCCGCTTGAAGTTCTGGACTTCTTATTCAAGCTCCTTTCTCCGTCGCATAAACTTAGATTAGCCGATTCTCATCCGATTTTGGCCGAGGCATTCCGCTACCACGTCGGAGACCTTTACAAGAAAATAAACATCGATGAAATACCACTGGCGGATCGGTCACTAATTCTGCAGTTGAGCGGAAATAATGTTCAAGAAATGGATATTGGATTTAAACACCAAATCAATAGTCCTGTTTTCACATTAATACCACGGCATTGCAAAAATCTTGAATATATTAAATCAAGTGTTGGTACTAATAGTGTAGAAGCAGTGTGTTCATTGCTCTTAAAATTGGACGGTTTAAAATCGGTTGACCTAACATTGGACATGGAAAAGGACCACGAGTATATCATCAATGTTTTGCATCAATTGCCGACTTTGAGAAAATTAAAAATAGGACGGGTACCGAGTGAAAGAAGTGAGTGTCCTCAAACTTAAATGGGATTGTACTTTGTAAAAATAATTCTTTTCAGTCAATCTCATTCAGCATTTCGTCGATCTGGAAGAGTTGGACATTTCTGGAAGTTGGCTCAGTGCTTTGACATGAATATATTTAAAATTTGTGCGCCTTTAAGAAAACTTCGTTCTCTCCGAGTATCCAAGTTGAGTGTAGCTAAAGAACCATTTGAGAATGATGGTTTTTCATTTCAGTTTT
Organism: Drosophila lutescens; assembly: GCA_037075285.1. Taxonomy (NCBI): domain Eukaryota; kingdom Metazoa; phylum Arthropoda; class Insecta; order Diptera; family Drosophilidae; genus Drosophila; species Drosophila lutescens. Next base: position 692,459 of record JBAMCF010000601.1, read on the forward strand.
TGGAAAAGCTTACAGTCCATTTTTGCAAAGTTAACCAAGAATTTCCTTTATTTCCAAGGCTAAAAAGTGTGAAGATAACCTGTTCAAGTTATCTGGATTCAGATTTACCTAAGCATGGAAACACATTGCAAAAAGTAGAATTGCTTGATTCGTTCATCTCTGTAGGCGAAATGCTTACTTTGCTAAAAAGCTGTAGGCACTTGAGATATCTTTCCGTGGGATCTGAACACTACGAAACAATTTCAAAAATAGATATGTCCTTATTTATTGACCTTTTAAAGGAGAACGGCGTCACTTCAGACAATCCATTTGAACTAAAAGTGGTCAGAAATTTAGGAAAAGGGAAACCGACAAAAAAAGTGGTAAGAATATAACAAAGCTAAGTTTACTATTAAAATCAGTGTACAATTAAAATACACTAAATTGATTTGTTAAATTAAGCAATAGAAGTATACTATGCTATTCTTATTCTTTATATTAAATTATTTTCAGTTTGAGGAGGAGCCCATCTCAGAGTTGTTACGATGCACCAGCTTAGTGAAATATATATTCGTAAGTAATAACATTTTGCTATTCTTATTCCTAAAGTATTTTTGTTTTCAGTATCAGGATTACCTCTAAGAGTTGCTGGCCACTGATGTCCTCTTATACAGAAGGGATAAATTATAAGAGAAAACGTTGTGAGTGTTTAATTTCTGTGATTACTACTTTGTCCATAAGTTCGTTAATTTTTTGCAGTGTTGTTAAATACATAAACTGCAAAGCTTCTGATCTAAAATCGTTTTCTTTACTAATAAGTCATGCCAATGCATACAATTTTTACTCCCTTTCTAGATAATTAATAAAGCAAAATTGTTAAATTAAAAAAATATATTTCTAAAAGATTTGACTAGGCAACTGAATGGTAAAAGTCTCATCCTAATAATTCAAACAAGTCTCAAGTTATACAATTTTGCATTAGAGCTTTAAGAAGAAAGATAATGAATACGGGTTGTATTTCTTTTTCTTCTGAGAGATGACCTTAAACTTCCTGTCACTTTGGACTTACTTTCCTTTCATACAGTTTCAATACTATACCGTTTTCCCGTCCGCATGTTAAATTTAAAGTTGATTTTAAACCTGGAAAATGTATGAGAATGTTTAAAGCCTTCTTTAAATACATGTATCATACGGACGTTAAAACGCATCTTAAGGTAGTATAATTTTCTGTATCCCCGTTCCGATTAATTTGGAAAAAATATGTTTTCACATAAAAGGGTCTAAAAAAACAAAAAAATCATTTTAATAAAACTGTCCAAAAACCTGTAAAAATTTGAGTGAAAATAGGATTTTCAACAGACCCGAAATTTGCACTCAGTGTCAACATCGAACTGATGTCCAAACAGGACCCACAGATTCTGCCGCCGCTCGAAAAAACAATTCAATCAAATGGTTGCTACAAGTTCCTAAAACTAATTAAAATGCCATCAACGCGGCTCGTATGTGGCAGTGGGTTGAATAGTGGAGTGAGGGGAGTACTAAGGGAGATTTGAACTGAGGCGCCGCGGGCCTGGAAACCACAGAGATTTTCGGGGGAGTGTCTATATGAAGTGGGAGGTCGTACCAGTTGGAACTGCCATTTACGCGTAATTTGACGGCCATGAAAGGAGAAAAAAAGGGGACACTTGGAAAATATCATATTCTCAATTGTACATTATATTTTTTGTTCAGTACTATGGCTTACCTTTTTTTTATTAAGATTTAAGGCACATCTTTAAAACGTACGATAGTCATATTACTATTAGTTTAGTTATCCTGACGGCCATGAAAGGCGAAAAAAGGGGACACTTGGAAAATATCAAATTCTAAATTGAAAAGTATATTTTTTGTTCAGTAGCATGCTTAAATTTTTTAATTAAGATTTAAGGCAATGCCTTTAAAACCTACGATAGTCATATTACTATAAGTTTAGTTAACATTAAATGTTATTACGGAAAATATTCGATAAAATAAACTTCTAAAATCAGGATTGAAACTGATTTCTTTTTATTACTGATGTATTTTTTCTCTGTGTAAAAAGAGCGAGTTTTGGGTAAATTACGCGAGCCTGTGTTTGGGCAAGTTTGTCAACGTGGTTTTCGCCAAAGTGCCAAACAACCGCGTGATTTATGCGCTTTTAAAGCACTTAACGGGTAGCAGGTCTATGAAGTCCTAACCCCAGGTCCGACTTCCTCGTGGACACGGCCAGGACTTGCAATAAATTTTGCGCGAGTAAATCTTTCAACTACATAAATCTCACGCGCCGAATTTGAGCCGCTTCTGTTTGGGCTCGTATTTTATTTTTTCGCCGGATTTCGCACAAATCAAAGCGTAAATTGCTTTGATTTGAAAGCTTTTTATGCGAAAAGCCTCCGGGGCTGACTGTACCTTGCAGCGAAAACACTGAATAAATGGAGTGGGAGGCACCAATTAAAAATAATTCCTAATACGGCATATGTCCGCATTTTTTCAGTTCGAAAGCCTGCGGAGGAGTAACGGGCAAATATCGTAAAATTTTATTAAGGAAAAGATTAAAATAAAGCTGAAAATTGCGCAAAATATCTTTGGCCATAACTTAAGGCCGCAGAAGGCTCCACATGTGTGATATTCGCGGGCTTGAAAGACTCGCAATTAACGCTGGGCGGTGGGTGGTAGAATTCCAGGGGGGCGTGGCACCCGACAACCAAACGAAGGCGAAGTCAAATAAACATAAGTTTTTATGAGTTTGGTAATTTTTGAAACGCGGGTGGTGGTTTTGGTTCTGAGTTCAGTGATGAGAGCGAGAAATTAGGTTTACAAGTTAAATATTTTAAAATTAAAAAGCCCTTCATAACAATTCATATAAAATTCTGTATCCTTATGTGTAATATACAATATTTAGAAATTTATTTAATAAAAAACTTAACTCTAATTTGAAAGTATTATTTTTCAAAAATAATAATTTTCAAAATGATTCTCTTGAAAATCGTAATCTTTATCCATTTAAGATAGTCTTTTGAACATTAAAAATATTTAAATATAATAGTTTAGTTTAGTATTTTGTTATGTATGCATATATCAATGGGATTTAGAATATCCTTTAGCTGACATTTTTGTATTCAAACTTCCTCGGATATATCCTTTCCATCTTCTTTTTGTCCTTTTCACAGTGCCATCTCTAGCAGTAGCTGGTATCATATGCAAAATGCAGCACATGTGTAAAGTAAATCTTCCGCTGCCTAAACCATAATCATAAACATTTATGGCCGACGCGCGTTCGTTGAGGCACAAATGACAAACCCCCCTCAGGACATATCCTTGGCATTGCTCCCTTTCCTCCTGTCTCGTCACTTTGACGAGTGCAATCCTTTCCTACTTCCACCTACCCCTACCGATATTTTCTCTGCCTTTTTTTTGTAGATTTTTGGTAATATGGCGCACATGCAAAGCCGCAGGATTAGGCACAACTGTGATCCTGTGCTCCTGTGCGTGTTTGTTGGATTCAATTTGATTATGACTTGACAAATAATTGTCATTTTGATGTGACGCGGCGACTTAAAATGCTAAGTAATTGTAAATATTGAAAATTTTTCGAAATTCAACGGGGTTGTCCTGAGCTTGAGCATTTAACCCTTTAAAGTCGGGGGTCGGAGGATGATATTTTCGGATGAGGTTAAGGTTTAGCAGATGCGATTGTGGGGAGATACGGCGAACAGAAAATTTGCTGCGTCATCCTTTGTTAAATTATCTTAGATGTATCTCTGTCGTTAAGTTTGTTGAAAATATTCAAAAATATTAAATTTTTTATAACTTAAGTTTTTAACTTTTGATATGTTCTTCTTCTTCTTCTAATATATGTAAATACCATTTAACTCTACCGAAATCCCAATCCAACTGGAAAAGGCCTTGATTTATAGCCGTGTGCTGAAAACTATGTCAAAAAGCGTTTCCTGCTGCGCATTTCTGTGGCCCAACTAATTTAAATTCCTCAGTGCGGGGATTCCCCAAAAAACTGTCAACTCTGCGCTTTCTTCTCCGAAAGTGAGCTCGCAACAAATGAGACCTCGAATAAGCAATGTTAACAAGGCGTTTTACACAATGTGTGTTTGTACCACCCACTTCTCGGTCGCGTCCCCCCAAAAATGTTACCAAACACGGCAGTTGCCTCTTGGCTTTCCCTCGCTGACAGCTTGCAAGCCATAAATCAACAAGTTAAGTCAAACGTGTGCTGCAGACTCTGAAAGCCGGGCAAAAAATGTTTTTAAAATTTCCCTCCCCCCACTCACAAACATATGCAGGAGCTACGGAAACGAAGAGTACAAAGTGGAATTGATTTCAATGTTTAATAAAAAATTCATGAAAATTTGTCAGCTCAAGCTTTTGTGTGGGTTCCCGTTTTTTGGGGTCTCGGATTGGGGTTTCGTTTGCTATTAATCACAGTTTGTTGCACTCGCTGCGCCATCATGTGATTCATGTGTGGAGAATGCTCTCCACTCATCAGGACCCAAGCGCATCCTGTCAAGCCTCGGTCTATGATTTATGTTGCGTTTTAGACCACTGACAACTGGAAAAAGTTCAGAAGGTGGTATGGGGATCAAGGAAGGAATGAGGAGGGTGAAAAACTTGCCACAATCAGCCTTAATCAAGAAAATGTCGTTGTACATTTTTTAGGATGTTTTTTTTCAGGAGATAGTGAGAGTGGAATTTATTAAAAATAATAAGCATGTAAATGAAAATATATTTTGTAACGAAATATATTATACCTACTAATTTGTATAGATATTAATTAAAAACAACTAATAAATAGTTCTCTTCAAATAATATTTTTGATAATTTAAATACTAATAATGTTATTTTCCATTTATTTATTAACGGAACATGTGATAATGTACATCATTCGATAATAAAGCTCCCAAATTTCCTCCAGGCCCGCTATACCATTTATTATAAGGACTTCCAACCCTTGCCCACCAAATTGAATTATCCATGGTTGCTAAATATATTATATATACGTTTCGCCTAACATGTTCGCCTGTCGAAAAAGTCAAACACAATAATGCAATTGATTTTGGTGATAAAAATCGAATGTTTTCGCAGGAAAAAGGGATAAATAAATAAAAATAAAGGGTTCATGTGTCGGCAGCAGCCCAAAAAAGAGGGTGAAGGTGTGTTTTCCAACCCCCCTTATTTTTTTCGCTGCTTTTCCTGGTTAACCCGAAAAAATGTTTGCACACATGCGGTTGTTTCATATTTCATATTGGGAAAACTTCACGAAAAAAATGAAAAGGCACAAAAATCAAAGCATAAAGTTGTCAAGGCGTAGCGAACTCTTAACCCTCCACTGCCTCACTCTTTTAACCCTCACCCCGGCACTTGTGTGCGTTGCGTGCTTTGTGGCGCTTTTTTCTTGCCATTTCTTTCTCTTATTTATGAAAATTGAGTTATAATTGGTAGTGCATTAAGTCATCCTGGCTGCTCCTTCTGCTCCTTCGCTTCATTCTGCCGCTGCCGTTGACGCATTTCTGCCTCAATAAATACGCAAATTGAATTTATAGGCTGGTGAGTGCTTTTCTGCCTTAAAAGTGCCACTAAATCAAAATCATGTGTGGAGGAAATGCAGGCGCCAGTAAGGGGTTAAACTCAACACTGAAATAAAATTTTTTTTTTAAGAATTCAAATTAAGATTAAGACTTAAGATTATAAAATTTAACTTATGAAACTTAAATTTGTTTAAGCCTTTAAAGTAATCCATTCTACACAATAAAAATTTCAATAAATTGTAAAAATAAGTTTTTAAAATGTTTCGGTAAGATAAAATCTTAAATTTTTTTGGTAATTGGATAATATTTAAATATAATATAACAATTATTTTTCTGTGTACCGTGCGTGGACTTTTTTCATACCACTTCCGTGGTTTTTTTTTGTAGTCCCTCTGCTATTTTGCGTATCCTTCCGTTTTAGTTTGTGCTTTTTTGCATTTGCTTTGCCGTTGCGCTAGAATGAATTTCACAGAGGAAACGTGCGTTTCAGGTTTGCCATATGTGTTAGGAAACAGGGAAGGAGTTTGGGGCAGAGATATCCGGTGTTCACGTGTGGAAATATTTTGACAGTTTCGCGGTTCGTTAGCGTTTTTTTATTATGAATATTTGCGCGGGAAGAGTCGAAAACTTTTAAATTGTAAAGGGTTCGTATAATAGCGATATTTTATTGGTTGAAGATTGGGGAAATATAAATCTAAGGATTGCCTAAATTCGCGAGTATTCTTTATAAATATTTTTGATTTCCGGTAATTGTCAAAATTTTTAATTTTTGTGTGAACTTTTTTTTTCTTTTCTATATAATTAAATCATTATTTCACGTGTACCAAAAATATCTATGAAATTGTTTCCCTCCACAAATTAAGCTGAAACATTTTTCTCGCCTTTGTGAATAACACTAATTTCGCTGTTTAACCCGCTTTTATCTGGCTAAGCCTTTTAAGGGCTCGTCGCAGCCGGGAAAGCCGAAAAAACGATTTTCTTTTGACTGCCCACTCGACACTTCCACTCCACAGCCCTTTTCCCCATTCATCCAACTTTCTTTTGTCCGCTGTTCAAGTGGTTCTACACTGTTGCTGACCACATGCTCAAATTCGGCGGCACAAAGGGCCAAACCATCGCCTCCCACCCGACCTTCAAGCCATCCAGCCACCCACTTCCTTTGCCCAGCAGCACGCCTCTTTACCCTTTTTTTTAGCTGTGGCCACTTTTATGTCGACCCGTTAGTGGTCATTTCTCTTTTCTTTTCACTGACCCCTTTCGCCGCGAACCCTTCCTGGGCATATAAATTATATGATTTTTGCATTATTTTGGCATAATGTGCGCATTAATGACACTCGAAATTATGTTGTTAATCGAAAGGGGGTTGGGATCTCGAGATCTGAAAAATATTGCCACACACATATCGACGGCGATATTTTGGTGCAGTTGTTTTCGGGCATCTAATTTATTGCCTTCTTTATTTTCCTCTTTTTGGTGGCTTTTTCATGTTATTTTTGCGTTGCATTTTTATGTTACTCTTTTGGCAACATTAATTTTCCCTCCAACATTGACAGACGTTTGACATATTTATGGGTCCCAGCATCCCATCGGCCAGGAGAGGGTTAAGCATTAGTAAAATTACTTGTTACCGGTGCGATGTGCGTGGAATTAACGTTGCATGAAATCAGATAATATATGGGTAATAAAGGAGGATATCCGAAAACTGTAGGAAATATATTGCAGCAGAGTACTGATGATAAAACTGGAAAAGGAACGTCAGAATAATTAATGTGAATTACTGAGTACTATAACTACAACAAATCCTTCACAAGAAAGTCTCTCCATCGATTACTAAGCCCTGCCAAATAAGTAACCCATAAATCCCATCGACCTTAGTCACCCTTAGTTCTGGCAATTAAATTTAGCAAAAATTCACTTAAATCCTGATCCAACAAATCAAATCAAACTCCCTCAACAGGACATTGGAAAAAGGTTCCTTGGCTTTTATAACTTTATTTACCCAAACGATAAGCGAAATAAATCTCCGAAACTGGCACCGAGTCACACGTACATGTGTACAGCGGTGACAGCTTGTCAGCCAGTTGGAAATGTTCAGAAAGGAATAGTCAAAGAATAACAAACTGTACCTCAATTTAGGATGTGAACAGTGGGGGGTTTGGGGGACCGAGAGCAACAGTAAAAACTCGGCAAGATTTACCAAATATTGCACAATGATGGATCATAAATAACTTATGGTTGCCAGGCTACACAAAAAATTCATCCGTGCACGGAAAACAATATTTGTAGGTCTTCTTCATTCTAAAATAAAAATATTTAAATGAAAACCAAATAAGAAAACATTAATACGTATTTACTGTACAGATTATTATAATTAAGTAAGGTATATTTAACACCAGTACCTTTTTTATTGTTCTTAAATTTTATTAAAATTGAACAATATTATTAATATGGTTATGGTGTTGCATACACATTATTTATTTTACGAAAATTCGATAATATTAGAATGGAACCTAAATAATAGTTATAAATGTTTTTAAGGAAGGAATTAAGGAACTCATAGATATTTTCCAAAGTGTAGAAGAAAATCCGCTTCAAGAGGTGGGGGAAATTCGTTGCTAAAAGTGACGTAACACATAAGCCCGACACCGACCCCACGCAACCCAACTTGGTCCCAGTCGCAGTTCAGCCCTCCTGAACTGCCCCGGCCATTAAGGACAAAAGGATGACCCTTGATGCCGTAAAAAAGAGCGAACCGAACTGACTGCCGGACAATGGTCACTTGATGATGCGGGCGCGCTGTCCACTGTCCACTGTCCGCCCGTTTTATTTGCTGCCTTTTTACGGCAAATGAACGGCAGCGACTCGTAAAACTAGCGAATTGTGAATTATGTTTGCTGACATCTAGACCGAAATACAGCGACGACAGTCGATAGTTGGCAATAAAAAACGACGGAGGAGCGAAACGTGTGCCGATGGTCAGCTAAGCTCCTCTCAAGCCGAATCTAAAAATCGCCCCATGGGGTCGCCTGTCATCGTCTATTGAACTCGTGTTCCGACCAATAAAAGAGGCATTAAAACACCGAAATATGGACTGGGAAACGAGTTGGGCGGCGGCGGAGGACGTAGAGTAGGGCACTTGAAGGATCGCATAAGTAGTTCGAAAACATTGTCGTAAATAAATTTTATTGTAAATTGTGCCATAAAATGTCCTGCCCAAAAGGTGTGACCTGATGGAGGGAAAAATTAAGGTCAGAGCTTAAGGCAAATGTTTTACTGCTGATTACTGCTTTAGAAGAACTTATACGACTTCTTAAGTAAATAAACAATAAGAAAACAACACAAATGTTGTACTTCTTATCTTAAATGGAATCAAATAAAATTATATCAGAATAGAAGAATACGTAGAGTTTATAAATTAAATTCGTTTTGCGAAATTTTACATGATTCAAACATCTCTACTTAGTTTTTAAAACTAATTAAATTAATTCGATTTACATTTTATTTAATAGGTAACATTGTTTTAGACCCAAAAATAAACTTTTTTTCGTTTTCATTTAATCCCATTAATAAGATGCCATCTTCCCATTAAATTCCTTCACTATCCCCTATACTTAGTAATGTTTTCCAAAGGAGTCATGAAGTGAAATTAGCCATTAAAAACCAACTAACCGCAACCAGGAAAACTGTTGAAAACCAAGGCCAAAGAAAATGTGCGGAGGAAAATGTTCCAAAAATTTGCTTTTAAAAGTTTTCAACCCAAAGGAAAAATTGGAAGAAGGAAACGCAGGAAACCGAGGCAAGGATAACGGGCCAAAGGCATTCAATATGCACACGCCATAATCACATTAAAACGTAAACGATATGCAAATGGAATGAACTGACAAGGAAGCAGGCGAACGCCTTCTCCGCAGGCTCAGGATCCTGCCAGGAGTTCATCAAAAATGCACACTCGCACGACAAAAAAGAGGAAAAGAAAGAGTTGCAGAGAGGGAAAAACTACGTGGAAACTTTTAAAACCAAGTCCTGCGGCCGGAAGTGGCTTGCAACTTGAAGCTCAAGTTGCTTTATTTTCCTTTTTTTCAGGTAATCACGTCGTCACTTACAGTTGCAATTAAGGCTGGGACTAAGTGAACGCGGAAATTTTAATTCAATAACAGTCAAACGAGGCATTTCCTGAAAGTTTTCCCACACTCCGCCCCCGATTGCGGTCTGTTTTACTTAAAGTCAATTAAAATTGAAGAGACTTCGAGGAAAGACGTGTCTTTATCTGTCGAAACTTTGGACTTGAATGCGGCTCATGTGGAAACGCCACTTGCCTCCTTCGGACGGAACTAATGCAATCAATGGACATGTGGGCGAAAGCCCGAAGTTTGGCCCCTCATCCACCCACACTTTCGAATCTTTCGGGTGCAGTGTAACTGGAAACTTGTCAAAAGGGTTTTCGAAATGTCGGTTTTCGTAAGGAGTTAATGGAAAGTTCGAGGGTTGATTGAATGATAGCAAAAGCATTTGAGACATTTGAGAAGAACAATAAATCTTACTATTGAAAATGTAAGGCAAAGACAATCCATTAAATAGATTTTTTACTGGAGTCATATTTATATTTAAAATTAATTTTTTTTAAATAATGTAAATAAGTACGGAATAAAACATATTTAAATATAAAAAAAAATCATGAAATGTAAATTAAAGGTTTTAAATGAAATGAAAATATGTATATAACAATGTGACCAAATAAAGAAAATTGTATTTTAATATGAAAATGAGTCTTCATTTTACAGAAACTTTCTAACCTCTCCCACCTTTATCTCTGCGAAAATCAAAACCGAAATAAACACTGCAATTCCATTTGCTATTTGCAGGTTGTCGAGTTCCTCTGCCCGGCTGCCATTTCAATTAAATTATCAAAACAAGAAAGGCATCCATAAAAGAACAATGGCGAAAGCCAAAGCCCAAACACCTAAGTGCGTTCTGCATCCTGTTCGAGGAGCCGGGCCAAAACACCTTAGTCATGCCATTGTCATCGGATGGCATTGTTTTTCGGCTAGGACTTAAGACTCGGCAACTTCATTATTCTTGTGGCCAGAATCCCCTCATCCGATGTGCAAAAATGACTTTTCAATGGCGCTGGCGTAATGAAACCGAACCGAACCCAAATCCTGCCAGACAATTTCATATGCAAATGACTAAAATGAATTTAATCAACAATTGTTTGTCTGTCTGCAGCCGCCGCAGCCACCTGACTTCAGCGCACAACGACTTTGCGATGCATTATTCTAATGAGATTCTGCCGGCGGCAGTTTTTTATGGTCCACGGGGGGCACGGAAACCGGACCCTGGAAAACCTCAACGTTGTTGCAATAGCTGCAATTATTTTGATAACAACTTTTCGTATTAAATGGCGAGACATGAGACAGATAAAATACGGAGAACGATTGTCCTTAACGGGGTTATTACGCATACGACATGGCTAACAAGGAAAACTTTTGCTTTTCGAGATGGGGGTTCGAAGAGGTTATACTGCTTTATAAATTTTTAATTGAGATATGGCTGTAGATATTTTTTAAAATCATAGATGGATATATCAGATTTTTTTTGATAACCACTTAGTCGATCACTTTTAAAGACTCCAACCTAAGACCGCAAATACCCCTAGGTACCCTCTAGTTTCCGGTCATTTTGCGTATAACTTGAGTGTGTTGCATTTTTGACCGCAGTAAACGTAATTGTCTGTCCGGCGGTGGGCAGTCAATAAAAGCAAATGATTCCCGGCTCCCTTACAAGTAGCTCCATCCTCTTTATGTACCAAAAAAGCAGTTCGTTTATCTTGGCTCTCCGGGTTCAAAAATGGTTAGTGTTCTTCATCGCCAGCAAATATTTTTCGTGCCACATGTTGCAGCAACAATGTTGCCTGCCTGAAAAACCTCACAAAGCTTTTTGTTTGATTTGCATATGATAAAAAGAAATGGTTAGGGGTTTTTTGTGGAAAACGGGAGATTTCGAGTGGGAGTGGGAGTAGAAGTACTGCTCATTTTGATGCTGCTGCAAATGACCGGCAATTATATTGTTCTCGATGTTGTTGCTTTACCCTTAAAAAGGGTCTTCAGATTTTTCAACAAAACTTCAAGAACTAAAATAAATGCATTTAAAATTGAAATTTAATTAGCAATATGGGTACATTGTTTTATAATATAAGTTTGATGATGTGTAATCGCAATCGATTTCTTTAAATTTGATAATATTTAAATTTTTAATATTTAAACTTATTTTAATGACCTCTTAAATTTAATCAGAAATTTATTTGTTAAAAAATATTTAGTACCGTATATTAATATCATTTTCGCAAGGGTATTTAAAATTCTTGGTATTCAAACTTTGCATTTCCAATGTGTGTTTCCTTGCTGATAGCCGTTGAATACCCAAACCATTTCCAGTGCGAACCCATTCCACCTTCACTGCAATCCAGGTCTAGTCTCATGTCCTTGTGCAATGTGTCCTGTCCAGCTTGTTATGTCTCTGACAGCCATCGTCATCCACATCGCATTCTTATTGACTCCCAGTGCCACTTTGGCTGCATTTGGCATCCAGTAATGCCCTCCTATCCTCCCGGAACAGCTCCTATAACTGGGGACCTTCAAATGGGAAGTTTGAGGGGGTGGCGAGCAACAATGTTCGGTGCTGGCTTTTTATTTCGAGCATTTCGCCATTTGTGTTGTGTTCGGTGCGGTTGGGCATGCAAAATTAAATTAAAACGCATTAACAGAAAAGCAGTCGATGGCAGCTTAGGGAAATGTACCCATTTGAAAAGAAGAAGGCCATATTAAACAAGAGAGAACGTTATAGTCGGGTGCCCCGACTATCAGATACCCGTTACTCAGGTAAAGGGAGTGCGAGGGAGATAGAAACTTTGATCACGCATGACTTTTTAACGAATGGTCCGATTTGAAAAATTTCTTCTACATTTCGATAGGTATTGATAAACACAATAAAACTGCAATTTTACTTTTCCGAAATATTTAAATTTTTAAAATCGTATATAAGCGATTGTGGGCGTTAGAGGGGGCGTGGCACCTTCTTGAAACAAACTTGCGCTGCGTAGGAACTCCAAGAATCTTCATGCGGACAGACAGACGGACAGACAGACAGACGGACATGGCTATATCGACTCGGCTAGTGACCCTGATGAAGAATATATATACTTTATAGGGTCGGAAACGCTTCCTTCTAGCTGTTACATACTTTTGCACGAATACAATATACCCTTTTACTCTACGAGTAACGGGTATAAAAATGCCGTAGGAGTATGGTAAAAACGCCACTTAATTAGAGCATTTCGATGGCATTTGATTTATAAGCTTTAAATTAAGAAAAATAGAAAATAATAAATATATAAAGAAAATAAACAAATTAAAAATTTCTAAAAATATTTTGAAAATTTAAAACAGATTTTCTTTAAATAGTTAAAGCTTCTATCTATTTCTATCCTCAGAACAATTGGTGTTCAGCTACAATACTTCATTAGAATTTTGTGTAGTCTAACATATACTTTGTAAAGAAAATAAACTTCCCATCGACCAATTTTTGAAAGTAATTTTCCTGATCCTTGAGTCCAGAAATCGACATCAACGGTTAGGTAGCATGTTACCTGAGCTAAATAAAAACTTAATAATTTTGAACTAAATAAAATAAGAAAACAAGAGAGAACGCTATAGTCGGGTGCCCCGACAATCAGATACCCGTTACTCAGGTAAAGGGAGTGCGAGGGAGATGGAGATAGAAACTTTGAACACGCATAACTTTTTAACGAATGGTCCGATTTGAAAAATTTCTTCTACATTTCGATAGGTATTGATAAACACAATAAAACTGCATTTTTACTATTCCGAAATATTTAATTTTTTAAAATCGTATATAAGCGATTGTGGGCTTTAGAGGGGCGTGGCACTTTTTTAAAACAAACTTGCGCTGCGTAGGAACTCCTAGAATCTGCATGCAAAGCGCCAATCTTCTAGCTTTAATAGTTTCCGAAATCTCAGCGTTCATACAGACAGACAGACGGACGGACAGACAGACAGACGGACAGACAGACGGACAGACGGACATGGCTAGATCGACTCGGCTAGTGATCCTGATCAAGAATATATATACTTTATGGGGTCGGAAACGCTTCCTTCTCCCTGTTACATACTTTTGCACGAATACAATATACCCTTTTACTCTACGAGTAACGAGTATAAAAATGCCGTAGGAGTATGGTAAGAACGCCACTTAATCAGAGCATTTCGATGGCATTTGATTTATAAGCTTTAAATTAAGAAAAATAGAAAATAATAAATATGTAAAGTAAATAAACAAATTAAACATTTCTAAAAATATCTTGAAAATTTAAAACAGATTTTCTTTAAATAGTTAAAGCTTCTTAAAGCTTCCTCAGAACAATTGGTGTTCAACTACAATACTTCATTAGAATTTTGTGTAGTCTAACATATACTTTGTAAAGAAAATAAACTTCCCATCGACCAATTTTTGAAAGTAATTTTCCTGATCCTTGAGTCCAGAAATCGCCATCAACGGTTAGGTAGCATGTTACCTGAGCTAAATTAAAACTTAATAATTTTGAACTAAATAAAAAAAGAAAATAATAATGTACGATAAAATGCAGCAAGAAAACCGCGAGCCTTAACATTTAAAATCACATAAACTCAGCTCCTTATCATCAAATCTAAAACCAGCCCCAGATTTGTATTTACAAATGATTTACAACTTGGAAGTGACATCATCATCTAAGCGAAAAATTGATTTTCCACTCTTAAACAAAACCAACAAAAAATGGGAAAAAAAGACAACACCGAAAGTGGATTTGAATAAAAAATGAGCCCCGTGGCGGACTCGGGATAAATGCAGTGAAGCCAAAGCTGAGTACTAAATTACAACGAAAAACAAGAATTACACACTTCAGTCCACAAAAGGCAGCGAATACCGCCTGTAGTGGTCACCCAACCCGCAAATGGAAGGACCTCCAGCAAAGGAAACTAATATAAATAAAATTTCAATTACTCAACAATTAATTTTGTCTTGTGTGCAATCGGCGAAGCGTTAAAAGGCCACGCAGACAACAGGACGAAGGGCAAGGGCAGGGATTGGAGAAAGGACATCCCGTCGGACTTCCTTGGGAACTACTCAGGCGTAAGTTGGAGCATTTGGAAAATATTTGAAAAAGTTTCTGGTACACTGTTCAAAATGGTTCTAAGAGTGGTCTAAAACTAAGAAAGAAAGCGTGGAAAATTTGTAATGTATTGGCTTGATTAATTTAATTTTAACGTAAAGTATATTTATCCATATTAATATCGAAATTTTTTATCTCGAAATCGGTATTAAAGAATTAACATTTTCTTAGTTCTAAAATTCTGAATAATTTTAATACACCTTGTTATTTAACATTTTTTTAGGGAATGATTCCAAAATAAAATATTTATTTTCTTTTCAGGTATAAAGTCTTTTCTCAGTGCTTTCTTTTCCTAGCGATATCACAAGCTGTGTTTGGTTCACGACTTTAAAAGGAAGGATAAGGGGGAATTAGACCCCCGAGTTGGTTTCAAACTTTTTAGTTGACTTAAGTCCTTTCGGCTTTTAATTGTTAGGGCACACAATTAGATGGCAACGTATTTGTTTCTTGCTGATTATGAAGCGTTAAGCAAAACTGTCAACGTGCCACCCGAGAAACGCAATTTATTGGGAAAGTTTCGCCCTCGCCTCTCCCCACAAAAAAAAGGATTCCCCACTTCTCCAAGGAGCTTATCTCTCGCAGCTTCGTCACTCAAGTGAAACGAGCTGCCAAGAAGTTGATCTAAAGAGGAAGATAGTGTCTGGCTTATAAGGACAAGACAGCCCCAGCTCCGAGTTGTCACGCACAAAGGAGTCTGCCTGCAAATTAGCAGAAAAATCTGTTATCCTTTCGTTTGGCTTGCGCTTGCGGGCGTGTTAATGATTTTTCTCCCCCTCCCCGCTCCACGCAAAAGTCGCATCCTTGGAGGGAAAGTTTTTCGTGTTCCTTTCCGTCTCCTTACAAATGAAGTGACAGAGCATATTTAAAATTAAACAATTTAATCCACCGAGACGAAGTCGAGAGTTGTCCCCACGTGAAGTGAAATGTTGACACTGCCGCCGGAGTTTTGTTCCTGGAATACATGTGCTAATTAGCAAACAGGATTCCTTATCCTTGTCCTGCCGTCTGCGTGTTGCTAAACAAATAAGTTTGTCCCGTCGCCGTCTTATCGTCTCGGGCCCATTGTCGTTTTCCAAGTGGTTGATTGGCACGTAATTTAGCCGAGATCTCGCTGCGGCTTGTTTGTTTTCCTTTGGGCAATCGAGCTTGCCTGCCATTTGGAGAATGGGATTATCCCAGGTCTATAATTGGGAAATGCCGAACGGAATAATCCTGAAGCAGGAAAGCATTTAAACATAGGCATCATGTAGTTAGCAAAAAGTCTTTATAAAAGGACCTGAAATCTCCAAATTATTTTTTATTTCTTTACCAGGGACCGTAGATAAGATTTGTTCGACATTTACTACTGTGATTTTTATTTTTTTAAATCAAAAATAGATTATTTTTACTTTGTTCACAAAGTATATGGAATTTGTAGAAATGGCTAAATGGTAAAATAATTGATTTCTTAAAGGCGGCTTTTATTACTTGGTCAATTCTTTTCTCAAAGTTTCAGGACAATTTGCTGAATGAAAAATGAAAAAAATCATTTAAACCAAAATTATGTATTACAAATCAAATCAAGCTAAAACTACAAAGTTATTAGAACTTTAAAATATAACATATATAAATATTTAAAACAATTCAAATATATACAAATATTTAAGCTTACATTTCTTTTCTTATTTTTAGTTTGAACACGAACCATCTTCAGCGCTGGACAAGTTATATGGAAGAGCTCTATTATAAACCGGATTGCAGTTATTTCATTTGGGATCCCTTTTTTTTAACTTAAAACTTATAATAATATTAATTACTATCTGTATAATTTTTATTTGAATACATTTTTTTATACGGAATTCTTATCTTTTTCTGTTGTAATAATTAATAATTATAAATATAATAAATAATTAATTAATTAATATTTACTTATAACACCTCCATTAACATGATTTTAATTAAATTAGAATAACATTGCTGATGGACAAAAAACCCTTATTGATAATTGCCACCCAACCAGGCTCCCGGCAAATAAATCTATAAATTATTTCGAAAATAATCAAGCAAAAAGCAATGAAAAGCCGCAACCACGTTGATTACAAACCTTCAACGCGGACCGAACACAAAAATCCAATCGTTACCCCATTATCAATATCAATGACCAGAAAACAACCGCAATGTTACACATTTTCCCCGCGCATTTTTCCTTTCAGTGGTTGGTTCAAATGTCCCGCTCATGGCAACAATTGTTTGCCAAAAACATTTAAGCCTTTATTTAAAAAATTAGACATAAACATATTGGAACTGATGGCGTACAGGATGTGTTTTTCGGGGAATAGGAGTGTGGAATTTCGGGTCCAACAGCGAGATCTGACCCAACTTAATATCTTAAGTGGGGAATATTAATATTCTAACGCAACTTAATTTAAAAGATGAATACCAAATACCTACCTATACCTATACCTAAAAGTGTAAATAAAAAAATATATATAAATAAATAAATGAATAAATAATCAAAAGTGTTCTCTTTAATCTTAATTATCTATATCTTATCTTTATTAATATAATCTTCAATAGTTTATTCGAAATAGGATTAAATATTTAAAAAATTGTATTTATAGAAAATATGTTCTGATTGTAATTTTTGGATATCGAAGACATAATGAACTCTAAAATGCAGCAATTAAATATTAAATGTTACTGTTACTTTAAATTACTAATGCTATGACTAAAAACCATTTTTAAAAAATTTTCAAATTTTGTGAGTAACTTTTATTTTCAATAATTATTGTAATTTAACAATTAAGAGTATTTACACTTCTCATTACCAAGCCCAGAATTAAACTCCATCCTGTTGATTTTATTTCGCTGGAATTGCGAAACACATATTTGCCGATGCATTTTGGAAACATCATTAAGCCGAAAATTGTTGTGCCGAGTGCAACGGCCTATGAAGAGTTGGCCCTTATCCCCAACGCATTGCCCTCGATGAATGGACGATGCCAATGAATTTTCATGAATGCAGTCAAGTCTATAAAAATTAATGCATTGCAGTTGGCTGCAGTCCCTGTTTGTGCGCTCTTCAGGTGCCGACTGCATTTTAAATATGAGTTAAAAAGCCTGGAAAATGCCTCCTGCCCAAACTACTAAAAAAAGGAGGAGAAAAGCAGTACGACCTTATCAAATGGTCATTTCTGTTTGCATTTAATTAAAAATCAACCCAAAAGTAAAGCGCAGAGTCACGTGTCCTGGTGTCCTGGCGCGATAAATCACGCTAAAACAGAGCAGAAAGTGCCCGAGTAATTTATCACTGTCATCGGGACGTTTCAGGACTCAAAGGGTGACAGAATCGGCTGCAGGACAGAGATCGAAAGGATTAACACTTTAAATTGCCTAGTTAAACAAAAGGATAATGTCCAGGCTGCCTAATGCCCAATGTTCTCTGGCAATGTTTGCCTTGCTGCCGAAGACTTCCCCACATTTTCCATTTAATTGCTGAAATCCAAACTGGACACAGGCGAAGCACAAAGCTTTTGTGTTTACAAAGTTGAGGAAATGGTATGGGGTTTGGTGAAAAACTGGAAAAAATTATAACCTAACATTTTTTCAATTAAAAGAAAATAAGAAGCTCCGAAATAATATTTTAAATGTACAGAAATTGGATAGGATTTCATAAACAAACTAAATTCATGAATTTTTAATAAACAGTTCAACAATTTATACATATTGTACAGATTAAACACGACTTTAAAAAGGTAAGTCATTTAATTTTTTCTCTTAAGATCTTGTATAGTATCCACTTTTTTAACTAAGTTTTAATTTTCATAAGCAGTGATTTTTCCAAGTGCACGTAATAAGGTTTTGGGGCTGGGGCAAAGTTCACTAAATTGCATTTCGTCACGCAATTAGTGGTTCATTTGCTGCCTGACTGAGCCTCCTTGGAAGATCCTTCGCCTCTGTTTGCTCAAAGCTCCTTCGCCCCCCTATTTGCGATGTGAGATAGTGCGGCAATGTGTGAGGTTGGCCAAAACTTAATTTCATCTTATTACGATGCAGAAATTTTGCAATTTCCGCAAGGTCCACTCGTAAGCCTGGTCAATTGCGTCTCGGCCCTGTTGCCCTGCTGCCATCGATGTCTTGCAACGGAAATGGAAAATGTGTGTGGCAATAACTGGTTTATTAGTTTATCGGGATGTCCAGCCTTGCAATTACGTTTGTTGAACCACAAAATGAAGTTATATGAGACATTAAAAGATATAAAAAAAACTTTAAACAAATTTGTATTTTTAGGTAAAAAAAAGAAAAAATCTAAGAAAATAAGTAAAAATAAATTATTTTCTTAATAGTCGGCAAATAAAAATACACCAAGACTGCGCGTAAATATTTAATAGCTTCCAAATTTGTAAAAGAAATTGGTCCCTATTTTATGTATAGACATTTTTCATGTGTCATTTTATGCCACATAAATTAATATTGGGCGCCTCGACTTTCAAAGACTTTCCCTAGGAAAATTCCTTTAATTTTCTCTGGTTTTCCCAGCTTCTGGCCAGTTTGACAATATTTTACGACTAACATGCAATTTTCCATTGAGTAATGCCTAATTTTTGTGAGATTTTATTGCAAGAATTTTGATGCGCCCATTCAGGAAGGCGATCCTAAGTAGCCTTTCCCTCTCTTCGCTTGCACTTTTTTATGACCACAAACCAGAGTCAAAACAGAGCAAAACAACAGAGGAGGAAGCATTAAAAAAGCTAATTTAATTAAAAGAAAATGCAATGAAAAATGCCATTCAGACAGGACAGCTGAGGAGGGAGTGTGGGCAAAGGACCGCCACGGCTGCATTGTCCTGTGCGTGCTGCCTGGCAATTTGGCCGATTTTTTATGACACAACCCAACTGAACCGAGTTGAACTGCAGGCAAAAGTGCAACGGAGACGATGACGAGAAGCAGAATTCTCCTTGGCGCGATTTTATGCACATTTATCATAATTTCACACGCAGCCAAGGATCCCGAGGAGGAAAATGGATCGGAATGGGATGATATGATGGGAGGGGTTTGGTTTCTGTTTCGGTTTCGGTTGCACACATAAAAAATAATCGCAGGACTGACGGGGTGTTTTTTAGGGCAGTGCTGAAGGGGCGTGGAAATTGCATTTTGCCTTTTACGAGCAATGACATTTATGACAGTTTCCCTTTGCGCAAAAAAAATGAAAGATACAGTGAAGGATAAATGAAACAGAGAAATGAAAAAACCGTAACAATGATAACCCATTAAAACTATTCGTAAACACACCTTTCCCTCGCCTTCGAGGAGTTAAGGTGAGGAGTAAGGTAAACTCCTGCTGAGACATATGCAGATCCTTTATCCTTCGCTCCACACGTCAGCACGGCAACAAAGTTTGACTGGCGTTATTAATATTAATGTATGTAGCTAACGGAAAAGGGCTACAAAATAAATAAAAAGGAAAATGTCGGAAAACCATTAAACAAACTCCAAGATGTTGGCATGCGGATGGGTTTTGCCCTATAAAGTGTGCTACTTATCTGGACTTTTAAATATAAAATTAAAAAAAATATTATTTTCTATTTAAAAATATAATAAAGTATATTAATAAAATGATGTAACAATTTCCACCCTAAAATTTTGGGGATATTTTCCCAACCACTCTGAATTTTTGGGTCATAAAAATCCAAAATAATAAAATTACTTTTTATTTACTTTCCGTGGTGGGCTGAAATCTTGGAAGGTATTATCGGAGACACGTTTTCCGGTAATTGAAGTGTTTGTTGTTATTCCAGTTCCTGTTATTCCTCCTGCTGTTCTCCAGCTGCTCTCCTCGATGTCCTTTGTCCTTGGCTCATAATTCTACTTGCGACAAATCAACGCCCTCTTGTAGCTGACTTCCTGCTGGTTATGTGTAGTTTTTTGTGCCACTCCTCGAGCATCCTTGGCTGTCTTGTAGTCCTGGCTATTACTGTTATCAAGAGTGATTTCGCCTTTTTATTTCCTTCGACTATTGCCAGCGATTTCCGTTTTTTCGCTCCTCTCCTCACTCGCCAATAATTTCATCTCATTTCGTTCTTTGTCATAAAAATGGTCAGCATTACGCAGAAATGTTGCCGAAGCATTTGATGCATGCAATATGCAGAAAGTTTCCTATTTCAATAAAAAGCAAGAAACGACGTCGAATTGTGGATATAAATCTATAAAAATCTCAGCATTTAATATCGTAAAAATATCATCCCTGAGGTTCTTGGAGGGGAGAAAGGGAAGGATATGAATGAAATAAAGTTTCTTCATTTTTCTGGCTTTGGTTTTAGTTGCTCTATCCCGAAAACAACAGCTGGCGAGGTTGCAACATTGTCGCAGGTCTAAAGTTGAGGCAAACATAGCGGAAAATGTTTAAAAATTCAATGGAAAATATTTAAATATATTAAGGAAAAATGAATTCGCCTAACAATAGACAATCCTTACTTTTTCGAATTTTCAAAAGCTAAAATTGTAAAGTATTTTTATAAAACCTTATGAACTATTCAAAAAATGTTTCGGTAAATGTGTAAATCTTTATTTCTTTCTATGTAAGAATATTTT
Source organism: Drosophila lutescens (assembly GCA_037075285.1). Lineage (NCBI taxonomy): Eukaryota > Metazoa > Arthropoda > Insecta > Diptera > Drosophilidae > Drosophila > Drosophila lutescens. The sequence continues at coordinate 713,792 of JBAMCF010000601.1, forward strand.
AAGACAATTTCATCGAAACAAGGACTCTCAATTAGCACTTACATAAAACCCAATTAACTGTGCTTACTTAACTTGTACTTTTACTTCCAGATCCCAAGAAGTTTCACGAATCTTCTAAGAAAATTCATGCAAAATGCGGGAATGGTTTTTGAGGGTTGTTGGTTAAGCCCAGACAGACTCATAAAGGTGACAATCAAACCGCAAATTTTATTAGCTGACATATTTATGAATATTATTAACATTTCGTTTGGCAAACATTAAGAGCGAGTGAATGCGAACAGGAAAATGCGCAAAAATGAAAATGTTTTTGCATTGGCCAGGATCCGGATTCTGGATTCTGAACTCTGGACTCCGGATCCCGATCCTGAATGCGAATTTCCAAGGGTGCGCGCCTCCGTGGCTCATTAATTTTTATACGCGGTGCGTGTGTGTTGCATTGCAATAAAAACATATTTTATTAGTTGACGAAGAGCCAGAGGCTGAATTCGGAGCCACCACCAAACCTCTGACGACTGCCTGTCAGCATAAATTCATTATTTATGGTGCAATCAATGGAGCTGCCGAGCGTATGTCGAACCCATCAAACTCGTCAGTTTGCATCGGAGTCATCATCGCAGTCATTTTCCGAGCTGATCTGCGTCTGCCGCAAAGCGGAAGTTTGTTTATTTTATAGTTTCTGACGCCCGTCGTTTGCCTCCTGAAGGCGCGAAAATTTGTCCTTTTCCATAACTTCGAATACGGGTATTTTCATTTTTGGAAAAAGTTACCATGGGTCTCTACAGGTCTAAGAACTGTAACATATCTTTATTATTTTTAAGTTTAGAAAAATATTCAGATCGTTATTTTTTAATTTTAGAAAAATATTCAGAGGGTTTGAGAAATATTATATTATTCCATTTTATAAACAATAATATATTTAACTTTGTATTTTTAAAAATATTTTAAATATATACATAGCTGGTCAATTTATCCTTATGTCTCGTAGGGTATTACATATTCGATCTTTAAAATCCTAAAGAATTTTTGCAAACAATTTGCGGCACGACGGGTTGTCCTTTTGACAGTTATGTGTCTCAGATGCCTTTGGGCAAATTTGAATGCATTCTATTCGGGAATATTTTGATAGAGGGTGTGGCCGGGCATTACCATAACTCAACTAGGAATCAGGATAATTTGCCTTTCGAGAACTATTAGCTCGTAATCTCGGGTTCAAGCTGCAAACAAAAAGAAACTAATTAAAATGTTCGCCCGGCTTGATAGATGGTTCGGGACTTCCTACAAGCAGTCAGATATCGTGATGGGGAATCCACCCTGTAATTAATACGATTTGAGTGAATGTGTTCCATCATCATCATCAACATCATCTTGCGTGATTTGCCTCACCACCGTTGCGGAAAAGTTTCCTTCGGCCTTTACTCATGGCGTATCCTGACGGCAAAAGGTGGTCACGCATCGTCTTCTTGTCATAATTTTTCTTATTTCGCTTCTCGGTCAAATTTCCTATTAAATATTCAAGCGAATCTGGAGGATGTCAGCTCGGGCCTTCCTCCTAATGACATTTCAATAATTAATGTACTTTCCCTGCTTTTTTTTTCGCCGCTCGTCTCGTTTCCTGGCTCGTGTGCGTGTCCTTTCGCCTGGACTTTTCGACTCTGACTATCTGACTAGATACGTATCATCAATCAAAGCATATTTTTAAATGTTTCGGCTCTTTCGGGGAGCTCCTGCTGTCGCGGCTTATAAATGATGTTTTTCTTGAGCACTTTTTCCTTTTTTGATTACATTTTTGGGGGCGCTTCTTTATTGTTGATATTTTTCCAGAGGTTACATTTTGATAATTTCGAGCAACTAATCCAATTTCCTCTTTCGACAATTTTCCTCCATTTGCACAACTGTCATAATAGCCGAGGTGGAATTTCGGTGGAGTTTTCCAATTGATTACACGACACCCACACGGGCACGCCTTTGGCTAATCCCTGGGCAAGGACCCCGGCTCTCATAACTCCATAACAGGAGCCTTTCTACTTTGCTGCACATAAAGTCCGAGCTAATGGCATTAGGCTGCCTGCCATTAGTTCTTGACTGATTCGATTTGAACTGATTTTATTTTATTACTGCCGAAAGAGAAGAGAGTGAAGTTAAAAGAAATAACCACAAATTTCGCAAAGAAACAATTTATGTACAGGTTATTCAAAATATTACAAAACTGGAAAAAAAAATGTTTATTTTTTTTTTTATATACCGACATTTTACCGGATTTTTTATTTTGCGATTTTAATTTAAAATTGAAACATTTGGCAACCCTAAACAATCAATTTCCCCTCTATCCACTTCAACACGTTTCCTTTTCCAAAAAGGCAACCCGAGTTCAGACAGTTTAATTTTCGTATTTTATTTTAGGGACTTGCCTTTGGACCTTTTTTGGGTCTTCATTTATTTCTGCACGAGCATCCGCAGATCGGTTTTATTGTCTTTCTATCTTTCAACCTTTCTGCCTGTTCTCTGGCTATTCTATTCAAACTAATTCGTTTTTGGTAAAAAGAATAGAACAAAAAATTGGCCAACAATTATATGGAAGGTAGGCACCGGAGCAACCGATAAAGATCAGTCAAGGTTAAGGCCCGAAACACAAAAAAAGGGATACTCCTCTTGACCGAAAATAGTTCTTGGAAATTTATGGATTATGTTTTGTTTTGATTCGAGTTCACTTAACTCTAAGCGGTCTTCCTCGCACTCTGCGCGCTTTTTCGCAATATTAGAAACACTTTCCGAACTAATTAACAGCAGTGAACTGAGCGAGAAGTTTGGAAGGAATTTCCTGCCAGGGATTAAATGCTTTCTGTCTGTGATTTTTACAGCTCTCCGCTTACAAATCGCTCGACATTTGGCGCAGCTTCGGCATAATCATAAACTTGTGTTAATTATTTTTCATATGCCAATCCCGTTCCCGTGGGCGAAACTTTTATCTGTTTAACGTTAATTAGTTTTGTTTGGCAAAGTGAAATTTCTGATTTCTTTCTGCGCGAGCTTTGCAAACTTTTATGAACTTTTTTCGGGCAATCAAAGTGAATTGAACTGCAGGATGTGCAGGATATGGCAGCTGCATAAGTGCAAAAGTTTAATTAAAACTCTTGGCCGCGTTCGCGGAACCGAGTCATATCCTTGGAGCTGATGACGAGACCCTCAAGGATTGTACATTGAATTTTTTCGTCCCATTTGCCGCTTGCAAAAATTAACTTAAAAATGCAAATTGTTTTGTTAGCACCTAATTTTTAGACATTATCGAGGGAAAGAGGATGTCAAGACTGTCGGTGGGGGGAACTCCCGAGCTCGCCAAAAAGTTTCTGCATCGAAAAATCTTGCAAAATATTTTTGTATTTCCTTTTTGCATAATTGAATTTTCTTTGTGTGTTTCCCTGCTGCAGCTTGTTGAACAATGTTGTCGGAGTGGCTGAAAAGTTTTTCTCAGAGTGGAAAGTTGGACTTGAAGAGCTCATTCTCCTTTAAGTTTTCGCATTCCTAGGAATTGAGAAATTTAATTTTTTAGACATCAAGACAATAAGAATATATTACGGCATATTTTAAAATAATAAATATAAATATTGCTTAAACAAGAAAGAACAAAGAAGGAATCTTCTTGATCTTCGGTCGCACTCAGCAAAACAACATGATACCTGATTACTGATAGATCAGTAATCAATGATCATTATCGTAAAAGTGCAAAAATCATATTCTTACAATAGGTTTTGTTTTTTCTGATTGTCAACAAACACGGCAGATTGACAGTAATGTATGGTAAATGCAATTTGGATTAAGAATCAATAATTCGATAATACTATAATAATAACTCTCTTCCGCTAGCGAAAGTGAAATTAAGTTCGATTTATTAAATTAGTTCAAGTTATCTAAATTTCAAGTGTCTCCTTATTATAAAAAAAACATTAAAAAGCACAACCATATTTGGTTATTATAATATGTTTATTTATCAAATTTCTATAAGACTGAGATAACACATTAAATTTTTAGCGTGAATTTCTTGTAACAATTTTTCTTTTTCAACAGAAGATGTGTATGTTTTAATACATTTATTTCTGTAATACAAATTAGGGAAATTTATTCTTTTATTCTCCATTAAAAATTTATAAATACTTGTAACCCTTAGAATCTATAATTTGACGAATGTACGTATGTATATAGTGTTCAATTTCAAAATATTAGTTACAGAAATTAAAAATGATATGAATATCCAGTTTTACTAGTTCTAATACACTTCAATTGTACAACGTAAATACTTGTAACCCTTAAAATCTATAATTTGACGAATGTACGTATGTATATAGTGTTCAATTTCAAAATATTAGTTACAGAAATTAAAAATGATATGAATATCCAGTTTTTCTAGTTTTAATACACTTCAATTGTACAACGTAAAAGCTCTGAAACTGGCTCCTCCTCGAACTAAAAAGAAAATAATAATAATAATGAAACTTTGTGTGTTAATATAAATGATAGGTATTTTATAAATTTTTAAACAATATTTTATTTTTATAGCAATTTAAAATTTGTAAAGTTTGAAAAAATTTGAAAAAACGTTTTCGACTTTATTAAGTATTTATGTTCTTCTTCGGGATCACTAAGGCTCAGATGACACATTCAATTTTTAACGTCAATTTATTGTAGCAATTTTTCTTTAATGGGACTTCAAACGAGCGCGAGAAAGAATCAAATATTTTTGGCTGCTCTACTACTAACACCAATAATAAAAGCGCGATATCATATTAATCCTGACTCGCTTGCACTTCTTTAAACTCACACAAATGAAAAATTGTCACAATAAATTGACGCTAAAAATTGAATGTGTCATCTGAGCCTAACCGACTTTATATATGTAGCTATGATCGCCTGTCTGTCCTTCCGAATGAACGCTAAGATCTCGTAGATCATATTTTTAAAGATAAATACCTTTCTTTTTTGACAATACCTATTTAAACTAATATAAGTCTTGCGGTATTTTCGCTAGTTGGCGCTGAAAGCGCGTAGTTCTTGTTTTATTCGTCGCATCTGGTTATAATATACCTTTTTGGAAAGCTCATTTCACGCGCTAACACGTGTTTGATTGTCTTTTGTCTTTTCTTTTAAGTCGTTCGTGAGTTATAGCGTCGAAATCATGGAGCAAAATAAAGAGAAAATACGGCATATTTTACAGTACTACTACAATAGAGGCAAAAATGCATCTCAAGCCGCCAATAAAATTTGTGCAGTTTATGGACACGATACAGTTTCCATTTCCACCGCACAACGATGGTTTCAACGTTTTCGTTCTGGTGCAGAGGTGGTCAAAGAAGGAAGGCCTGTCGTAGAAAATTGCGATAAAACCGTAGCATCGGTCAAGAGCTTGGCTTAAGTCATGAAGCCGTTATAAACCATTTGAAGAAGCTTTGAGTCACTTAAAAGCTCGATGTAAAAAAAGAAAAAATAATATAATAAAAATACCGCAGGACTTTTTTGACAACCCAATAGAATTTAAAAACAACAGGTTTTTTTTTACTCCAATATAAAGTTACGTTGATTAAAGTCAAATTAGCTAGTGTCCAAAATAGGGGCAGTGGTTCGATGTCTTACCACTTTATTGTCTTCCAAATAGCTCGAATTTCCAATCACTGTCAGTTCGAATGGGTTGTCCGAAGTGAAGCCATTCTCTTCCAAAAGGTCAATAAACAAAGACATGCTCTCTTTTTTAATAATGTACGAGCATTTAGTTTGCACGAAAAGGTATTTCAACTTCCTGCAGCTTTTTAGCAAAGAAACCATACAGCGATCGAAGAAGTAATCAACAATCAGTTTAGCGCTTTCCAATGTGCTTCCATGTTTTGACAACCAGATTGCATAATTCGGAGCACCCGCGTTGGGAGTGTCGTCTATCTCCACGTATCTCAGCATTGGAAATACAGGAGGTTCATATTTGATGTGGCAACCATCGAGGATTAGCTTTTCTACAAACTGGAATGACAGGTCACAATTCTGATACGGGTTAGACATTTTGTATCGGCTTAGTCGAAGAGATTGCAGTTTTTTTAGAGGCGAACAAATTTCAAAAATATTTGACATTTCCCAATAGTCACAAGAACTATCACAGAGATCCAACTCTTCCAAATCGACCAGTTGCTGAATAAGATGAACTGAAAATAAATTTAATTATGGCAAAGACGTTCTTCATAACGTTCAAACTCACTGACCTCTTGGTTCGGGTATAACTATCTTCAATTTTCTTAAATTAGGCAATTGGTGCAAAACATGCATGGTGTACTCTGGGTCACACTCATCCAAATTTTCACCAAATGACAATTCGACGGATTTCAGATCCTCAGATTCGAACAGCAAGGAACAAACTGCGTTGACATTTAGTTTATTTACTTCTATCTGAATACGTTGTAGTTTAATGCAATGCTTTTGGATTGATTTTAAAATAATACTATTGAGTTCATCTTTATATCGATATCCAAAATCAATTTCTAGCACATTGGATCCGCACAATAGAAAAATTACGGACCAATCATCTGCCGGTAGTTCTCTGAAGATTACTTTCCTGAATTGATCTCCGGCGACGTATACGGTTGCCCTTACCAAAATCTCTTTGTGGGATAGAGATAGGTTCTGGAATAAGTCCAGAACTTCAAGGGGAAAATCCAATGGAGTTTTAGGACTCTCCATTTTTTGCAGGAAAAACTTTTAATTATCTGCGAGAAACGAAATAATATAGCGTAGCCTTCCAGGGTTGCTACTAAGTTATGAAAATATCGATATTCAGTAAAGGGATGGAATTCTCACGATATCATTACTCCCGAAAAACTAAAAAAGCTGATACAAAAAGCCATGACACTGCTTTCACATTAACACCTGCAGTGTGAACATTCGAATCAATTTGGTAGCAAAAGCAATTTTAAAGTCGGTCGGTACAAAAAATCGATTTTTTTTAAATTTTTTTCTTGTAGATTAACATGTTAGGATTATAACTTTTAAAGTTATGCTAATACTAGTACCCTAACCTCTAAGACCTTAGGTCTCTACATAAGTGCATATTTAAGTGCGTTTTTCTCGAAACCACGTTTTGAAAGTCCGTGATCATCGCCAGTTCTAAACGGCTCAACCGATCGTTTTCAAATTTGTCGCATATTTTTCTGCATAAAAAACCCGCCCCATGGGAAGCGCGATTTTTAATTTTTTTTTTAAAAAGCTACCCCCTCCCCTTAAGTCCGGTTTTAAGTGTTATGCACACATAACTGTAAAAATATTTTTTTGCAACAGCGGAGGCCTCTGTGAACAGTTTATGATAACTTTACTGTTTGTTGTTGAAATTGTTAATCCACTGTGTGTTCTTTAGACTATTAAACTCATTAAACTCTGAATCTACATACAATTATGATTCCCACAGAGCGCCATCAACCATCCCATCCAATAACAGCTGACTTGAAAGGCAGTTGCTCAGCTCAACATTAACGAAGGGCGATTTCAACTAAGCAAAAATGTCGTAAAATTTCTTTTTCCTAATCTTATTGCAGGATAATACAATAAACAGCATAAGATAATAGTTTAAAACATATCTGAGCTTTTATAACATGTTCTAGAACGAGTATGCATACATATTGCTGACTGGGGGATAGCCTAACCTTCCGTACCCCGCACGCCGCTCTTACAGCGCCTCTGTCTAGCCAATATTAATATGGCAAATTTGTAAACAAACCCAAAATTGTGCTGTTTTGGTAATTTATATCAACTTTGGAACTATATAGGAGTACTTAATACACTTTTAATTAATTTTAGTTATTATTTACGAAGTGCAGAACATAATCTAAGACTTTGCTGCAATCATTAATGTTTTCGTACGCAGAACAGCTTACATTTTGGCCCACTCATAGCAACCTGTTTGCAAATGCTTTTCCGCTCCTAACTAACTACAAATAATTCAACAATAGCCAAAAAACAATTAGCTGAAGCATTATTTAATTTTTCCCGCTATCGATTTGATTTGTTCCCGCAGTCATCGTTCCATTTTTCACAGTCAAGAGGAAGAATTCAGAGTTGCACCGAAAAAACATCGCCTAGCTATCGCATAAAAGAGCCTGTCAAAGTCCGTCAAAATTGGATGGTGGACTAACTAGGAAATTTTCGGAACGGAAAAATCTTACGGACCGTACGTTCAACGGATGGTGGATGGAGCTTTGTGGGAAGACCTTATAAGAATTCTAATAATCACAACGAATGCCCCAGGAAAAGTCGGGAATACATTTAAACAAGGTTAAAAGTTATTAGTTTTTGGTAATTGTTAAATAATTTGTTGTTTTTTGTTAGCAGAAAACCCATTGCAAATACATGGCAAATGATGGGCCAAAATTTAAGCTTTTTTGGGAACGAAAACATCAATGTTTGCAGCAAAGACTCAGAATATGTTGCAATTCATTAATAATAACTTAAAATAATTAATATACTATTAATGCCATAAAGTTTCATTTTGCTATTAATGACCAAAACAGCAGACATTTGGTTTTGTTGTTCTATATTTGTATTGGTCAGACAGAGGCGTAAAGTATTATTTTACAGCAAGATTGAGACACCGAAATTTTATAATAGTTTTTCCGAGTTGAAATCCCGATTCGTTTTTATAATCGGATAGTCGATGTGGATGTGCTCTGTGGAAACACGAGTTTCACACTTGTCAAAAATCCCAACTGTTTCCACGGGAAAGGCCTTGTGGGAAGAGGGTATAAGCACCCTATTATCGATTTAAAACAAAACTTGAAAACATCGACATTTCTCCATCCCATCATTAATTCGATTCTTATTCGTTGCACCTCTGATTATGACCCAGCTTTATTTTGTAATTTGGAGGTGCTTTGTATTGCCGAACAAAATGGAGAGTCGTACAACTCTTTTGGATCTGCCGATAGAGATTTTGGTCATAATATTCAAGCAGTTATCTCTAAAGAACAAACTCGTACTGGCCGATTCCCATCCAATTTTGGCAAAGGCATTTGCTTACCATGTTGGTGATCGCTTCAATACTGTACAACTTTATGATCCAGAGGATTGGTCACTAATTTTGCGGTTGTGTGGATCCAATGTGCTAAAAATTGATACTGGTTATCGACTTGATATGTTTAATATAATACAACGGCATTGCAAGAATCTGCAATTTCTGAAAACACGTGTTACTAGAAATAAAGGCAATGCAGTTTGGTCGTTGTTGCTAAAAGTGGATGGTTTGAAATCAGTCGACCTATTATTTGCCGATCCCGAAAAAATTGAGTATACCATGCATGTTTTCCATCTATTGCCGTTTCTGAAAAAATTAAAGATAAGAGGTATACTCGACCTAAAACGTCGGTGAGTACAAAAGTTTATAGGATGCTTTTATAATCAGTTTATGTACTTTCAGTTCATTTAATCAAGCAATTTGTCGATCTTGAAGAGTTGGAGTTTATTAATTTTACTGAGAGGAGTTGCAATATTTTAGATATGAATTTTTTTGAAATTTGTTCTCTAAAAAAACTACGTTCTCTCCAAGCATCAGGATTGAGTGTAACTAAACCATTTCACAATGATGGTTTGTCATTCAGTTTTTGGAAACACTGACAGCCCGTCAATGCAGAATTTAACATGAATTTCGTATATTTCCAATGCTTAAAAGTATTGAGATAGTAAACTTTATCGAAAGATATAATCTGGTTCATGAAGTTTGGTTAACTAAACATGGAAAGACATTGCAAAAAGTAGTATTGACGGTTGAGAACTTTTGCGAGCCCGAAATGCTTTCTTTGCTAATAAGCTGCAGGAACTTAAGATATCTTTCACAGGAATCTAGTTTCTTTAAAACTATCTCAAAAATAGGCATGTCCTTATTTATTGACATTTTAAACGAGAACGGCGTCACTTTAGACGATCCATTTGAACTGACAGTGGTCGGAAATTCAGGTATACGGGAATCGCCAAAGAAAGTGGTAAGAATTTTAATAAAGGTAGATTTACAAAAAATATTGAGTGTACAACTTAAATACACCAAATTGATTTGAGTACATAAGTAATAAGATTTAAAATTTGTTATTCTTATATTCTTCCTATTCTTAATATTATATTCTTTTCAGTTTGAGGAGGAGCCCATATCAGAGTTATTACAATGCATTAGCTATATGAAATATACATAAGTAATAACATTTAAATAAACAAATAAACACCAGAATTATGGAAAAATATGAAAGACTGTTAAAAGTGGTAAGAAATTAATCTAAGATATATTTTCTAAGAAATTTAAATTTTTTACTAAATTGAATTTTAAAATATATCAAAATATTATGTTCTGTTCTTTTTCTTAAAATACTTTTTTCTTTTCAGTTTGAGGAAGATCCCATCTCCGAGTTCCTATGATGTTGCACTACCATGAAAAAGTAATACATTTCAAGAGACACCTTTGTGAGTTATAAAAACCAAAATTTAATTTCTGTAACTAATATTCTGAATTTTCGAACGATACACTTTCTTTCTTTACCTATTTGCAATTATACATATACAATTTGTATTAAGAATGTTTTATTTCCTCGTACATTAAATAATCGAATATCAAATCCTCGTACATTGATTATTTAATGTACGAGGTAATAAAACAATCTTAATACCAGTTGTATATGTATAATTACTATAGGATTTAGCCTTATTACCATTACCGTCGTTGGTTTTAAAACCACCTTATTTTTGTTTGATCATTAAGTTTTATTTTTATTTTTAACAAGAAGTGTCTAAAGTGGCCAAAATCGTTGTCTTTTTTTATGTACACACTATACATAAACATAGGCGCATTCGGGAAACACTTCAAATTAATGAAAAACCATATATTTAAAATTAATGTTTTAAAAGTGGTTTATTTTCTCTGTCGTATTCGTCATTGTATTTCATTAAATCAAAAAGACAAATTAACAAAGCCGCCGAAAATCGGAAGAAGCGACGTTGATTAATCTGTAAATTGAAAGGCGATTTTCTAGAAAGTTCCTTCGCCGTCGGTGAAATATAATTTTTAAAACACAAAATTGTGTATGTCACCTTAGTTCTCTTGCCACATTGTCTTGCGCTTGCGACTGTTTCCTGTGAATGAAAAATTACTTGCCTTCAATAAATGAAAAATCAGAGTGTTTCTTCAATTTCGCATTTTTTGTTTTATTGACTTTTTTGTTTGACAAAAAATTGATGCAATTTTTAGCCAATTCATTTTCCTTCTTTCCTGGGTTTCGCTCTTAGGAAAAACTTAGAAAAACATTGCTTACAAAAGAGCTTACAAACTATTACAGTGGTAATTCATTTAAATAGGCTTTAAGAGTAAATTATTTCTAGAGAAATGACATATTTTTTCTTTTCAAAAAATGACCATACAAAATTGGGGATTTTATAAAATGATTTTTTGTTAAAATTTTTCTTTTGACTCTTTGTAGAAACAAAACCATTATCACAATCGCTTTGATGAGTAAACTAAAATTGGGTGGGTTCTGTGCGTAAGTCCTGACTGCTGTAGAATCGAATGCCGTCGGCTGTTGAGTGATGACTGCTTTTTGGGTTGGCTCATGCATATTTCTTTGTACTCTGGATTCTGGACTGGACTATTGGTTCTTCCCCGTAGTAGTTAGTTACTCGAATCTTTCACTGCGATGGCTTGCGGTATTTGCCGGACTTTCTTCCGGTCTTCGGAAGACATGGGCTGTACTGCCGTAGAGTTTCCAGAACAACGGTGGCCAGGAATCTCCACTGGGACTCTCGCAGGCGGAGAATCTGCTGCTCCTTTTGCTCCGCCTCCCGCAGCAGAGTCGCCTGGTCGGGTATGTAAAAAGCCACCGCCATTGTGGGTTTATCTCTCGCTTTGGAATTACACAATTGCCAATGACTCAATGACTTTCTCTTCGGCACAATGAGTTTTATCAAGTTAGTTCTTTGTTGTTGGCACACACACGTTGCTTTTGTATTTTCGAGTTCGTTCACTTTGTTCTGGTTTTTCTCTTCACTTCAAAGATATTTTCGAGATGTGGTCGCTGCGCTGGCTGGTTTCCAACTGAATATATTGAGTACTGCTCCGAGGCTATTTATACCTGGTTCTCTCGCCCCGTCTTGTTCTCTGTTTTTCTGGTGGTGACTGCTCTCTTTTTGGCCCTCATTCGCTCTTCTGCTCTCTGGCTGGGGTTTTTTTGTTTTGGTATTTTTGTTGACATCGCCTCATTCGCAGCTCCCAAAAAATGTACTAATTTTTGATGTGGGCGGTAGGCGGGGCCACCTTGCGCCTGTTGCCATGCGTGTTTTTTATGAGAGTGTGTTGTTGTTGTCAGGTTGTTGGCAGCGCCTTTGTTGTAACTGTGTGCGGCGCGAAGTACAGTTAGCATATTAATTGTATTAAATCGTCGGGGCATGATAAACGATTTCCAGCAAGGAGTTCGACGGAGAAAGAGGTACAAAAGGGGCTTTAGGACTGAAGTTTGAAATACCCTCTAGGATTAATCGTTCATAAATCAGTTAGATCTCCTTGATTTTCGGTCAAACTTATCAGGACAGCCTATAAGTTCCAAATACAACACCATACTTGGTTTTATGTCGATATCTGCAAAATTAACCAAAATTTATTTAAAATTTTTTGCAAAGAGGCTTGGATAAATCTAATTTATTTATATAGTTACACATCGTATACGTTACACATCAAAAATATTAAATTTTATGAGTTTACTGCTCCTATTATAACCTTGACTATTTTTTACTTATATTAAAGTACAAATTTGATTACTTTCCTAGAATATATTGTCTTCCAAAGAGATTGAAATTTGTATTAAGTTTGCAATCTGTTAACTGAAATTAATCAACCCTCTAAAAGGGTATTGAGAAGAGAGCGGTTCGTGTGGGAGGCAGAATCACTTTGAAATATGGGCAAGTGGGCAAAGATGAGTCCCCATTTCTTTTATTTTTCTCTCTTTCTCTTCGACGAGCCCACCTGCCATAGCTAGATATATCTCTCTTTATCAGCATCTCGCGCTCTACAAATGTTTACACAATCATCTGAAGCTTCCGACTAAGAATTATGACAATCTTTCATAAATTAACGGTATACATGCCATATACAGTATATTGACAACAATGGGCTCGTCCCATCATATTTTATTTTTCGTGTGCAATTTTTATTTTCATTAGAGCGGAACAAGTCGGATACGATATGATGCGATATGAATGCTTTCACTGGAAATCATTTTCGTATTATACACGAAAATTTCACTGCGGATTAAAGTATTATTAATTACCGTTCTGTTGGTTATTATATCCGAACAATGAATTCCTACATAATACAGGAAGTTTTTTTAAGTATCTTAATCATTTATTATTTTGCATATTATAGGTTCATATTCCCTTCTTTTAGATCATTTTATCATCTTCTGTTTTGCGGTTTCTTAAACATTTAAAAGCGATTGCAACCATTTTTCCTAGGCCTGTGCTGTCTGGGTTTCATCCGTAAATGAAATTTCAATTGCTACTTTCTCTTTGATGACGTAAAAACTTTTTATTCTTAGTCACTAGTTAGTTGCGTGAAAAATGTGTGGATTGTAGGTAACTTGAAATATATTTTTTTCTTTTAAGCAATAAGAAATGCAATCTAAAAAGTCTACTATTATAAATTAAAATATGCTTTTACAATTATACCCATTTAAAGGCACTGTTTTACCCCACCCAGGACCTCTAGATGTGTTGCTAGTCCCATTTAAACTCCACCCACAATGCCGTGGCACTGTACCCACACAGGCAAACAACCGAATCTTACGGCGTGCGTCTCAAGTGTTTCCACTGTGATAGAGACTAGCCACCACTTTGGGGGATGTTCTGCGTCATCATCTATAGCGACTACTTACCTCTCCAGCTCCGATGTCTAGGTCTATTGTTGAAGGAACTACTCTACTTTCCTCTGCCGTGCTCGCTCTCTTTCACTCATTGCGCCATCCCACTCGCACAGCAGCAACATTCGCCTTTATAGTTCTTTTTTCATGGGTCTTTTCTTTCCGGGTTCGCGTCAACATATATAAATCCGGGAAGGTTGGGCGTGGCTTACTTCCTAACAGCGTTTTATGCTCCAGCGGACAAAAAGAGGAAGCCGAAAAATGGGCATTTCCCTCTCTTTCACACGTTTTGGGGGACCAATGCGGTTCAAGTTGGAAATTTATGTTTTGGGTCTGCTTCGTTTTCTGGGGCGGAGTTTATTTTGGGACCTTTTTTTTCATGTAGCTGAATCATTGCCAAAGAGGGTGGAGCTTAAAAGGGTCTAAAGTTAACCGGAATATGGCCAACATTATCCCTTAAATGTATGCCCTTAACCTCAACCAGCGGTAATTTGCGCATTAAGCGTAATTGAGGCTCTCGAAGGTCAATTAGTTCGATGATTAACCTCTTGAATACCTTTAACACAAACTGCTTCTGTTTTTCTTTCTCCGAGATAGTCATCTAAAATTCTAATTGCCCAATGAGGCGAAATTTTCAATTTCAAAGATACATCTGGGTTTTTGTTTACTTTTGATTTTCTCAAAGGATTACATGATTTCGGTTCCTTGGGTCTCATGCGGGTAATTACTGCAACTTTTATTTAAATTATTCAGGGTTTTATTGGGTTGCAACAAGTAAACAGGATTTTTGACATGTTTAAGAACCCATATATCATTTGCATAGCTAATTGCCTGAATTTAAATGTAACTTGTGTCTTGTGGCAAATTGAGTTTGTCAAATTGGATCACAATTTCTAAGATTGAGTTTTCAATCTACATGTTAAATGACCCACATGATATCGCATTCATTCCTGGGAAGTGTGTCAATCGAATTTTCGATCTACCCGGAAGTTTCCCGATCCCGTTTCTGATAGGGATTCCAGAAATTCACTTTACATTTCATGAGGCAGCTAATGAGATATTCCCAAATGAAAGCAAATTTTTTAGCGATAATTTCATCAGTTTTTTTCGGTCCATCCTCTGACGTGTCTCAGTCTTTGTCTGGGACTGCCTCAAAACGTTATATCTTACACACCCCATATATGTATAAGAAACATTCGTAACATTCACGAATGCTAATGAGTAATATCAACAATGCGATAACTTGCGCAACTCGGTGGGATTTTCTGCTCTTACTTTACTGTACCGTTTTGCAGGGTATCGAGATTTATATGGAAATAATTAAAGACAATAAAATTATATTGAGAGCACTTTTGGTTAAAAACCATAGTTTAACTGGTAATAGTATAAAAGTGTGGTATTGACTTAATACTTAATAATATAAAGTAGGTACTTTGTATTATTAATTTGATACTAAGCATTACTAAGTTAATGATTTGTAATTTCAAATATATTCAGAAACATTAATTTTTTAGTACTTCCGAAAGTATTAATTTAATACTCTTATTATTAAGATATTTTTGAATCTTAATAGTTTAGGTTTTATGCTAATTTGTTCCGCTGCGTACTTCAAATACGAACAGTTATAAATGCTATGGAATAAATCTGCATTTTTTCTATATTCGTAGATCCATTAAATCGTTACCAATTTGATACATACGTATAACACCATACATTATTACTTAATTATTTCTAAACATATGCGGCTTTCTCTGTTTCTATTTCTATTTTCGTTTTCTAATTTTTTTTATAAATTTGTTATAATTTATTCGTATTATGTTTTTTAATAAGATTTGTTTTTACATGTATTTCGAGTTATTTAACTTTAGAACAAAGATTATAACCAATGTAACGCTTGTTGATACATTTTTTAGAATTTTACTTTCCTCTTTATGGTATTAAAAATAAAATTATCCCACTTTTAGAAAAAATTTCATTTTATTGCTATCGACTGTTTTCTTTGTTATATTAAAATATTTAAAAGTAATTAGGTCATCATCGTCATTCATTCTTAAAGTTCCCTCTCAATTTCATTTCCTTAGTCAGGTTGGTTCCTCCACCCTCCTTTTCTTGTTTAATTTTATTCCAAGAATTGCGCAACGTTCTTCATAAGTCCCCAAAATATTGTCATCTCTTTGTTGCTCCCGCACTGTTTTCAATCTCGAAAACTCTCAATTTCTCACACATCGGTGTTTGTGTATCTTTTTCTGCTGCGGCTTCGTTTCGTTAATTTGTGTTAATTTTTTATGATCCCAACTGGTGGTCTGGTTGGGTCCGCTTTTCGATCTTGTCAGAAATGTATATTTTGTTTTATTTGATTTCCCATTTAGAAAACCCGAACTGGGAAAAAGAAACAAAGACAATTGCCAAGTGATCCGTAGCACTCGGGTCATTAACTCACTCTCCTACCTTTTTTCGTAGCCCCTATCCCCTTTATTCACTCATTTTGTAACGCCTGTCATTGAGGGCTGCTTAGGCAGACGATCCGAACCGATCTCCAGCGATCCGATCGTCTGGGTCGGAAGCTTAAAGCGCGCACCGCCAGGGAGCTACGATTCCCAGACCCCAGACCCAAGACAAGACCCCAGACCCGATTCTCGGGATGAGTCATACACTCGAACACATCGATGGATGGGGAAGGGGATTCTGGACGGGGTTCCGCCGCGCATGCTCTCATTCCACTGCCCAAAACGAGACCCATTTAATGTTGTTTAACGACTGTTTGTAGCCGGTGTGCTCTCCGCTTTTGATACCCAATAAAGGAAGCTATCAGGGGTATAATAGGTATTAAGATAATAATTAAACAACCTAATTTGTAATGTAAATTTGTTAACGCTTACATTGTATTAAATTTTAAATTAACGTTTATATTAAGTCGCTGAATATATCACGATCGGGTCTTTTCTTCTTATAAAACTGTATTTTACCTACACTCTCCAATATATTAAGGCCAAAATTATTGACGAGAACTATTATATTCAGAATACAAATACCGGGATTTGAAAATGATTCAAATAATAATTGAGATATAAGAAATTAAGAGGTATCGCTTAGTCTTTAATCCTCACCAATCTCACTTGTTTTTCGCTGGTGATATCTGAGTGGTTGGGGTTTTCGGAGGGCAGGTTTGGTGGGGTCTTTGATGATCGTCTCGCCGTCTGGCCGCTTGGGTAGAACATGTGCATAACTGTGTTCGGGATTCGGACACTGGATCCTCGACCCCTGCCCCTCTTTTATCTCCTTTCTCCATTCGTACACCCGGGGCAAAAAAGCGATACTTGGAGTGGTGGGGAACGGAAAACTGATATGCCGATAAGATTGCCTTTGGACCTGCGATCCACTTGGAGACCCTTCTTTTGCACCATCTTCTGCCTTTGTTTAATTTATTTGATTGTTCTTTTTGTTTGCCTACCGAAGATTTGTCTGTCTGCCCGACTTGTACAAACATGTCAGTTGATTCTTCTCTTTTTATTTGAGTAATTTTCGCCCCTTTTTCCATAGATTTTCAAAGTTAGATAAGGCATTTTCAGAATGGGTTTTCTGATTTCTTTCTTCCCAGCGTGCATCGACATGTCCGGAGTTCTATTTTGGGGTTTCTTTATGTGTGTCCTATTTGCTTTATGTCATTATTTGCCTTTAGTCTTAGTTGCACTAATATTTTCCCCATGGGCAGTAGTCAAGTGTGCAGAAGTGGGGTGAGGATTTTTTACATCGCCTATGAGTCATGCTGCGAGTTTTCATTCGGTTCGTGTGTGTAAATGTGTGGAAATTAGAGTTGGGTAATAAAAACGGTGGTTAGGCACCTACTTGATTGTCTTGTGGAGGTGCAATCATCATGCAGATATTTATTTTTTTAGTCACGTACATATAATAATGGAAATAATTCCTGAAATGTATACGGAACTCATCAGAAATAATATTACTGTTATTATAATATGCAGCAATATGTAATATTTTTATTCAAAATATTAAATTTACAATTTGTTTTTGGTTTTATAAATTCTATGTACGATTCTGTTATAAAAAAAATAAATAAGACACTTGGATATATATTTAATATCAATATATGCAAGTATGCAAGAACTTTAAACTCTTAATTTAAATTTCTATATTTTCTTATTTAAAAATTTTAATAATAAATGTGACTTACAAATAAAGATAAACTTAAAAATCTTTAGCAACTTGTTAAACACATTTTTCCGATTTCCATCTCCCCAATAAAATCGACCGAATTTATTGACCAAACGCTGGTTTAAGCATTCTTAATAAGCTCAACCATCATCAATAACCCCAGCAATTAAATTTAATTTCATTTTACCGAGCAACAAATTATGGTATTGATTTAAATAAAAGTAGGGACACACACAAAAGCAAAGAAAATTACGATAATTGCTTCCGTGGGCTTGGTGAAATTGTTGAATTACAATAAATAATATAATTTAATTTATATTTATGAGTTGAAGCGGTCTTCCTTCTCACATGCTCCGGGTAATAAAACATTTTCGGATAGTATCGTTAACCATTTCCTGCATAGATTATTCGAGGATGTGGCAGACAGTCCGGCGTCCCCCAAACCCCAAAATTCTTATACTCATCCTCGTGATCCTATTCAAATTTCGTCTTTTATCTATTTTATGGCCAAGTGTGTGAAGAAATAGTCAAAAATTCTGGTAGCAGGAGGGTATCCAGTCTTTATATACTTTGATTTCGACGCTTTTCTCCTTTAGTTTTATGGCTATCTTTTACGACTTGCCACTGAAAGAGATAAATACAGTGAAAGAAAAGGAATATGAAGGAATTACAACATTTCAAATAAATTAAGTTTCTTAAAATAGTTCTGCCCTTAAATAGAAAAGTTTCTTATTTTTGGAATTTCGATGTTTTATCTGAATTATTATATTTAAAATGAAATGAAGCAAAATATACAAATATTTATTTCCTGTGTATAAGGAGTAGAAAAGGCAGACTGAGAACATTGATAAGAGAGAGTTTCGCATACGTGACATTTGCAAATTTTTTAATGCGCCATTTGCATTGGCACAGAATCTCAAATCATAAAACTCGACTGGTAAATGCAGGAGATAAAGAAAACTGGCTGGGAAAGGGGCGTTTTGGGGTGTGGCAAACCATATAAAAGACAATTTGAGGCGCCATGTGTTGCATATTTCATGGCGTTTTGAACCAATGCATTAAATTCGCAAAGGCAAAAAAAAGCGAAGGAAACTAAAACATAGCCGTAACCAGCTGAGTGAATCAAGATGGAATACGTTTTAAATGCTTAAGTGCTCATAAAAGTATTATTTCTTGCATGGCCAAGTGAGCGATATGCATATGACAAAAGTTTTAATATCATTTTTAAGGCAATAAATGACTAAAGCTATAGACAACAGCATTGCTTTTATTTCCATTTTTAATATGATGGAAGTTTTAACTCTTGTCTTTAAGATAAGTTAAGACTAACAAAATATTCGGTTAAACTTTATTTTGACTTTGCTATACCATTTTATAAATTATGCCTGATGAAAAAAATCAATTTTTTATTTATTAATTTTAATCAAGTTTTATTTATACTAAAAAGTATACATACATAACATATTATTATTTACCCTTTTATTTAAAAACACCACCACGAATTCGGTTACGATAAGTGCTTGTCTGTTCATAATATTAAATTGCCTACCATTTTCATTAAATCAAATATATTTTATTTGTCAACACAGGATATAAAATCTAACACCTAATAAATGAACCACTCTCATCACTATAAATTGTCTGCCCTACTTTGCCTTTTTTTCTAGCCCATAAATATTCCAATGTAAATATTGACCATAATTTTTGTCCAAGCTCCAATCGAATTAACTTTAATTATCATCCACAATTTGATGATTGTTTTAAGACTTTTTGGTGCGGACGACATTAAAAATGCCTAACGCCCATTCCGGCCTATAAATTGTGCGTGGTAATTAAGTCCCGCCCAGGCGATAAAAGGCCAGCGTGTTGACTAATAAAGCGCCAAGAGCCTTTTGCTTTTGCCTCCGGAGGTCCCTTGAGATGCCCCGACCATAATAACTCATACGGGCATTTAAGTGCCCGCCCAGGCTAATGACCAGATATTCTGCTATCCGCCCAAATTGCGCGCAATTAGTGTGCAATTTTTGAACGCTAGGTGGCGCGCATCTGTGCCAGCTGCCACGCCCCCCTCCCACCGCCCACTCGCATGATTAGTACGGTGTGTGTGTGCTTTTGGCGTTGTAATTGCTTTTTGTAATTTATGCCCGCTACTCCGCTGTCGATGCCATCGCCGTAGTCCTGTGTTCTTTCCGAGCCTCCTGCCAATGGACTCACGAGAGTTGTCAGCTTTTGGTCACCATGTGCGCGAGCGAGTCAGATTTTTGGGTACCCAGTACTTGGAGAGTATATCTTACCGACTGATGTGGATCGGTATTATACAGTTTCTTAATTAATAGTACAAATAAAATAAAAAATGTCCCCATCTTGTAAACGATTGACTATATTGTTTATAAGATGTCAATATTAAGTTACTTACAAAAAACAATTTAATTTCGTTCCGTACTAAATTGCCATCAAATAATCTATATTTTTAGACTTCTTGAACTCTCTGTTATTATCATTGAAGATTTTTAAATTTTATTTTGCTTATAATACCTAAGATTAAAAATATATTTTGACAAAGATTAGGTTAGGATTTTAAATAAATGGTATTAAGAAGTTTGTATTAAAATCAAACAATTCTCAAAAATCTATTTTTATAAAGGTTCTATCTACTGGGTATTTAGTGGTCGAAAAGTTCAAAATACCTCTTTCTTTTCCCAACTTATTCCCACCCACTAACAAATGTCGCTGCTTTTGCCGCTGATGATGCACTTTGGTCCATCATTATGACAGCTGCTTGACGACCAAAAGGGTCGACTTCGTCATCATTGCTCCTGCTGGAATTGTTGGTTTGGATGGGATGGGTTTGAGTTTTGCTCGCTGATTGGGTAAATTTTTCTTACTCGGCTGTGGCTAATTTTTTCGCGTTATGAATGCGCTTTGTGACATTTGACATGTGTAAGTACCGCCTGAACCCAAAGCGCAGATGATGCTTTCCTGTTTACCATGATTTCCAGCAGTGGGAGGATGCTTCGTCATGGTGATTAGACCTCACCGCTGGATCACTTTTGAGGTTTGTGGAATTAAAAATGAATTTAAAAGAGAGTGGGTCTAGTGTCATAAGCCTTTTAATGTAATACTAAGATAATCAAAATTGTTCTGGAAAAACAAAAATAGTAGGTTTTTGTTTTTCGAACTTTAACATTTTGTATTACTTTTATACTCGTTTTACCACTTACCAAAAATTCTTGTAAACATGTTTATATTTATTTTTATACCCGTTACTCGTAGAGTAAAAGGGTATATTGTATTCGTGCAAAAGTATGTAACAGCTAGAAGGAAGCGTTTCCGACCCCATAAAGTATATATATTCTTGATCAGGATCACTAGCCGAGTCGATCTAGCCATGTCCGTCTGTCCGTCTGTCCGTCTGTCCGTCTGTCTGTCCGTCTGTCTGTCCGTCCGTCTGCCTGTCTGTCTGTCTGTCTGTCTGTATGAACGCTGAGATCTCGGAAACTATAAAAGCTAGAGGATTGGTATTTGGCATGAAGATTCTTCGAGTTCCTACGCAGCGCAAGTTTGTTTCAAAAGGGTGCCACGCCCCCTCTAACGCCCACAATCGCTTATGTACGATTTTAAAATTTTGAATATTTTGGAAAAGTAAAAATGCAGTTTTGTTGTGCTAATCAATACCTATCGAAATGTAGAAGAAATTTTTCAAATCGGACCATTCGTTAAAAAGTTATGCGTGATCAAAGTTTCTATCTCCATCTCCCTCGCTCCCTTTACCTGAGTAACGGGTATCTGATAGTCGAGGCACCCGACTATAGCGTTCTCTCTTGTTTTAAATTGTATTTTATCAATTGTTGATTTATTTAGGTACATTAATTTCAGGGTTTGCTTTCAAAAGACACGCAATCAAGTGCTACTTCCGTAGTATATTTCAATAACCATCATTATGTGAAAGGAATCAACATCCACCTGCCTCTCTTTGGATGTAATTGCCATGGTCATGTCGCTGGACAGGTTCATTCATGCACAAATTGTTCAAAGTGAAATTCGTTCCCGGCTGCATTTGTCAGTTTGTCCCTTGCCTAAATCAGTATGGATGTTTTTTTCGATACCCTTTAACCGGGGATTTCCATATTGCAAAGTGGGATACCCACGACCATAAATAAATTATGTATAAATAGGTATATAATTCGTGAGCTATACATTTTGTTTTGTTTCGCTACTTAAATATTTATTAAATCATTTTTTTATATTTCAGGAATATTTTGTGCTACGTCTAAAGAGTGTTTAATAGTCACATATTTTAGTTTGTACTTTTTGGACAACTGTTCCCAATGCGCTTTTACGCTTTTGACTTCAATTTGCCTAGATGCAGAGTTTATTTTTTGATATTTCACTTTGCACAAACATACAACATACAACATTTGTGGCTGCTCTTGTTGTGTGGTGTGTGTATTTTTTTTGTAATCGCATTAAGTGCGCTTATTTAACGCAAATCTGCCCGAGTCGAGCGAAGAGTCGCCGGCCTGGAATCCTCGAGCCTTGATCCTGGCCAAACGCTAATGATGACTAATTTGTTTGCTTTGCCAGAGTCCCGTCAACTCCTCCCCCTATTCCATTTGAGTGGGGAACATGTGTGTGTACTGCCGGCCACAAGTGTTTGCCAGGGACTTCATATCCTCCCCCGGAATATCCTTTTTTAGGTTGTTATTTTTGCAACATTTAACGCTTATTTGGGCCTTGCTTGCTAAGCTTTTCTGTCCCCGGCTTTCCACTCTGTTTGTTTTTCTTTCCGTTTTTTGTTTTCGTTATTTAGAAAAGCCTTTTCAATTCGTTCAGTCGAGTTTGTTGTTTTTAGCTGCAGCGCACAATTAATTTGCAATTAGCATTTTGTGGAGAAAAGTTTTTAGGGTGGCCAGTGAAAGATCAAAACGGGGATACAATGGATGGGAGGTAATATATATGCAACATAAATAGTATTTGTATTTAAAGCTTTATTGGTTAAGCCTAATAAACACAGCAAAAGTGACGAACAAATTCTTGTTTATATAACGATATAAATATACCTCAGGCTATTTTTAAAAAATAATCTTTTAAAAGTATCCTATTTTATAATGAAGTTTTATACATTTCAAATTACCCCTCAATCGCTTCCCACTCTAAAATTAACTCAGCCTTCTCTTCGAAAACTTCGATTACCTAAACTCCACCCAACCTCTCACCTAATCAAACTCACTGTCCAAATCCTTCACCTCTAGCTAGATAAAAAAAAAAACAGTTCAATCCGATTAACCAATTTACTCACCATGGCAAAATATCACCCTTGTCCAGATTTCATTAATCGGGCATCCCAAACGAGGACATCGAAGAATTGGAAAGAGACAGGACAACCATTGCTAAATTAACAAATTATGCATCAACCAAGCGGGAAACAGAAAAAAGATTGGTGGAACCAGAGGCTAAGTATCAAATAGGAAAAAAGAAGACGAGCACTTAATTTAGTTAATGTAAACGCAGGACAATCCCAAGTCTGAAAGGATGCTTGACATTTGACAGATGAACTTGGAGCAAAGAGAAGGAAATTCGTGGGGAGAAAATAGCAGCGCTTTAAATCTTGATGCGACTCAATTTGTTAGTTGCTATGAGAAGAAACAAAAAGGGAGAAGAAAAATTCTGAGGATTTAAGTTCCTCCGTAATTGTTACAAATAGTGGGTGGGAATAAAGTGGGGTGAGTTGGAGGAAGGTCGCAAAATACACCTTACGCCGTTCCCATCCCTCATTTGGACACTTAATGGACGCTCGTCTATTTGCTTCGTCTCAACATAAAAGCGCATTAAGGCATTGCGAAAGTTGATAAACAAATAGAAATGAGCATTAAATAAATAAATAGCAACATTTCAGCAGTTCAGCTGGTAAAATTTAGAAATAAGAAGAAAAATGTGGCTGTACACATTAAAACTAGAGATGAATCTTGAATACTCTTTATAAAAACTTAGAAAAAAAATCTAAATGAAATTTTTTTAATTTTTCAAGAACAACATATTTCATAAAGATTATTATTATTTATATTTAATTATTTTTTTTCTGATTTGTAGAAAACTCTAAATTTTAACTGTTATGTATCCAATAAATTTCAATTTACCCATTTTCCCTTAGAAGAGCATCCATGACCATTCGAAGCTCGAAGGACAACAGGTCCTGGCTATAGACTTCAAGGGTTGTCTGTTTGTCTGCTGGCCTCCGGCTAGAGTTAAGCTGCTTTTGAGACGTTCTGCTATATATTTTTTAGGATCCCCACTGAGCCCTCTGATAATAACAATAAAAAAGCGAAAACTTAATGATTTTATTGCTTATGAAGATGTAATTCATTTTCGCCAACCCCTTCGACAATTATCCTCTTAGATAAACAATTGCAGACAGGGCGCAGGAGAATCGTCAGCAAAAAATGTCATAAAAATTTTCTTTTTCTACTCTGTTCTGTCCTCTGGTTTTGTTTTCTTTTCCGCGCTTTTGCTGCACATTTTTTTGGCTGACTTTCCTTTTTATTTTCTTTTGTTTGGCCCTTGTCGTAAAACGTTTATTTCATTTATGCGGCATATTCCCTTTGGAAAAGTTGTCGTAAAAAAATTCTCCAATAAAATTATGCAAAAAGCACAGAAAAGGATTAAAAACATCCACAGGAAGTGGACTGCTCGTTAGCTGTGTTTGTTCCTCCTTTAATTACTCTCTGATAGCACGAAACTATAAGGAACGCTTCGGTTTTTATGGCGCCGATCGTAAATGTAACTGTCTGGGGACTTGCCGAGGAAAATATTTGTTTAGAACTCCGCAGTGTCGAGATCGGACGCAGCGTCATCCATCCCTGAAGACGGACCCCGGAGGGGTTTGAAATATATTGGAAGGAAAAGAAGAGAAAAGTGTCTTTTAATACCAAAAACAAAAAAGGCACTAAAAACACCTTGACCATGAGCCGGCTAAAACCCATCATCTATTTGCTCTGAAGGATGTTTAGGCATCGTAAACTGAGCGAGAGACCACTGAAGCAACTTCCACTTATAATCATGGCTTATAAATCTGCCAGTTCTCACTCCCATCATCCCTCATATGACGCACGGTTTTATCTTAAATCGAAATCAGGACTTTTTCGCACATAATTCAAGGCAGCATACAAAAGACTTGCCCACTCCTTAACCTACAAAAGATATTCGAACGCAATTAGGATCGAACTAAATTCATAGGTCAAAGAGGTTTTTCTGGCGCATAAGGTGCGTTTCAGAAATTTAAGGCTGAGAACATTTTAAAAAACTTTTAAAGCCTAACCGTGGTTTAGTAATCGTTTTTAATACAATTACAATTTTAATTAAAAAAATACAAATTTTATAAAAACTAAAAGATTATATCAAAAATTTGATTGTTTAGTAAGAAAGGATATCATAGAAATATTTTAGAAAACTTTCAAAAAGTAAAAGGCCAAACACAACATACATATATTTTCGATACGCGCTGTTTTGCCAACCAATCAGCTCTAAAATCACGCACCAAAAGCTGACCATAGAATTATGGAAAAAAAGGCCCTAAGCTGCTCACCTCGCTTTCTATTTCTATCGGTGACAGAAACGTCATCCACACAATTATTTCTAATGACAGGACAGATGATGGCGAGGAAGGACCTTACCCCATTTACCCTCTGTACTTTTCTCAGTAAGCCAAAACGTATGTCAATTTGTCAATATCGCATATACTTTGCGGCTATTTCTTTTCTCTATTTTTTGCCTGGCAACGGCGACGAGGACTTCTTTTTATTGATAGCGTCCGGGAAACACGTGTGTGGAAGGGAAGCTTTCCACCACAACAATGTAATCTGATGCCTGTGTCCATATGTGGACGATTGCCGTTGGCTTTGGCCATAGCTTTTTGCCAAATCATTATGCCCGCAAAAATATGCTTTCATTTCGGTGCTATTTGCCATGGTTTTGTCAGTTATCCTTGATGGTTATTTGATATTTTACAGTTGATAATAGTCAAACACGCACAAAAGTTTTCAGCACACATATCAGACTTTTATTCGTGCCAGATCATTACGGTTGATTGATGTGTGTGGGGTTTTTATTTCTATTTGTGGTACCTCTACGGTTTTGAATTACTTGTCGGTCGAAAGCACAACTGTACTTTTTTTTGGGATCCAACAAAGTTATTTATTTTGAATTTTTTATTTATTTAAGATCCGTTTTCTTTTCCTCGTGTTAAACTAATAGTTGATTTAAACTGTAGACTTGCATACGTTTTCTAAGGTTTAGTTTTATTTTTAAAGCCTAAACCCTTATGTACAAAAAGTATTTTTAAATATTTTTTCGATATATAGGCCGTTTTCGGTTCTCACTTAAGACCATTTACTAAAATGCGAATTTTTATAAAATATTATTTGATTAATTATTTTATTTCTAAACCGGTTGATATACCAATATTGAAAAATAATTAAAGACGAATTTAAAGGGAAATCGAATTACTAATTAACAGGACTGGAATAAAATGATGTAATTGTTCTTCAACAATAGTGCTAATGAAACTACAACTTAGTTGGCCCCTGCACAACTGTACCCCAAGCACTTTGCAATCAAACACTTCAACTCTCCTCCCTTCGACGAGGGTTGGGATTTAATTATGGGAAAATAAAACAGAGCAGAAAAAAGTCAACAAACTTTGGCCGCTACACGTAATTAAGCACATGGCCAGGGTCCACTCTGGACCACCCTAACCCTGATTTTTTCCAAGTTGCAGTTTGAGTTTTTCAACGGGAACAAGAGCAACGGAGCGACAATCGCCTGCATTGAATGCATTTAACTCTTTCAGTCCGCCTTTATGGTCATTAATATGCTTGATTATTTCCCTTGACTGGGTTGTCCTTCAGCATGTCCTGCTTTTTCCGATCCTTTTCTCTGATGAGGCTGGCTGACTGCCACGTGGCTGCCGTCGTCCAGCGCCCGCATAAACATTTTCATCCTCAAGTATCAACTTCCTGTGTGTGCCGAGCATTATAAATAACCAAAGCATTGTGATGGAAATATTTTTGAAAAATAAAAAGTAAAGCACTAAGAACTGTGGCCTCACCTCAAGCGAGAGCATATTTATCCACCCCTCGGCTGGCTAAAGGGTTAAGTAGCAGGCGGAGATTCCCGCTTCGGGGGTTGGGCCACGCCCCATTATTAAGGCTGATTGACGCCTGGTTTTGTAATTTTGTAATTGAAACTGAAGTTGGCTCGTTGATTTTCGCCTCGTTTTTTTCCACAATTTTTCAGATCCTTTATGAGGATTTTTTGTTGCGCCCGCAATCATTTGTTTGTCATCCTTTTGATCTTTTCGATGCCTGTCAGCTCCCGGGATATAATGCGCTTTTCGCCAGGCGCCCTTCTTTTTAATTTTTGTAATGCAAGTTGACAAATTGTGATATTGTCACACTTTTTTTTGAAGAAAAATTGGATGGAAAGGGGGTTGAATTACTGGTTTCGGAATATTTATGAAAGCAAATATTGGGCTGCTTAAGTCATATAATTTCTTCAAAAATATTTTATTAAATATTGTACAAGTCGTTTTATCCCTTTCCTCAGGAGCTTTTACTCAATCTTAAATTTCCTTCTAGACTTCCATTTGTGTAATTGTTTCATAAATCTAGAACCCTATCGAGTCATCCCTCAAAACAGTCGATTCACACCCGAAAAGGCAGACTATGCCCCACCATTAACCTCTCAACAAGCGGCCAATAACTCATATCAAGAAATATGGAATGTTTCGGCAGCATCCTTCCTGGCTTGGTCATCAATTTGGATGGTAGCAGCATCGCCCCGTCCTAATCTGGGCATATCGAAGTGTCCCAGGACGAGCTCCTCAGTTCCAGAACAAGCTGGTCGACCACTTTAACCGAGTTTCGACCAAGCGACAAGCCCTCAATTATCAGATTTGCATGAATGATACTCGCTCTACGCTGCCGATGCGGCTGTTCCTGGGATGGCCGGGAGTCCAGGATACGGCGGATGCTCCATCTCCGTGCCTGTCGCTCTGCCGCAGCATAATATTTCAAATCAGGCGAACCAAGGCGAACTGCTCTCATTATCAAAGCACAGCATGTGGTTAGCAAGGCAAAACTTCCTGAAAGGAAGCGAAGGGGCTGGGCGGTGGGGATCAGGATGGGTGAGCAATAGAGAAAACTGTAGGGCAACCATGTGGCCCATGCACTTGAAAAAGCATTGTTTTAAGTACAATAAATTTTTTTTTTATATATAGGTAGTATTAAAGTATGTTGGAAATCAATTTGAAGAGATTGAAATATTATTTTTATCATTATAGTGTATAATATATTTATTTATTAGGTTATTCTTGTGATATTTTTGTCAATTTAAATTAATTGGAGTAAAAAATTTTTTTCCTATTTAAGTACGTTTGTTCACAGTTTTAAAACAATGTGCTTAAATGATTAAATACTATAAAATATTTGCTTTTATGATTCCTAACTTCTGTACAACACTTTGTTTGCAGTGTGCGAATGATGAAGCAACACTGCAAAATTTCAGTCAATTTCCTTCAAAATTGTTTTTTGTTTGTTTGCCAGACTCCGCTCAGCTCCACTCGCTTAGGCTTCCTGTCTGCCAATCCCCCAGATTTCCCGGCTCCCACCCGGGATATATACTACGGCTGCATTGTTCCCTGGCTGCCTTACAAGCGACAGTGTTAAATGGTTGCAATATGTCATCAGGTTCGCCTTGCGCCCGTTACTAGATTGCATCCCTGATAGACCAATCATGCCCAGCAGTTGCCCAGGAAGGGAGGGAGCGGGGCTTTGGAGTCCTTTTGGTGCTCAGGTCGACCGGAGTCCTTGTTGCCGGGTCCTTTGCTTTGGCTGCGACGGCGCCATTTGTATGAAAAATCGCCAGGATGCTAATACGTTTGACTTCCGTTGACGGATTACCGACTATTTTGGGGTTCCCCTCGCACTCTGTCTTTCCGAGTTTTGCGAAATTGCTGCGTTTCACATTTCATTTGAATATTTTACTCGAATGTTTTTTGCTGGTTGTCTTTTTGGCTGCGGCAGGTGGTGGTGGAGCTGGTGGTTGTGGGCAATGCTATCTGATAATTTGCTGTGGAGCTGCTGAATGGCAGCAAAACAAAACCTGATAAGTAATAGGACCTAGACGGCAGCGGGTTGAGTTTAAATACACTGATAGAAAGTATGTGAAAGAATGGGAAGATAGCGAAATTATCAAGATGTATATAAGATGACAATAATAATATTTAATTTATTATACTTCGAGCACCAATCGTGTAATTCATTGAGTATTGCATGGTAAAAGCGAATAAATACCAGAATTTTACCATGCGCATATTGATTTGATCCCGGCGGGTTTTTTTTTGTTGTCTACACCATCGACATTGGTAGTTAAGTTCTTTGCAATAAAAATAAGGATTAATAACAAGAAATTATGTGATTAATTCTATTGAATTTTAGTTAGATATTTGCAATTTGAATGCAATTAATATAGGAAATACCCAAGTTTACAAATGTTATATTCAAGAACATTAATAATTTTCTTGGTTCGAAATATCCCTATATTTTTGTTTTATTATATTATGTTATTATTTAATATTTCCCATATTTTTGCTCAGTGCAAGGCTTTGTTGAACGCATTGATATGCAAATTTTCAAATACGCTTCTGCATTGCCGCCTCTCACTCGCATTTTCCCTGGCTTTCGCATTTTTTGCAGCTCTGTGTTTTGTGTTCCCTTTTTGGCTGGACTTTTTTCTATTTTGGCACCATTTTGATTGCCATGAATGAGTAACGACCGGAAAGCTGTTTTTATGGCCAGTGATAGCAGAGGAACAGTGGCATCCACTAAAGCGAAGGTAAGCCAGACGGGAACGGACATAAAGTTGGATGCCCCCATCAGATCCTCCAGTTTTCGCAGCTCTGAGCTCTCTATCAGTTGCTGATAAGCACAGGGCAAATTGAAAACGGCGTCAAACATTTTTTGAAGTCGCTGAAATGACGAGTCGGCGTTGATTTCACTGGCAATTTCGTTGATGGATTCCTGTTAATGGACCTGGCAAAAATGCCAAAATTACTTCAAAGCGCTGCGAGAGGGATGGAAATGTTTTGTTGCGAAAATTTAAATAAATTGCCGTCATTTGTAGGTAGTTGCCTCCCTCGAAGCAATCATTGGACTGCGTTTTATTTTGTTTCTAAATTGAAATTGCAATGCAAACAATTTAAATGGGATTTGCATAAATTTGGGACAATTGGTCAAGCCGGCGAACGGAGGACACACACAGGACAGGACGCAGGACCTAAGGATCCAGGCCTAAAACTAAATCGGTTTTGTGTGGCAGGACAAATCACTTGTAAATTGAATTAGTTCGCCTGCAACTTGCAACCCTTTCGCCCACCACCAACCCATCTCATCATTCACACCACTCCACAGCTTCTCACACTTTCCCGAATCGAATTTCACGCATATGTGCGTTTATACAATTTGGCCAATTTTCAATAATAACCGAACAGAACTCACACAATCACGCCGGTTGGCTGCAGAAACCGAATCAACATAAAAGTTACCGATATAAAATATGAAAAAAGAAAGATAAAGATGTGGGAAGGCATTGGGTTTTAAGGCGAATTTGAAATGCTCTTTTCTTAAAGTGTTTTTTTTATACTCCTTTTCTATTTTTAGACACATTATCTAATATAAATTGCATCGTTTAGGTAATGTTAAATATAAATATTTCTTTAACAATATATGAAAAAAAATTTATAACCTGTAAAATTTATTAAAAATTTTTACTTAATAAAGCATTTGTATAAGTCAAAAATTATAAAGTTGTCGGAACTTAATTTAGCAATTTCATTTCCAATTTACTAAACTAAAATAATATTATAATAAAAAGGCTGAATTTGTATACGGACAGGACAGGAAGAACTTACAAGTTGTATTTTTTTTTTCTTAAATTTATGTTTGCTCTAACAGCGAATAGACTCGTACTTCTTTTACTTTTGCCAACAGAGGATAACCACACATGAAGGGTTAGGTGGAAAAGACGCAGAGATTTTTAAGGTTTTTTCTCGCCAGCAACAACTCAATTATGGCCGGGATCCAGCCACACACACCCACTCAACCACCAAGCCACTGCACCACCCACTCACAGGACTTGACAGGCAGCCACACAAGGTTCGCATTATGTTCGTGTTATTTTTTCCTTTTCGGTTTTTTATGATAAGTAGCCGCTGGCTATGAAAATCCTTTGAAACCCAGGCAGGACCCAATCAACACCCCCAGAAGAATCTGTCCGAGTCACGAAAATTTCCATCATCAATTTTCGAACATGATTTGCGGGAAATCGGATCGAAATGAGAATCGAAGCCGCTTAAAGTCAATGTCCCTGCCATGTGTCGGTTCGTGTTGGTTGTTATTTCTTTATTTTTAATACCCGTCACATGTTTTGACGTGGTCAGGGGATAAAAACAATATTCGCTGTTCTCTTTTTTACAATTTTATGGTAATGCTGTAAAAAACATATTTTGTAACAGTCCGCAGGGAGAGAAATAAAGGATAATAATGCAAAAACGGCCACCAGTATCGGGCCCAAACAGGTTAAGTCCCGGTTTACCGTTCCCAGCCGAAATTGTTATTGAAAAAATTTCACTTTGATGTGGCCTTTTTGGGCCATTTTGTGCCCGTCTCTGGGCGACTTTAACCCATTAATAAATGCAAATAAAATATGTTTAAATTGCATTATTAAAAAAAGTCACATTTTTGGCATCGTTAATTTATATGCAAATACATTTTTGATAGCTAAAATGTCACTGCAGTTGCCGCCAATTTTGTTCTCACTTTTTTGTTTTTAATTTTTTCAGGTATTTAAATGTTATTTCCCTCATATATATATATACCTTTTTTTTGCGGTTTCTCTACGAGACGAGCCCCATTAATTTTGATAGTTCCCATATGCCGGCCAGATATCCTTTGATGGAAACGCTGCGGTCAAGGGGGAAATGGGATGGATATTTACTTTGACATTTCATGGCGCTACCATGGCAATTGTTGGATCCCAATTTTTTGCTCGCCTTTGATTAAACATAATTTTATTAGTCCAATTTCATTAATTTGCCGCTTGCGCACAATTTAATATTTATAGTCGAGTGACCTCGTTTCTAATTAAATGCAAATACTTCAATAATTAAATCCGCGGAAATTAGGTTGAGCGCTCGGAACTTTGAACGTGCAGATAGTGGGATATGAAACGGTTCGATTTTTTAATAAATTTGCATTTGTTGAATTTTCAATTTATTGCTATTATTACTTTGTTCATATTAAAATTAAAGAATTGCTTTAAAATTGTATATGGTCGTAGACAAACATTTTTTTATCAATAATGAGCTTGATTTCAAACGAATCTTTCGATACCTACGCACAAAAAAATTTGATTGGTAAAATTGACCTATACGGATAGTTACGTAACTATAAAAAATAGTTACGATGTATTTTGTTTTTGCTTTGGGCGTGTGTTTTTGCTATTTGTGTGTATTTGTTGTTGTGAAAGTATATATTTAATTGGTAGAAGTGAATTTTTGCGGTTGGGGACTGTTTGAAAATTATATTGGTTAATTTTACCGATTTTTTTTTGTGTGTATAAAGAATTTTTTTAAACCCTATTTTAGGCAAGTATTTCTAGTAATTTTTTCGTATTTTGGAAAAGGTAAAGTTTTAAGCCGTTTTTCGCCTATTTTCAAATCGCTAAATTTCCACCGCCTAAACCTCTTATTCTAAGCCCCAAATGCTAACAATGTCCATCCTTTTAGGAACCATAACGAACCGAATAAAATCCCTGCAGTGACTGATTTTTGTTGCCGCCGCACAAAAGCTCTTTCTGCTGCCTAATTCACTTTTAATTAACAAATCCCAGTCAGTCAGTTCGGTTAGGAGTAGAAACTTTGTTGGCAAATGAAAAGAAATTCAATTAAGCTTATTTGAGCGTTAAAAGCCAATCATGTCATGGCCCAGGCCAGTCAAAAGCACAATGCACCAGACAAAAGCCATCTGAAAGAGGGGTGTTCGGATGGATTTGGGTGGAATAAGGATCGAGGACGAGTGGAAGGGTTGCTGTTGAAGGTGTCGTGACGTCAACACATTGCACTCCGATTTGGCAGAGTGCACTAAACGTAGATGGAGTTGGAAATCCTTGCAATCCGTGACTTGGAATCGCTGTAAGCCGGCAGGATTTTGGCCGATTCCCCTTGGGCCTTTTAAATGCCTCTTCTCCTTTAATTGCACGGTGGTCAACCCTGTCACACCCTCAGCCCAAAAACCCCCTTTTAGGGGGTGTATAAATTGCATCCGATGCAGCCGCCCTGACGATGATTTGCAATTTGCATTTTGCAATTTCTCCAACTAGTCCTCGTCTCTGACGCTCCTTTAGGCTCTGGTTTTTGCATACCAATTAATTAGATGCGAATGCAATTTTAATTACAGTCAACGCCGATGCCAATGCATTTGCCAAATTGAAGTGCGCAAATTTATGGCCAACAATGTCTAATCCTAAATGGGATGGGATGGCTGGATGCTATCGGGAAAATGAGGGAGCAAAGTAAGATAAGCAGCTGAGACCGGGACAATACATTTTCCAGCCAATTGGAATTTATCAGATCTGAAAATTGCACATAATTACATATTTTTTTTTTATATTTTTATAAGTTTTATAAACACCTCTTAATAGTAAAGAAAAAAAATTTATTAGATTGCGGGGTTTAGATGTTTTGACTGCCTAACAAACCAATAATTCGTTCGCCTAGGGGCCTTTAAATTAACACACTTCAAATGACAATTCTAAGCTAATAAGATCTATAATCTTAATGCAAATTTTTGGTGTAACACAGTTTGATAGAAGTTTAGATATATTTTTCATAATGTTTTTCCATTTTCCATATGATATAGTGGCTCGTTCCGACATATGTTTGTACTACCTGCAATAGAAATCATCGCGACAGCTCTTAAACTGAGAGACTAGTTCGCAGGGACTGTCATGAGTAGATGGGCTCGGCATTGCAAACTTTACTGCGTTGCACACTTCTTACTGAAATTATACTAACCTCAGCAAGGGTATAAAAATGTTTATTAAAATAAATCAAACATACTCGTTGGTCAACGAAGGCAACTGTACCTGGTGAAAGGAACTCCGATTTCCCGGCTCTGCTTTGCATTGTCGATTGGACTTGATTGATCGCCGCAGTCAGCAACATCATCATCATCATACTCCTTCCCAAGATTGGACTTCATCATCGTCATTTACCCATGCGTCAGTCAAGTCAGTCGAGAATGTAAGCAAACATGATGGTGGTCACGTGTCCGGGTTGTAAGCTCCCGAAAGAGACACGTGTTCCATGCCGGCGTCGTTGTCTTGAACATTTGATTTTTTTCCGCTCACTCTTCCACTTTTTGAAGTATTCTTCTGGGTCGAAGGGGGTGGAATGTGAGGAATCTCGTTGTTTGGTTTGACAGAGTTTATATTTTTTTTTGATTTTTTATTCCTGCCAAAGCTAAGCCTAAAAGTATGATTTGATTTTCGGTTTTCTTAGGCCTAAGTACATTAACGCCTGTTTTCACTCATCAACGCTTTGGTAAGTGTTGGAATTAATGTATGAATGGATTTCGAATGGGTGGATAAATATATTTTGGGGTGCGGCTAATCAAGTTGCAGCCTCAAGGGAGTTGTCTCATTTAACTATTGCAATGAATTAGTTTTGTAATTATTTTAAATGTTAGAATTTTCTTAAGGTTTAGTACTTTACATTTTGCTGTTTTAAAAAGTTGTTATCCCATATTTTTAAGAGTATTTCAAGTTGGGCTTCGAACATAGAATTTTGATAAAATCAAAAAAGCAAACTTATACCAGTTCTACCATTTATTGTTAAAATTCTTTAAGCTTATAAAAAAATTTGTGTTTCTTCTAATTATAGCTCTCCGTTTCTGTCAAATGAAACCCATTATTATGACGCATCTAAACTGCCATTATAAACCCATTGAAGCCACGCCCGTTGTTGAACCACTCGTGATCTACCGATCCGATTTTACAATGATATAGAGCAACCGAAACCCCTTCCAAACGAGCGCTATCAAACCCTTGAAAACATTTTCAAATGACTTCATTTTCTAATTTCCAATTGAGAAATTGCATCAACTTAAATGGAAAACGTGTCTACCCCATCCTTCTGCGATTCTCTGTCCAGGGTTGATGAACGGTCCTTGAAAATCCCAAATCGAAATGCAGAGAGTGCGTGAGGCACACGCACAAATGCCAACAAACAATTGCAAAACATTTACACAGACACACGTCACGCAGTCATACAAAAAAATAACACAAATTCGTCAAAAATCAAAATCGAATCACACAAAAATAATAGAACCCATTGAGCGACCAAGCGGTATCTCAGCAGTTTTCGGCAGTGGGCTGACTTTAACACCCCCAGGCGCATTAGCAGGACACGCGCCTCAGTCCAAACAAGTCCAGATTGAAAGTGGAATCCCAAGTAGAAACAATCGCAGCCCGGCCTAAAAAATAGTGGCGACAAACATTAGCAGGAACAACAGCAAATTGCCCGAATCCATGCCTACGAATAAACGTGCCGAAGGACCAAAAGGACCAAAAAAGCCTGTGACTGCCGCCAGTGTTTGCACAGAAGTTTGCTCGAACAATTATTACATTTGTTTAACTTTGCTTTGCACAAGAAGAACTTGGAGTGAGAGTG
Organism: Drosophila lutescens; assembly: GCA_037075285.1. NCBI lineage: Eukaryota > Metazoa > Arthropoda > Insecta > Diptera > Drosophilidae > Drosophila > Drosophila lutescens. The sequence goes on from JBAMCF010000601.1 coordinate 749,645, forward strand.
TGGGCAATTATTCTTCCCGTCTAGTGGAGAGGGTATATCGGACATACGGATATAGTATAGATTTTTTTGAATTAGTAAAATTTCAATAAAAACAATGAAATAATTTTATTGTCTATATAAAATATTATATATTATTATACTTGAATATATTAAACTATGGACATTGTAAAATCATTATTAATGTTAATCAAAATTTTAAAAAATAGTTTTTAGCTCAAAGGAGTTTGTTGAATATTTAAAATATTAATTACCGAATAGATTTCTGTTAACTAACTTATGACGAGTAAAAGTCTGAATTTTTGGAGCATGATTGGGTTGCGTTTTCCATTTCATCTGACACTTTATAGGGTAACAAGTAGTTCTTACCCCCACGACATCAAACTTTTGGTGTTTATTATTCTTGTCGCTGGCACTCGCGAAAGAACGCCGTCGGCTGCCGAGTTAATTTAAGAAAAACTCCCATCGAGTGGGTGAGTGAAAAAGTTGAGAAGCTGTTGCTGATTCCGCTTGCGAGAACAATTCCCCCTGAAAGGCTGAAAAGGATGCCCAGCTGCAAATCCTTTACGTGTGCCGCCGCGTCTTTGTTTTAATTGCCACGTGAAATTGCTCATACGCTTGATTGCGCCGTGAAGAAGTCGCGGTTCCGTTCGCGGATTTATCCCGGACATATCCCGCTAGCTGCCGACATTTGTTTGGTTAGTTGCTTTTTTCGGACGAGTTCCCTGGGCCGGAGTATTGTTTTTGCTATTGTTGAAGTTTGCTTCTTTGGTTTTTGGGCGACCGAGCTCAGTGGCGATTGTGTAAACATTTCACTTGCAGGAACCACAGTCGATGAGTTGCTAGGGGTGGCGAAAGGGTTCTAGATTTTCCGAGGGTTAATCCTTTAAAATACAATTATTTGATAAATTAATTTTTAGCAAGATATACACCAAAATATACCTATCTTAATAAACTAGTGAATTCAAAAAGATGCTTTTATCCTTTCTCAAACCACTTGGAGCAACCGCCCACAAGTGTTAAGGGGGCTGTTAGTAACTAGACATCCTGGACCCCATTAAACCCTTAACAGATACCCAAACTCAAACCACTCGTCATCCATTATACTAATTGCCTGGCCAATGCATTGGTCCATCTTTCTAACCCTTCGACCAAGCAACGAGTTGCAACTGGCTTAGTGCGAGGGCACTTCATAAATCAGCCTCAAACGCGCCATTAATCATAACAAAACCGAGACATCCGGATCCGTATCATATGTGTACATAACACCTGAGCAAAAACCGAAACCGAAACCCAAATTCCGCACCGCAAATGTCAAAACAAATTCCGCAGAGGAGTGGAAAAAAATTATGCAAAGCAAATAAGCCGCAAAACCAAAAATTGGCTGCCAAAATCTGGCACACAGCGTCCTAATTGATTTATGAGGGTTTCCCTCAAAAATCCTCTAAAAGTCCCAATCCCCAGTGCGAACTCTTTTTCGCTGGAAATTAAGCTGAAAATTACGCAAAATAAATGATTTACGCAAATAAATTGAAATTTATTGAGTCCGAATGTGTGTTTGTTTTGTTGTTTACTTATTTCCAGCCAATATGGCATGCATACTCCTCTATATGCGTATATTATATATGCATCCGTATCGGAGGTATAGGTTTTTGTGTTTGGCATCAGCTTGTGATATGCAAATTCGTTTTTTTGTTGCATACTTTTCAGGGAGTGGTTGCAATGGAAAACACATTGCTCTGCGGATTTTAATTAAGCTCAAAAAGGTTACAACAATTTAAGGAAATTCGGTGATTGGACTTGTGGATATCTAGTAAAACAGCTATTTTTGTTGTCATCATATGTAAATGTTTTGATTTTTAGAAAGTTTAAGTTTTGGAATGGAATCGAAATGGAAAGAATATTACGGACTTTTATTCTTAAACAAGTTTTTTGTTTAGAAATTGAAAACAATTATTAAAATTAAATTAAAGTATGACATTACTTGAATAACTTGGGCACACTTTATGTTTTATTATATTCAAACGAGGCTTACATATATTAAATGTGATATGCAAACCGAAATATATCAAATTATTCTAGTAATTCTGGTGGAAAAATAATATTAATTTAAAAATAATAATAATTTAAAAATAATTATAATTTAAAAATGAAAGAAATTTAAAAATAACAATAATTTAAAAATATCAACTCAATGTGACTAGCGTGATAATTATGTGTGTGCACTTGTAGCACTGGGATATAAAATAAAATAAATTAGGTTAAAAAATCTTAACAACCAAAATAAATATAATAAATAGAATAACTTCATTTTTGTATAAACCTTTATACCCCAATGCTACCTCTTATCGTCCTTTTCTGATAAAAAGGGGATCAGATCATACCACAAACAGTCACACCTATCTTTCTCACACGCATTTACATAGCTGCCGTGGAACATGGCCGTGTAACATGGCCGTGTAACAGGATTAATGCAGTGTTACCCCCTTCTAACCACCTAACCACCTCCTGCCCCTTCTTGCCACACCCCTGACATATGCCACAGATTGGCTTTCCATTTGATTTGCATTGCATTTAATGAAAAATTATTTTCAAATTTGTCTGTTTAATCGTGTGACAATTGGTCAAATGGCTCGTCCTCTCTTCCTCACCGGAAATAAATCAAAAGAATTTCAGGGGATTTTTTCTGGTGTTCGATTCGGGATTCCCCGTTTGGTGTTTAATGATTGGTAAGCTTTGCAATTAGGAAATTAGTTTGATTTTTAATTAACATGCGGTTTCGGTCCGCTATTTATTTTTTGCCATTTGGTTTCGGTTTACCCTTATTTTTTGTCGGTTTGCCCAATTTGTTTTTGTTTTGGGTAAATTACGCAAATCATTTAATGCGTTTTTGTGGTTAGAATTGTTTTCCATTTTTTTTTTGTTTGGTTTCCTTTTTTATGTTTCATTTGACCCGTTGAGATTTGCATTTAATGAGCTTCTAAGTGGATTTTAATTTAATTAATGAAACACCGATTTTTTTTCCTATTTGGTTTCGCTGGTTAGATATGCTGAATTAATTTGTTTGTACTGTTGCTCATTTGAATATTATGCTTTAAATTTGTTAAGCATATTTTAATGGCTTAAAATTAGGCAAGTCATAAAGATCTATAGTACGTAAAAATGGATCGGAATCCCTTTTACTTCTAAAGTTTTTGTAATCATAAAATTGTTGATAAAAGAAATCTCTATTATTATATAGATTTTTTAATCTTTAGTACGTACAAATGAATTTGAATCCTATTTATTTTTAATGTTTTAGTAATCACAAAATTGTTGATATAAAAAAACACTATTATTACAATGATTTTTAAATCTAAAGAATAGGAAAAATAATATATTTCTAGAAAAATACTTTTTATACTGTTTTATATTTCCTTATTAATATATCGACATTAAAGATTTGCACCTAGTCCTATTCTCTTCGCTTTCATCTTATTCTTTCGCTCCACTCTTTTCCAATTTCTTTCGAGCTCTTCCCCTATTACATAAATCTCATCTTCATTTAAGCCTTTTTTGCAGGCTTTATCCTGCCGCCGCAGAATTCATTTGCCGCATGCATTTAATGAAATCTTTTTTCGCCTCGGCCAAAATCTAATTAGCTTTTTGGAGTTTAGCAAGAGGAACTAATTACCAGGATGCAGCGGCAGGAAGCGACGAGGAGCAGCAGACGACGACTTTCATGTTTGATCCTGTACAAATTAACAAATTGTATACGTTTATTAAGCGAGCAAAGCAAACGGAAACAACACACAAAGGACGCACAAAGGAGCTGCGGAAAAAAACTGCAAACGTCATCGAAAAAGTGTTTTCGAGAAGGAAATCCCCCATGCTGCACTCAAGTGGCTTTATCAGTGGTGTGTAACCGCAGGATCCCTGGCAGGATGTGACTCGAATATCCCTTACAATATTTTTAGGAAAAAAAGAGGAGAAGCGAAAACGGCGAATGAAAATTGCATTCAATTGAGCGCATTTATTGTTTGAATTAAGTCATGAGGAAAATTCCATTAGAACGGCAGAGAAAACTGCACTCGAGGTGGCTTCGGTGGGTGGATTGGTGGTTGACTACACAGGGAAAAAAGGGCACCTCATATGAAATACTTTTTATTTCGTATTTTGCTGTTTAAAATGTAGCTAGTTCTTTAATTGTTTTTCTTATGTTAGCCTGATTTTAGAAGTGATAATTTATTATCTTAACTTTTTTTTTCTCTGTGTCCAGGGTGGTGCAGCGGCAGACACATGTGGCTGTTTGGCATTAAATGGGATTTTATGCAATGTTTGACTGGCAAGGACTTCTCCGCTTTTTGCTCCTTTTGTCCCGCAAAGCAATCAGCGGCATTTAGCCAAATGCCTTGAGTTCGTGCTGGATCTTCCTCCCCCGAATTCCCATTTTAATGGGTAACTCAGTGCACCACCTGCAACATGCTGATTGACAGCTCTGGGCGGTTGCAATTCGAGTTGCACATGAAATTGAAGGGAAACAACAAAATGCTGCACTTGATTAAGTCCCCTTTTTTTGAACGAGCTCAATAAATGAGGTGGGAGGTTGCCAGCGAATTGCAGATGTTCTTTATATAAAATATGAAGAATTATACACCCAAAAAAATATGATATGAAACAATATGAAACGTAGATCGATTTTACATTATTTAAGATCAATTTTAATTTGATATGTGGCCAGGTAAATTTGACCTGTCATGTAAAAACGATATGACCTGAAATTTACATGGCCATATCGATTTTACGGGGACATGCTCTTTTTTGTGTGTAGGGTTTGGGAATAGATTAAAATTAGCAATTTTTTTTTTTGTTGTGTTGCATTTGTAATGCATATATTAATTTAGTTTTAAAGCTTAGTGGATCGAAATAAATAAAATACTATTTTTTTTGGCACATAGCATATTTTTTCCTACACCTTAAACTTATAAATTTTCTTATAACTTATCCCTGGAGTCCTTTCTAAGCTGATGGACCCATTACAAATCTGACAAACGTTTAGGGTATTCTCAAAAAAATTGTCAACACAATGTTATGATTGGTTTTGGTTGACTTTTTAATTAGCTAGGCCCAGATAGACACATCAACAGAAGCCACAAAGGAGCCCCAAAGTAACATGGCCCGCAGGGTTCCAATATTCCACAGTGGCCAGAGTTAATTAATTTTTGGGGAAAACTCAGAGCTAGAAAAAGCCAGAACGAAATGCATTTATGCCAGGAGACACCAGAAACCACAAAGGAAAAAAGTATTGAGAGGAACTGGAAATACCGAGCACAGTTGGTGTTGGCCTGTGAAGGACGATAAAGTTTGTCCAGCAGATTTGAGGAGCTCTCCTGCCCAATCTCGACCACATTGTTTGCCATACACTTCATTTATTTGGAATTAGACCAGGCACTCCACTCAGCTCCGCTTGATGCACTCGAATTTGAATCCTTTATGAAGCGTGGCCCCCAACAACAGGACCCAAAAACAGGACACGGCACACATGCCCATGCATACACATCTTCGCCGGACTGCAGAAGTAGCCTCAGCTCCTCATGAATGCGAGTTTGAGTCAACTTTGGGTCCAGTGTGTGCAGCAGACCAAAAACCATTGATTGTCATCGAATAGCCCCCGCAGATGTGGAAGAAAAAGCGCCAGGACGAGGGAGATTAGGTAGAAGAAGAGTTAGAGTGTCCAAGGATGAAAATGGTCAGCCATGGCAATCGGTTGATACCTGGTAATACAGTAATACATACCTTAATACATTTATAGGTTGTAAAAATTATTTTATTTTGTATGGAAAATAATAAAAAGAACTGTAGAAACATTAAAAAATAAAGTTTTTAAACAGAATGTGAACTGAAAAACGTTTTTTTTTTTATTAAAACGATTTTATTTATTTATTAACACTAAAATATTATTCTTGATATGTTTATATATTTTTCGAAAGTACAAACGATGGACCAGTGGCGGATCTTAGATTTTTTTGTGGGGTGTGATATCAGAAAATCAGAAAACCTAAATTCCTTTTATTTTTCACCCGAGTGGGTGGTGATATATCACCCATATCCGCGCATGCGATGGATTAACTATGTATTGGGGGGGTCACTATCTAATAAGCATGTTATAAATTAATACCATTAAAATTTGGGATATTACTGATTATTCACCTCTCACAAACATTAAACCTTTCTTCTCTCGAACCAAAGGGTATCGAATATGAGCAGCTCTCAAGCTGCTACTGCTGTTCCTGTGTCCTGTTGCTGCTGCTTAATAGTCAAAGTGTCCCGGCTCCATTTCCACTTTGGCCTGCAGTTGGCAGCAGCGGAATCCTTCCTTACCAACTCCGTCCTTCCATCGAGTTTACGTGTTTTTGTACATTTGTTACGCTACACGTAATGCGATGTGTCCGTATGTGTGGAGATTGTCCTTTCGATGTGCATGGAGTTCGGAAAGGGGAGTACGGTGGGAATGGGACTGCATCCTGTGACTTAGTCCATGCCACGTCACGCTACACTTGATAAATCTCTAATGCCACTTTGGGTGTGCCAACCACACAAACCCGACTCTCCGGCCACGCTACCTCAGTTCACCTCTACCCACCTTGTTTCACCCCAACAAAATTCTAGAACACTCAAAAATAATACTGCATACTATGCAATTTTTATTTTTTGTATTTTATTGATACCTTCTTTTCTTTTTATAAAATTTTTATAATTGAAAAGTAAAAATTTGTAGTATTTATTAACTGTTAAATATTCTTTGAATTTAAATAAAATAAAAAACATTTTGTAAGATGTAATATTTTAAATGTATAAAACATATCAAGGTTCCTAAATGAAATACGTATTTTCATGAACTTTTTCTGACTGCATTAGAACTCACATCACTCCTTCCTGAGTGGCTCTCTCCCTTGACGTCCTCTTAACCCCTTCTCTCCTTGTGGACATTTTCAGCATTTGTGTAATTTCTGTTGCTGTCGTCCTGTCTTCCCCTTTCCCCTTCACTCCTACTATTTCCCAGTTCGATTATTAAACGTTGGAAATTTTGTACAAATGTTTGGGGCCACTTGGTAGCGTGTTTTTGTATGAGCCTGTGTGCTCCCAGGTGCTTTAGCCAAACCTGAAGCTATTGATGATCCATTTGGTCAATGTTTAATCAAAGTTAATTCGAGGTATTGTTGGTCGATTGTGTGGTTTCTGGCTTTGATCGGGTTACTGATTATTCAAGATAGAGGGTTTCAGGAGCAAACGTATCATGTTTGTTTAATGATGAATTAATATTTATAAGATTTAAGATATTGTGCAAAAGATAAAGGTAGCATAATCCTCATACACTGAGGGAGCATGTAGTTACAAACATACATTGTTATAATGGATTTCAATTGGATTTTACTCAATGATTTATACAATTTTAAATAAACAATTTGTAAATCGTATTTAAACGCTTTTTAATGTAAAGTTTTCTGCAGTTTTCCTTTTCTTTAACCTTCTGGGCCAAATTTTTCCCTCGGTGATTCCATAACCATGCAAGCCCATACTTTCAAAATTCCATTCACTTTTAACTAAGTTTGATGCACTTCATCCCCGACGTAATCCACTTCCCACCTTCTGGTCAATTCCAATCTCCCCCTGAAGGGAGTTGCACCCTAATGAGCTTTTCGTGAGTGTCGCCTGCTCATTTCACGTTCGCTGGGACTCTGCCTAATTCCTTAATTAAAATCGAAGCCTACTCACGGGAGGACAACATCGGTGAAATCCATTGACTGATTGCAATATTTCACTTTTAAGTCACACGATGCCGCAGTCCGTTTTCCATGGTGTTGGACCCCGGCCAACAAACAAACAAACAAACCGAACAGAACTGAACACGGGGGCTTAATTTGTATGATCAGGCGAAGCAGGATGTGGCTGTGAAGCTGCGATTTCCTGGCGACTCCTGCACGACTGCCTTTATTAAAAAGGACACTCTGACCACACGGGCACAGAACTGTAATCTGTGCAACAAAGTTGCAGCTGCCCATGCTACACTTACACGAAGGATCCATTTGATTTTTTGAAATTACTCTAATATTAATAATTTCAATATTTTATTTATTTTATGCAGTATACAGATAGTTTTCCATATAAAGATTAATATTTTAAGCAATATTATTGATTATTAAAAAATAACTCTTTATTTTAATAGAATAGAAATGCTTTTTATAAAAATTATAATATTATTTTATGTTCATATATATATATATATATTTTTTTAAATTAGTTGAATTATTTTTTATATAATGATATTTGTCCTAAAAAAATTATTAACATAGATCCTTTCCATTGAAAATAAAAAAGTCCCCAAAAAGTATGCTATATAACTGAAATTTTGGATTGCTTCTAATAAATATATTAATATATGCAAATAGTGATGAAGAATAATACGTAATAATATAATATTTATTTTAAAGGGTATATTCTAGTCTTCATGGTTCCCAATTCCCATTACTTTCTTGTTTCGAAATGAGATTTGCGTTAGTCGGACTCACTTGACATGCAGCTAGCCAAATGAGCTGGATAGAAAATCCGCAACCCAAACCCAAAAAGGAAACTTTGACCATCTTGGTGTGGGTGTGTATCTGCGTATCTGTGTGCGGGCTTACATTTGTGTGGGTGTGCTAAATGAGGCCGAGGGAGTAGGGTCAAAATCGTTGCCTTTTCGTCGCCGTCGCGTCGCTTTGGCATAATAAATTAACAAATTTGTCGGCGTCTCTTTTCGAAATTCGTGGGCCGATGACAGGACACTGGATCCATCCACCTGTGTCCTTTTCGGCTGGGTGTGCGTGTGTGTGTGTCTGTTTGTGGGCGAGTGTGTGCTGTCCATTTCGCTGCTGCCAATCATGTCGGATTAATAACAAGCGCACAAGGATGCTTTATTCATGCCAGCCGAAGCATTCAAGCAAAATTGCAGCTGCTCCTCTTTGCCTCTGCCTCTTTGTCCTTTGTCCACAAAATCATGGGCGGCCAAATGACGCGTCGCAGGTTGTCGAGTGTTGCTGCCAGCCTGCTGTCCACTGCATTACATAAGAGGGTAGTGTCCGTTGCCCCAAAAGCTCCCTCCCCGGGAATCCCCAACACTCGCATCGTATCTTGCAGTGGGCTTTAATTGTAACGGACCAAACCGGAAAATTATAAGGTGTGTTACACAGATATGATTTATTTATAACTTTATCTGCGTAAAACTAAAATGTTTTATTTATTATTATTACTAATTTATTGATTGAATTTAAAAAAATGTGTAAAGTAAAAAGTTAACCCAATTAATTTAAACACAATATGGAGGTATTATGTGCATAATATCAGTAATTGAGTTGTGAAAACTGTCAGCTTAAACATGTACGAATTTTACTCGTTGGAAATATAAATAGGTTTTTTTTTTAAATTCGAATAAAAAATTAGATATCTTGATGATGAAATGATGAAAAGTTGGTTATGAAATGGACAATCTTGGATAGTTGAGTTTATTTTATAGGATGAAGAAGACTTCCAAAACCGCGATAGTAAATTTCAAATATTTAAAAGTCACACTTTTTGGACAACAAAAAATTTAATCAAATATTTTCCTAATTCTCCTAGTACACATTTAAAAACGTGTAAAGTTGTACGTTGTTCCTCTAAGGCGTTCCTGAGATATACTAATTTAAAGTTGGAGAACATTTTTTAAGTTCTTAAATTCAAAAATTCATAGCGCCGCTAAATGAACAATAAAAAATTTCAAAAGAAAATCACAGATGATAACCTAGGCGAACTCTACGAGGTACCTGAGTTTGAAGAAAATCTATTTTTTCATGTGCGCAGTTGAGAAATTCTTACCCAAATAAATGTTTGATGGTAACATTTCTTTGAAGATGTCTTCGAGTTTTAACTGGTTGGTTATGAAAATTTGTTCTTATTTTGGGACTATTTTCACACAAGTGTGCATACATAAATATTTAAAAACAAATTTATAATTCGCACTTTACTGAAACACACCTCAGTCTCATGGAAACAAAGCACAGAATCTCCAACTTCAGTACTCTCTTCCAGGGTTTTAATTGTAACAGGCAGGCGAGTCGCATGTTGCGAGTGCATTTTGTGCCGCTGTTTCCTCTGTGACTGCCACTTTTTCCTTCAGACACATATACCCTCCACACCCTCATTGCCCATTATCTGGCCTGTCAATATTTTGCGTATTTCATTGTTGCACTCTGTCCAGCTATTGCATTTGTTGTTTTACCTTTTTTGTTCGCTGTGGGTGTGTGAGATTTATAAGCTCCACTTCACTTTTTCCCTTCCCCAGCAACCGCAGCATGTTGCGGCGCCCATTTCAAGCACCCTGCGATTTACCACCCCAACCGCCCAACTTTCCACCCACAAACCATCCATTCTTCAAAAGCAACCTGACCAGATCTGACCAACCTGTGGCCAAGCAGCCGGTTTTCCGCACATTCGTCAAATGTTCGACTGCCAGGGTCTAGTTCATTTCATTCCAGTTGTGCTTTACATTTAGTTATTGCATTTCTTTTTTACCCAGTACTTCGAATGTCGAAGGGAGTTATGAATTTAGGGTAGTATTGGGAAAAGATTTCTTAGCAAACCAACATTTCAGAACTTTCGTTGTTTCCGATACATTTTTTTTTAATTATTATATTTTTCAAATATCTAATAGTGAAGTAATATTTTATATAGTAATCAATTGAACGTTTCTTGAAGATTTAGTGTATATACTTCTTTTGAGCTTTAGATGTGAATGCTAATCTGCATTAAATCAATGTACCAGGTAATCCTTAGTCCAAATCTACCAAATTTTTGGCCAACAATTTTGCCAGGCGTCAGTTTTGGCACCTGCTGCTGGTCGCCTGTTCCTCTACTTCCGTTGTCTAAGCCAAAAATTGACCAGCAAAAGTGTACTCATTTTTTTGGCCACATGTGCCACGGTGTGTCTGCCTGGCATTTTCTTTCTTCCTTTCACTGTGGGGGAATTTAATTTCGGCTTTGGAGCGCGTGACGTTCTATTTGTGTTTATTCGGCTGTCGTGTGCGGGGCATGACACGAATTTGCTTTGAAAATTGAATTAGATTGGCCTGCGGACCGGCAGCTGATTTGATTGCAATTTCCCCTCGACCGCTGCATGGATGCAGGCGTCCAAAGGAATTTTTCCAGCACTCTGCAATTTGATTAACTGGCCGAGCGTTGCATAAATTATGTCAAATTATAGGGGGGAGAATTGTTTTCGATACTAGCTAGTTAGTGGCTTTGTTGCGTGGGTCAAAACAAATGATTGGCAGTAATATTAAAATGCTGCGAAAGTGCAGGACTTGTAAATGGAACATAAATTACCCACCATAATGTTTGTTATATAGGAATAATAATGAAATTGTAGCCAAATGATTTTATTGAGTAATTTAATTTTTAAAATATTTAATTTGATTTGAAAACATAGTTTAATTGTTTTTTTTTTATATGAAAATTATGTAATACATTCTTAATAACAATTTATTCTATTAAATCCCTCAAAATCCCTCAAAATCCCTCAAAAAATGTAAATTCTATTCCCATTGCAACAGCTTGTTTGCATTTCCACATCAGTTACTTTTGAAAAAATCTAAAACGAAAACTATTGCCTTATTCATGGTGTACAAAATGATACCTTCAAAATGGCACCCCTTTATGCAAAATAGTGGCTCGCTTTATAGAACCCCTAGCATTTTACTTTTTCATATTTTTACAACCCGTTTACATCGATTTTTCCACTCCGTCAACAGCTCGTCAACCCTGTGAAAATCAAAGTGAATTTCCTTTTTTATTGTCCGTCGCGTATTTTATTGCATTTTTATCGCGCCTGCAGCCAAATGAGAGATGCAAAAATTTCGCACTCAACCGTCACTAATCATTTCATTTAACTTTAAAGTTATATTTGTGAACTTTTCCGCCGTTCGACATTTATGACGTGGGCCTCAATCCAGGCACACAGATGGTGGAAAAATTCGCTAGTCCTGCACGTGCCTACAATTTTACGATTTTTCTCGCGTGTCCCCAGTCTATAAGGCTAATTAGGGTAAGGTCGCAAATTTGCCTATTGGAAAGTCGTAAAATTGTTTAGCGAATGTTTTTTCCTCCTTGCGCCAGTCGTAAAATTTGCAAATTTACATAATTTTAGCAAAGGACAGGATCGGGCTAATTTTCCATGCCCGCTGACAGTTTTTATAATTTTACAACTTGATATCATAAAATTGCAATGGGCTGACTAATTTTCTGCAAATTTACATAATGAGCAGAGAGGTTGGAAGTCAAGAAAATGTTTTACTGTTTTTAAATTAGCAATGAAATTAAGCTTATAAGTTAAATGAAATACATACCTTAATTTTAGATTTTTATGTGTCTGAAGGTGACTTTAAAGTGATCCTGACATTTGATTTAAAAGAATTATTTGAATTCAAAGAAATATTAATTTTCGAATTTAAAGTTCAAGTGTTTTTCCTCCTTGTAATAAGAGGAACTTCCGTTCTCTAAAGCATCGATATTAAATTCTCGACTCATATGCTTGCTGATGGAAGGGAAAGTTGCTTACCCTCTGTTTCCCTAAATGACTTTTCCAATCTGTCCCGTTTGTGTTGAATTTTCCAGTTTATTAATTCGCCAATTGACAGACTTATTGCAAATTGAAAACAAAAGCGCGAACAACGCACCCAAAGGAAAATGCAAAACGGCATCGGAACAAAAAAAAAGAGTCTGCAATTCAAAATTCGTTATGCATCCTGCTGCCGTCCTTCAAGCGGAAGCGAGACAGCGATATAGGGAGTGAAAGAGATGGCACAAAGGATGCAATAATAAAAATCAAGCCCGCAACGAATTTGCGCAATCAGCTGGAAATTATTTACATGTTTATACGAAATTGAAACAACAAACGCTCCCGAGCCGCGTTTTTCCTTTCGCCTCCACACTTTGACAGCAATATATGTGCACTGGAAAAAATAATAATTTTTTTTTTTAATTTTTAAATTTAAATTATCTTAGAAAGTTTAAATAAATATTAATAAATTATCTAGCATAAAAAAAAAAATTAATACTTTTTATTTCAAATTTAAACTTTTAATATGTAATTTTATGTTTTTCAAATCATGGTTTTTTTTTTAACAAAATTAGAAAATAAAGTTGCTTGAAAATTATAATACATTGAATTAAAATTACATAAACTAAATATAAGCACATTTCTTCGGCTTATAATCTATTTGTTTCAGTGCATTTGTTTGTACGTCCCATTAGTTGAGCTGACACCTTCAGCACGTACATACAGCTCAATAAAAGGCTAGCAAATTTACATAGAAAATGTCGCCCAGATCTCCCTCCTTTTTCACCTCCATGCTTTTGGGGTTCGAGTCATAAATATCGCAATTAATGATGCAAAAAGTGCGAAAAGAATTTTTATGTGTAAAATTTTGCATTGTTCGGGACTCGTGGCTGCAAAAGAGTGTGATTGGGTGAGTGCATGCATATATTATGTGGGTTTCCCTGAACATGAAATGCGAGCCATGTGGTTGCCAAATTCTGAGAGGGAAATGCGGAAAGTGTGCTTTAGGTTGGGTTTAAGAGGTCTCTTTGCATACTCATGAAGTGAAGAAAAACAGTTGACTTTGTATAAATTTGAACAAGAAATATAAAAAAATAGTTTTTGTTAAAAATTATGAGGGAGCCAGAAGAGTTAAGTATTTTCTAATGTTTTTAAAAATATTACTTGTGAGTAACTAACATCTGCCATGTTTTTTAATATTATAGAATAAATATTATAAGGAATATATCTTGGTTTAACTTATAATGTTTTCTGTCATTATTCGCTTTAGGTTTGACTAATTCAAACCGCGTATTCACCCTTTTAAAATTTAAGAGATTTTATTTGGCAGCAGCTCCACCTTCGCTGCTGATTTATACCAGGACAATATGTGAGGATTTGGCTTAAAAGAAAGGCAGCACTCGTAACTAAAGAGAGTTGGCAGAGAGAAGACCAAAACAGGAAAGAGAACATCAATTCAGGCAATTTACTGCCTCCTTGGCTTTCGCAGCATTTTCCCAGAGCTGGACCGAAAATAATTTGAATGAAAACTCCATTACGGCTTCCTGGGAAAAACGAGAGGGTGGTGGCGGCGAGTTGGAGACTCTGCGTCGCCAGTGATTCACACAAAGTGACCGCAGAGGGAAGAAATCCAGAGATCCAGAGGCCAGAGTGGAGAAAAGCAGGAAGCAATCCTTTCGACTGCTTAAGTGCACTTTACACATTTTTCTTTTATTCCCTGCCAACTGGACCCCATAAATCTCATTTGGACCAAATTGTTTTTCATATCGTCTCGCTCGTGTATTTATTTTGCAATTTGCATATTTAATGACACTTACATGCATGTTCTTCGTCCATATGCAAATGCACCCGTTCTTACCCTTTAACCCTTAGGTGGCCAAATGAAAAATATACAATGCCATTTATATTTCAAAAAATTTTAATTTAAAAGTTCTCTTTATAATAGCGTTTCTAGATTTCAGGATAACCCCCCAGAGAAAATATATATTCACCATTCAGGAGCAAATAAAAAATGTTTTTAAAAATATATATAAATAACCCATATCTTTAAGGCTTAAAGCTAAAAATACCCCTTTGTTATGCGATACAAAAAACATTGGCCATGAAGGGGTTAATCGTGTGACGCGTGGCCCAATGAAATGAGCATTAAGTTGGCTTAATAGTATTCAATTATGCCGTCCACTTTTCCCAGGCACTGTGCGGGAATTCCCTGCTCATGCTGCTGTCCCTCTGATAAGACTTCTTGCGAAAACTTTGGCGCTTCGCTTAATTGCTGTCATTAAATTTATGCAGCTTTGCCAATCTTATCATAATCGGGATGAAGCCGACACACACACACATACACATGCGTTGCCATGAGGACTAAACACACCCACCCGCCCCCCGATTGGCCACACCCTCTTATTGCATTTCACAGTGCACACTTGAATAATTTCAACGCGGATTATACTAATTAAGCGCCTCAGCAGCCGATTTGAGGAGGGAGTGGCGAAATCAGGGGTCTTAAGTTCCACTTCTACGGTCTTACTTCTCTGGTCATTTTGATGCATCCGCTGCAAAATTCAAATTCATTATCCGCTGATCAAATGTCGCTGAAGGCCTTTTCGCTGTTACAATGGTATATATAAAATGTATATTAAGTCAAATATAAATTTTAATAATTTAAAAATAAATAAATTAATGAATTATTATTCAAAATAGAAATTTAATAAAAAAATTTTATTTTATTTATAAGGATTTATTATTTTTTTATAAGTTTTCTATCAGGATTCAGGATTATTCAAATCATAAATGCAAGATAAACTTTCCAATATAACTTAAGCTTTACGAATATTTTTTATGTTTTATTATTATTATTATTTGCTTTATTATTTATCTTGGTAAAAATCCAAAGATTGGCTGACATTCTTGTAGGTTAACATACAAATTTTTGGCATAAAAAAGTTTTCTTAAAAACCACCGAAGGGAAGTTATATCAAGTGGTATGTTCTTGAGTTGCGGCAGATTACTCGAAAACCAGTGGATCAAAATACTTGAAAATCGGAATTCTTATCCATTAGGTTTTTATCTACCAATCCTCATCCAAAATTTTGCAATATCGCCTGGGGAGATTTCTCAGCCCTTTCAGCTATCCACTTCATGAGGTCTTATAATATTGTTTTGAGAAATAAATAAAAAATTACAAGAATTGTACCTTCTATGGATTCCTGAAAATCTTCAAACTCTGTTGATTTTACCCCACTGTACCCAAAATGAAGATGCTGGGTGATTTATCCCACGTCATGTTGGCTTAAACAAATCATTTATATGCAGCGCTTGCAATTATTTGCACTTAATTGTGTGTTAAGTGCCCCAGACTGGGATGCACGTATATATGTGTGGCATGTATTTGGCACGATGGTGATGTTGTTGGTGTCGTCGCTGGTTATTGCAGCGGAAGCGATGTCCGTTGATTGATATCGCATTCAGGCGTGTTGAAAATTATTTGCATTGATAATTCGCTGATTAATGTTTGCCACCGAATCATCAGCAGCATCGCCCCATCCTAAAGTCCACTTCCACACCACCCCGTCCCCCAGCAAGGATACTCCCGTATTTCCTGTCGCCGCGATTTTGGTCTGACTGCGTGTTATGTGATGCCATGTTGTGATGTAATATTGATGGCCTGTCCGCCCGGTCGCTAGATCCTGATTCCGATTCGGAAGGACTGGGGACTGTTTATTGGATTTGCTGAGGTTTTTGCGTTAATGCTGTAAACAATTAAGCGAAGCGTATTAAGTCGGATTTGGGCCGGAGCCATAGTCATCGCCATCGCACTGCACTAACTAATTTATGTTGGGTTGCTTGTGAGGTGGAGAATTAAACACATTCGATTGAATTGGTTTAAATGCATTATTAAAATTGCATTAAAATCTTTAAACACTCGAAATTCGAAATGGCCTACATAGAACATGTTGTCGTGTTTATCGAGCATATCAAATTGATATGCCGCATATCAAGATTAAATTGATACCACATATTATGACACATAATATGATCATCGTTTCATATAAAGTTTTTTTTTGGGAGTACATTCATTTTTAAGTAGGATCTGTTAGAAATACAGAAAATACAAAAAAAGATTGCATAATAAAATTCAGATATCTCGACTTAACTATTTAAACAGAACTTAATTGAAACTCAATTCACTAGAAATTACTTTTCAACAGAACCCCTCAAACTCCATCCACGAATGGTAAACGAAAATTTGAAAATCATTAGGAAAACATCATAAATAACAAATCAGCTTATTAAGAGCTCCTGCTGCTGCTTTTGATTCTGGCTCTCGTTTTCCATTTTCCATTTTCCGCTCGGCTTTGAATTAATCCACGGCAACCGGCGAGACTTGGAAGCATTAGCAAGGCAAACAAAAGCTTCCTGTGCGACATCCCTCCTCGTCCCTTAAAAAGGACAGACAGTTCAATTGGCAAAAGCGCTCTTTGCTAATTTATGGCGTTTTAATTCATATGCAAAATGACAGCGTGTGTGTGTTTGCTTATTTTTTTCCGAACTTTCTTTTAATGTTGGATAAATAATCAAACGTGTATTAAGACATGGAGACATGAAAGGCAGGAGATAAATCCAAGGAAGATGAGAAATCTGGGGGGATTTCTTTTGGGTTGGGTCTGGGTTTGGTTTGGGGTTGCGACAGTCAAGTGCACATATGAACTTCATTTTGGCCAGAAATCTAATAAAACTCCGCAGCAGGATGTCCTCGCAAGAATATTATTTTTTATTCATGCATTAAATTGTTTTGACTTTCGCCCGATAGAGATCAGCATGTCGTTTCGGGATTTTCTTTATGATTATTATTCTTTCCATCCCTCCCACACTTTCCTGTCATTTTTTTTCCTTTTTCCTTGGTGCTGCTACATGCTAATCAAATTACAAGATATGTGTGTTCCGAATTTCCTTGGTTACCCTCGGCAGCTGAATCATTTCCCAGACGGAATCACCTGGTTGAAATCGGGGGGAGGCGGCAGCATCGCCTGCAGCAGAAATATCAAAAATAATTTGTTTGACAATAAAAGACGATAAACATTAAAATTATGTGCAAGAGATTTTCTTTTTCTCGGCGCTTTTTTTTGTCCATGCTAAATAAAAGATTAAAAAATTATGACAATAAAGAGAAACCGACAAATGCGTAATAGTGACTATGAAATACTCTCAAATATAAAGTATTTAAGCTTCAGAGTTAACTGAAACAAAGGTACGAATAATAATTATCAATATAATTCTAATTCTGTTTAAATAATTTTTATAATTAGATCATAATCAGATTTAAAGAAATGCTTTCGTACGCTTACACAATTTGTAAACTATTTTCCTTTTTTCTTTTATAATAATAATGATTTAATACAATTTTAAGCGCATGAAAAAATGGTCAAAATATTTGAATACTTCAAAATCGACACCTAGATTTAAAATCTTTTATAAAAAACAAGGAGTTAACTTTATTTAAGAAATTTTCATATAAGTTTTCATAAATAATATATAATTTAATATAATTCGATTATTGTAGTCTCGCCTTGTTCTGATCTAGAGTATTAAGTCCTGCGCTCCTGACAGAAAAAGCTTTTTCCAGCTCCATCGCCAGTTTTCCTCCCCAGTAATCCCCATACTGTTGATTCTGGCCTGCGGGGGTTACTTTTTAAAGAGGGGAAAAGATATCTCTAATGATTAGTCCGCTAAACTCACTCGTAAATTTGTCAAATCGCTCAAGTTATGCGAATCGCATTTTTTTATTTTTATCTGCGGCATTTGCATAGCTCTGTATCCTGCTTTTCCATTTTCCTTACTTTTCCCAGGAGACCGCTCCCTTGACCAGTTTTTATTTGATTATTAAATTAGATTTTTTGTTGGCTGGCTTTTCAGCTTCTATTTTTTTTTTTTTTGCACTTTGGCCTCATTAAATATTTCTACGCCATTTTTCCTTGTTATTTTTGCACTTTTGCAATGGAGAAAACATCAAAAAGCGCGTGAAAAGTTTGGTCAACAGCGGAAAATATATTGCAGGAAAATTGCTTGCCAACTTTTTTTTGTTCTTTTATGCTTTGACAATTTCTTGCCATATTTTTGTGATTTTTTTTATTTAGCTTTATATGTATGTGTCTTTTTTCTTTTTTTGCTACTGTTGCTAACGAAGTCTCATTGTTTTTGCTTTCCGTTGGCATTCCCCTCTCGCTCCTGTCGCCATTTGCCCTCTCTGTCTGCTGTTTGTTACAACTTTTCAATTGTTTGGCTTCTGTCATTACCTTTGACATGGCAATGGCAACTTGTGGTTGTTGTTTTTGCCTTTTGACTGTCGCCGCCTTTTGTCTTTCGCGCCTTTTGTCCGCGCTTTCCCCATTTCCGCCCACTTCCTCCCACTTTGCATTCGCACTTTGATCTGCTGCACTTTCTGTATTAATTGTAATGATGAAGTGCAACCAATGTCGGTCCTTGAAATATGAAGAGACTGGGTGGCAAAATCCAGACTGCGGTGGTGTTAACTTGCCTTTATTGAAATGGAATATTTGATTTATATCTGTATATTTTTGTAAATTAAGTAGGTGTTTTTTGACTTTAAATAATAATTACAATGTTTTTAGTGACAAAAAAAGTAATATAAACAAAACCTGTAACTTTTAAATATATTTTAAATATAAAACTGCAAATTAATATTTTTTTGAAAAATATATTCCTGATTTATCATCGATCATACTTACCAAAATTTGGGAATGTAAATTTCATAAAGGTTTTTGAACTATTATACTTTAAATGTAGCTACTAGAGCTGACAAAAAATCGACTGAAGTCGACTACAAGTCGATAGTATGCTTTCCGATTGTTCAGTCGAATTTCAGTCGACTACTATCGACTTTTTTCAATAAAGTACCATTTGGGGAAGTTACAATCAATTTTATCATTCAATCATTTAATTATTTCTGTGCTGATACTCGTCCCAAAAACGTACATGTTTTGCAATTTGTATTGCTTTTTATGTTATCAAACAATCGACTGACAACATTATCGATAGTTCTGCAGCTCTACTAGATACCAAAATGTATTAAAAAGCACGGACGGAAAATAACTGTTATTGTAAATTTTTCTTACCAAAAAAAACATGCACATAGAAGATTCCTAATTTTTTTTTTAAACACCACGTTTTTTGTTAGTCATTGTAGTTTACAAATCCGTAATGATTTTTATTTTTCGATTTTTATAATAAAACTCAAAAAATAATTGTTATTTGTTGATTTTTATGTATAACAGTTATTCCCTTGACATTTTTGAAAAATGAAATAATTAAAAAAAAACATGCTAACCGTGTTTTATATAACTTACTAAAAATTAAAAAAAAAAGTCAAAATAAAACTCATAACAGTTACGATCCCTGTTAAAAAGGGATACAAAATGAAATGAATTCGTGTTGTAGGTAACAACAAATAGATTCAGTCTTTGTATTATTATATTATTTTATTTGGGTCAAGTACTTACTTTTTAAAAATATATTTACCCTTACCCTTTGCTTCTTAATCTCACTAACAAACAATTGACACACATACTGAGTTCCCCACATAAAAAGTGCAAGCTGCATCAACCAGTTGGAGAGTCTCACTTTCAATTTAGGTTTGCTGAGTGCACTTCGGAATGCCTCTTCACCTTGACCCAGATTTGTTCATCCGACCCTTTTGCAATAATATAAACAAAAGATGTAAACAAATTTGCTCCGATTCTAGGTCCCCCTGCAATTTACATTCGTGTTTTTCTCGTTCAACATATGCAATTCCAAGCGAAACGTGCTCTAAGATGCAACATATGCAGTTTTTGGTCAAACGGCGACCTTGAGAGTGGGGGATTAAAGACTTTGCGCTTAAAGCTACCCAGCTAGAGTTGCTACTCCCATTTCCACTTAATAAAGCACACTAATGATGACCACAAAACCAACCCAAAGTACAACCGCAATGCAATGAATCTGCACTTGAGCACGTTCCTAAATAAAAACCAACAGAGCTTGCTGGTAAAAAATCTGAGCCAACGTTAGCCCCCTTATATTAGAGCAAAGCCAACTCTAATTTATTTTTAATAATCTTGTTTTATACATTTTTCCGAGATCCCTTTGAGTTTTGCAAACATTCCTTACCCTCGGGACAAAAGTAAAAGTAAGGAAAAAGCAATTGATTTGCTTAGTAAGTTTGTGTACTTTCAATTAGGTTAAAAATGCCTCGAAAGGCACTCAAATGTCCTGATACCCAAGTATACGCTTGATGTTATGAGTGTTTGCAGAAGGAGGTTTTACGAAGATAGAGGGTTTTCTAAAAATGTGATAGACTATTTGGAAGCAAAGAATTATTAGGTATATAATTCAAAGAGTAATATTTAAAAATATTTAAAGAATGAAAGAATGTATTAAAAATTTGCAAATGATTATATTTTTTGAGTTGCCCATTGCAATGCGTATTCAAAATAACTTTTACTTTATCTAAATTTCATATCACTTCCACATACCCTCTAAAATATCTCCTTTAATCTGCTGCTTGTTTTGAAAAAATCTGAAACTGTTTGTTTACGGGTCACTTTACCATTCCAACTCCACCGCTTTTTAAGACCCAGCTGGACGCACGCAAAACACACACATGCACTTGAGGCTTTCACCGCTTTCACTTCTTTCCCCCGGAGAAAGGGTTGCTGAAGGATGAAGCATACGATAGCATGTGTGGACGCTAAAGCAAACAAAAGTGCAAATTCCCGGGGGGACATTTGATTGAATTCAGACAGTTAACCGTCCTCATAATGCGCATTTCTGAAACCGAAAAAAAAATTGGAAATCCTTTGGCTTCTGCTTATCTGCCTGGAAGGAAAATATCAAAAAATTTTAAAATCGTCTTCAGGGGCCGGGGAACAGTTTATTTGGCAAATGGTATTTGTTCTTTGCCAGTTCTTGTCCTGATTGATATTATTATGGATCCGTCGGTCTATTGATTGATGGCTTCGGTGGACGATGTCTAAAACGAATCTTCTATTCGGGTTTTAGAAAATTAAAAAAGCAGCTTAGCATCAGCATCCTTTCCGCAGTATTATTTGCCTTATACAAAGCGTATTAAAAAATCGAATGTTGAAAGATTTCAGTCGTCTGTTTTATTTTCCAAACCCAGCCCAAAGGCAGATTTTTAAGTTGGTTGGGTGGCGCCACGCGACATTTTTCCGCATCGATTGTATGAATCCGGAAAATCGGGATGAGGGAATATGAGGAATTATTCAGTGTCCTTTGTGTAACAAACAGCTTTGATCTCTGCCGCCGCTAACCATTTTAAAATGTTTCGATGAGGGGTGAAATGTAGTACTTTTTTTGAGGTGGCAAAATATTTTCCACTATGGTCATCAGTGAAGTGAGCGATAAAAGCTAATTAACAAGTGATCTTTTAATCTTATTTGATTTTTATTTTGGCGCTGAAATAAATTAATAAAATTTGTAGTTTCCAGTTATTACATAACTATTATAATTATGGTTAAATGAAAATTATTTGACCCAAATCGCTGGAAATCGATTAAAAGCCATATTTCAACAGACCATCCGACGTCTAGATGATAGAAATAGCCAGTAAGCATTGGGCCTCTATAATCAATTTATCTTTTTCAATTCGCCCAATAGTATAATTAACACCAACCAACTCTTAACACCGTAACACTGTATAACCGCCCAAAAACCTGGAAAATTACAGGATATTTTCAACTTTGATTTTATTTATTCTAAGAATCCGTGCGTCGAAAATCTCAAATTCCAATTTTGTAACACAGTGTAATTAAGCTGCTTGCGACTTCAGGTGACAGAATCCAAATCAATTTTCTTGAGCACTGTCAATCTATTCTGGCATTTATAAATTCAGAAAAATGTAAAGTTATGAAAAATTAAAAACTTCTTTTCCACTCCCATTAAAATTAAGAGTTTTCATTTTATGTTGGTAATATTTTTTATTTTATTTTATATTTATACGCTTTGTTTTACTTAACTTACATTTAAATTACTTAAAAGAATGTGTAGTTTGGGTTATTTATGTAAATATTTCTACTTTTGAACTTGTACTATGTTTATGCTCGTGACGCGAAAATGCGCCTCTTCTCCGGTTTATTCCGCATAGAGTCCTAGCCACATATTGCTTATAAGTATAGATCTAAAAACTAAATTGACACACACACACAGCTTAAACATCGACGGCAAAGTAAATATAAAAATATATGTGTTTTTTGATTAAAAAATATATTTCCATAACTATTTGCTAAGTTTAAGAAGCATTCTACCTAGGAAGTTGAAACTTTAAAATTTCCCCATAAATAGACACCAAGAGAGTTGTTTGTAAAAAAGTTGTAACTATTTGTAGATATAGAATATAGAATAGTTTGGCTTATCAACTAAGTTGGTTTCGATTTGAAAACTAGCTGCTGCTTATAAAATTTTGTCTCCAATATTTCTTCGGATTCTTCATTCCATCTTACTTTGCACTGGGCCGACCTCCATAGAGAACTTAACGTATTCAGTTAAATCAGTAAAACTAACTTAAATAAGTTTACTAATCAAATATTTGGACTGGAAATATTTTTAGCAAAATTATTTATCACATTTGCGCTTTTCCAAAGTTATAGATTTTGTTTGTAACCCGACGGCAATTAAGAAACTATGGGCAGGAATAATTTCCAGCAAAGAAAATACTTGTATAAAAAATTATTCTTTTTTGGGGTTTTTCCTTGGGAAATTGATTCACATTTCTCTGTCACTGTCTCGCTCTTTCTCTCTCGAAAAGTTTTCGGTCTGCGCTAGTTCTCACCAACGTAAAGTAATCACAAGTTGCGCTTTTAGGAGCCTTAGTTGGTGTTTAATTTGTTTTTTTTTTTCAAAATTTTTACTGCGCTTGCGGTTGAATTTGAACGGTGGCCTTTAGTTTGCTGGATTTTCCGGTTGCCTTGTGTTGTAGGTAAAACTGCTTGAGGACCTTGCACATTGTGATGGCCAGGATTTTCCAGGCCAACAGTTGCTCCTCGGCGCTCGGAGGCGAAGCTGGCTCACTTGTTGCTCCTGGTTGGGGACTGTCCTCGGCTGCGGACGGAGGTCCTTCGAAGTCCACTTGATCATGTCCAGGATCTATGGAAAAAGCCATAGGACTATCCACTTGATCGCCACTCGGTTCGGACTTCGAGACGTGCTCTTCCTCGAAAAATGGAATAGCCATTTTGGGTCTCTCAAAATTTTACGTAAAAATGGGACTGTAAAAATGTCCTGCTTTCTTCCAGGGGTTTTTCCTGCTTTTCCAGATCTGAACTCTTGGCGAGTTGTTGTACGACTGAGGAGCTCAGCTCGCAGGACACCCGTATTTATACCCGGGAAACGGCGGGAGAATTAGCCGCCCTCATCCCTTCTTTCTCTCTCAACCGCGCGCTCTCTCTCTCTGTTGCCCATCATCTCTCCCTTTCTCTCTCTCTGCCCATATCTGTGCCGTTATGTCGAGCTACTTCATCACGTGCAGTAAACGTTTCCTCAAAGGAAATCGAGAGAGTCACACTTGTGGCATGTTACGTATTCGTTGTATCCATTACGTTATTTACACCCAATATACGTTTCATGTTCGACTTTTAAGGGGTGCTTCGAAATATTATAGCCTTCCTTACGTTTCTCGAATTAGGAAAGGAAAGTTTTCGAAAATGAAACCCCCTCACAATTTAGAAATAGATTTTCCGTGATATACATTTTCGGTTTCGAATTTTAAGGGGAAATGGTTTGTTTTTACGGTTTATTAAAACCAAAAGCTGCCTAAATAAATACATTATTTTCCAGAATAATATTTTCTTCTGTATTCCAAACCTTAAAGTGTCTTACGACTTAAATCTGAATAGTTTTCAGAATTTTCGAACAATGAAGGGAAAGTTTTCGAACTGTTTCTGTTCCTTTGCTGTGGCTTAGTTTGCTTTCCGTCTTTGCTTTTCCTTAGTTTTTGGCATTGTTTTGGCTTAGACTTGTCCTTGACCAATTTTCTTTGGGCTTTTTATTCCTCTCAATTTTTAACATGCGTGTGAGACTGTCTCTTTTCGAGAGTGCTTATGTTACTGTTAATAAATGCTTCTGTTACAAATTTAACGTCACAAGTAAGAAATAATTTAACATAAAACATAACACTGTTATTTGATTTTCTTTTATTTTTTAAAAACATTTTTACAATTGGGTCCTCTTTCTCAAAACACTGTCTTACGAAATTGAACCTAAATAGGAATTCAAAAGATAACGAGCTGCAGTCTACAAACATTTTGATAAACTATCCAACCAAGAATACGTTCGCCTGAAGGTGAGTAGAAAATATTGTCGAATACAGATTTTTTCCTTTTTCTCGGAATCCTTAAGTTGGGCAGCAGTACGTGAACACAATTGAAAATGGAGGTTTAAAGCGAATAAGATCTGTTTTCATAGAAATCCATTTTGTACCAGTGTAATTAAAATATATAATTTGAAATAACTTTGAAAAAAATGTTAAAAAAATTATATAGAAATTCAAGTAAAGTAACTTTAAGGTAACTTTGTGTAAAATTGATGTAGAATTTGTATAACTTAAAAATATGATAATATGTGCAAAATGATGTGTAATATTTAGAAATTCATTTAAATTTTAATTGGAAAAAACAATTTTTTTCATATACGTTTTGAAAATAATTGTAATTTATTATCCGTAAATTCATTTTTAGTTTCTAAAAAATATCTCAAAATGAATTCCTATCAGACTTTTCGTCTGATATAAATTTTAAAACCCGCTCCCCAATTTTATATTATTTTAAAACAACCAATTTTCCGACTTACATCTGCGTACGACCCTAAGAGCAATCGGTTAACATTTTGTGAACCACATGCCAGGAATATTTTATGGTAAAAAGGAGTGTCTGG
The DNA here is from genome assembly GCA_037075285.1 of Drosophila lutescens. Classification (NCBI taxonomy): domain Eukaryota; kingdom Metazoa; phylum Arthropoda; class Insecta; order Diptera; family Drosophilidae; genus Drosophila; species Drosophila lutescens. Next base: position 775,194 of record JBAMCF010000601.1, read on the forward strand.
TGGGGTCCGTTGCTCTATCCCCCCTTTTACACTCTGCCAAATCAATTCCACAAATCAACATAATCAACTTCTCGCCGTAAGTCCAAAATATAATGCACTCGCCGTCAAGAAACTTCTTTTGTTACCCGCTGAATAAAATGGGTACGAAGCAGCCCGGAGTAAGAAAGAAAGCAGAAATAAGTGCCGTAAAAAAATGTAAAAACTTTTTTATAGTTGCCGCATAAAAAATGTAAAATAAAATCCAACCGAAGAACTTTAAGGGAAAATATGCGAAAGAGTGCGCAACAAAAGGAAATTACCTTCGGGGCGTTCAGGTGAGTGGGCGGGGTCCGATAATGACATCCAAGCGATGATAACCCCAAGAAATCAGAGGAAAAATCCATGATCTAATTTGCTAAACACTCGAGCGAAATCCGTGGGGTTGGGCATATCACTTACATATACCTGTAAAACTCACAGAATGGAATTCTCGAAAGCAAAACAAAGAAAAGAATTGTTTTCGCTTAAAAGAACATTCAAATGGAAATGTTCTGCATGGCTCAACACAAACAACAAGTGCAGGCGCACACACAAACTGCGTTTATTTAGTTGGCAAACAAAAAAGGGAAAAGGAAAAGGAGCAAAAACGGGATTCAAAGGAAGAAACGCATCTCATCGAGGGAGTAGCATTTGAGTACCTCCAGACAGACAGACAATGCACATAGATACCTATAGGTACGCCGTATTCGTATAAAAGTGAAGTGCGCCGGGGCATGTGCAGCACACGAACAAGAAAACAAGACGGCGGGAAAAAAGTACAAGGGAGCAGCACCCAGAAAAGTGAGTTTCAAGGACAGACTGATAAAAGGATACCCTTCTCCTTGCACCGAGGGCTGCCTTTTTATCCTCAGTCAAGAAGGCTTGATTCTGCACTGATCGTTTGAAGATAAACCAAGATCCCAATTATTCAGGGTGAATTGTAAAGGACAATACCGATTAGTTCGATTTAATTACGTGTACATGCCAAAAGAAAATATTCAACACTTTTGAATAATCTTATAGACCGATCAATCTAGGATAGCCATTTGTATACTATACCTGTATATCTCTCGTCCCAAATATTTCTTTTTACAAAATGGGTGAGTTCGGTTGCTGGTAAGTGGAAATCGACTTTAAAACTTAAATTATTAGGGTCTATAAGAAAGATTTAAAATTAGCTAGTGTTAGTAATTCTAAAAAAGATATTAATTCTGACAGAGTTAATTAAGAGGTAGGTATTTCTAATATATACATATATTAAATTTAAACATGTACTTGAACTAAATGCTATATTTTTTCGAAGAGACACTCAATAGTAATAAAGTTTTACCTTTTGCATTTGCCGATTAATTTCCTTACTTCCCTGCATTGCATCCTACTTTTGCCAATCGATTAATTGCCTTACTTCCCTGGATTGCATCCCTGTTTTTGCCAATCGATATCAGCTCTTCGTTAATGGCTATTATAGGGTATTTACCTTTCCAGTAAGGATACAACACAATACGCAGCATAAAACGCTGTTTCGTTTTCGTCGTCGGGGCACTTTGTTGCCTTCTGGCTGTCAGATTGATATTAAATTATATACCTTATTATCATTGCAGTGTTTGCTTTTTTTTTGTTTGCCATCCATGTCAGAGGGGGAGTGGCAAGTCGTGTTTATTTACAGCTGGCAACAATTGTTGCTGAAATGCATTTCACTTTGGCGCACTTTGGAGGATGCACCTCAAGTCAAAGTCAAAGCCAGGACACTTCACATGTGGCTTCCCATTCCGCGTTCATGGGTGGGTTTTGTTTTGTTTTCTTGTGTAAACTGTTATTTTTCAAGGAGGTGGAAGGATACAAGAGCTTTATGCTTGATGGTTGCGCCCAAGTGACATTAAATGGCAGCCACATCCTTCGGCTTTCGTCCCGCTCTCCTTACATATTTCCATCTCTTTCCCTGCCATAAAGTGGCTAAAGTGGCAGCTTAAAGTTACCCTGCACTTTAAAGCGTTTCCGTTGAGATGACGTATTAAATATTTATATTTCCAGCTATGTACGCATTTTTCCCTTATATTAACCATCAAAATAAATTGAAGTAATTTTAGTTCGATGCGCAAACTAAATGGGATTAAAGATTCGATTGTTGATTGCCTGGGCAGCTTTATTTGTTTATTTGCCGTGTCTTTATGAGAGGTGGAAAATGCAATAAACAAGCCGATTGGTAAAATGAATATTGGGGCTTATTCATGCTTCAAGTGATCTAAATACGTTTAGGAACAGTAGGTGCTGCCAAAGGCAGATACAATTAATTGACAGTTTGTGAGTTGTCAGAGGACTAGTAAACTGAGTATTATATCCATGGTGCAGTCATTTTAAAATTTAATACTTCCCTGTTTTGGCAACATAATTACCTCAAACCATGAAATTGTGAAACACACTGATGGCTAATCGCCTCCATTGTCTGCAGCAGGCAACCAAAAGTGCCGCACTAATTAACAAATTGATTTATGGAAACGAAAATGACAAATCTCCAGGGACAAGAACCCAATCATCAGGGAAGCGCCGAAAAACTCTCATATGCAAAATATTTTTGGCAAAAAAACAAAGCAGCGACGACAATGAGGAAGAACAACCCTCGGGATGGTCGAAAAACTTTGACTCTGCGGTTAAATCTGGAACTCATCCACCGCAGACAGACATTTAATTAAGGTGTCTTCATGGTTACAATCTCCGACTGAACTCGAGTGGCAAATGAGTCTAATTAATAACGAGGCATTTTCAGCATAATTCATTTGGCAGCCAAACTTTTTTTTGGGGATGAGTAATTATTTCTAAGCTTTGCGTACAGTTAGTTTGGTGAAAAATATGTACATATATTATTTGTTTAATTATATTTTTTGAATAAGAATTACTTTTGCCATTAAATACTGAAAAATTCTGACGCTATCAAAATTTTAAAATTCTTTGAAATCTAAGAAGTCTGTTTTTCAAACCACATTTGGTATTTTTTATTTTTTTTTTTTCAAATGTTCCCCATTTTTTCCTTATTTATTTTTGCATCTTTGTTCCATCCTCAATTTTTTTTTTTCATATCATCTGTTTTAAGATTCCTTAAATAAAATCAGAGAAGTCTGTTTTCCAAACCACATTTGGTCAGATCCTTTTTTTTTTTTTTTTTGTCTTTTTGTTTTACCCGCAAACTTTTTCTCCTCATTTCATCTGTCCGGCAATTTTTCTTTTTGGTGTTACCATTTTGATGACTTAAGCCAGGCGTCTGACTTGAATTTATTGCCGGGTTGATATGTTTGCGCCTTGGTCCACCGTAATTTATGCAAATTGTTTAGCACTCTCCAAGCATTCTACAACCCCTAGACACTACAATTAATTTCCAAGTTCAATCATATAAACCGAAAACCTCCCGTAAATGGTATTTATTTTTGGGTTGGCCTCATATAATCGAATTTTAAGGATAAACATTGTGCTGCAAACTAAAGTAAATAAACATTGTAGACCGTCCAAGACATCAAAAGCGTGTTTAATTTATGGTTCGTTAGGTCAGCCATTTGCTGTCAGCAAGTGGAAAGGCTTTTGTCTGGGCCCGAACCTCGATCCAAACCGTATGCAAATCAAATGGAGTATTCATCTTCGTCAGTTCTGGGACCCTTTTGCGGGTCCTTTGAGGTGTTGGCTTAAACACTAAATGGAAATTATACAAAAAGGGAACTCCAAATTCCATCCCTCCGATGGGTCAAGAATAATTCCTTTTTGATTTCCCTCCCCCGCCTGAAAAAACTGTGGGAAAATGGCCACGACACATGTGAGACGAGAAGGAAAATTTATGTGTGTCCAGTTTGGCCATAAAAAAGGGACAACAAACTTAACTCAACTTTCTTCGTGGGGCCATACAATAGAAACATTCGGAATGATTCTGCAAGGATCTTTGTGCGGTCAGTTCAAGTAAACATAAAAGGCGACAAAGTGCCACTTTGGTGCTTTAAACTTGCTTCCCCGCTTGTTACTTCTAAATGCATTCAATTGCCAAGTATTTCTCTTTTTTTATTTTAAACTCCCAATTTTGAGGGTTGTTGGGCAAAGAAATGTCTGCTGGGCATATCAAAAGGCCGATTCGGTTGTTATTAAATGTTTTACGGCTCGAACAGACCAGATATACACAATGGAGATTTTTGAATCGTTGAGCCCCAAGGAGAGTTAATGTTTATTGTGTACTTTTTATTGTCAGCTCAGCTTTTAATTTAAATGATATAACACAAAATGTTTGACTTTATATGGAACCCCAGAATGTACTTTGGGATATGTGAAATGTTTTAACAAGAAGGGCAGCCTTTGAGCTTTTAAGTCATATGAGATACTCTTCAATTTGGCAAAGATACCAGAGTTGAGCAAAGATTATAAAAAAAGAAAAATTTAATTATTTTTTGTAGGGTGATTTCTGATTTTAAATAATTTAAATACAAATTATTTTGTTTGTGTCTTACCTTGTATTTTTTTTGGAAGAGTATTTTAAATTCTTGAATTTCCTTTTAAAATTTTCCCTAGCAGCCATTCGATGTAAAAACCGAGCATTAAAAATAATTTTTATAGTCAACTTTATTTGCAATTTTCTTTTAAAATTATTTTTACATATTTTTCTACTCGGGGATGTTTGAAAACTTCGTGGCATTACCTTTGGCCTCCCTTATTTTTATTGGATTATATTTATTAGTTCTTAAAAATGTGGCTCGACTCGTTTAATTTGGTAAAACGGCGAGTTTTCGTACAAAACGTTTTTTAACAGCACATATAAATTTTCCTTTGAAGGATTTGCTCGCTGCAGAACAATTGGAATTTATGAGGGCTTCAATTCGGGGGCGTGCACTGCAGGCATCAAATAAATTCAGCGATCATAAAATTGTCTGCCGGCAAATCCATCCAATATATCAAACATATTTGACTACCAATTACAGACACCTTCTCGTCGGCTGTTTGGAGGTGGGAAAAAATTGTGACTCAACGCACATGATAATTTATCGCACATGCCTACATGAACATGTCACCCCTCGCAATTCGATGGGGCGGGGGTTCGAGTGAATATATTCATATTTTCCCTATATGACCAGTGTCTTTATCCCTTTTCGGGCTCAGACTTGGGCGATGATTTGCAGCCGCTGCCAGTAAATCAAGCCGGGAGCATTAGATCAGATCAGCAGCCTGCAAGGATAATAAATGAATTGTTTATGGACCGACAAAGTGGGCAAAGTAATGCCCCTTCTCTTTTCTTTCTCCATCTCTCTTTTGTTGATATATTGCGTCTTACTCTGAGGTGGCTGAGCTACCTACATGAACATGGAGTGGATTTAGTTAGCACGATAAGTCTTTGACTTAAAAATATAGATTCACATAGAGACTGTTGTGAGGTTTTGACTTAAAAGGACGTTGGGTTCTTATTACATTGCAAAACTACAATATTTTAAACACACATACAAATTGATGGGTAATATTTACCCATTCGGATAGTTACGTAAGCATAAAAAATAGTTTACTACTGTTGAAAATAGTTAGGTGGTTTTGTTGTTGAGAGAGTAACTATTTTATGGGTAAAATTTACAATTCGATGGTTGCGTGTAGAGTGAAAACACAATCTAATGGTTTTACTTAAATTCTGAAATTTTTTTTATAAAAACTGTTAATTATTTTGAACAAAATTTTATTCATGTTATTTTAGCATTGACGTGTCTTGGGCAAATAGGTTGGTCAATGAATTCTGTTTAGTATCCTTGAAATTGTCTTTAAATTATCTTGAAAAACCAAATTAAAATTTCTATATTAGGTAATTAATCCTTAAAGTGTGGTGAATTTAAAAAAAATGATTTGTACTTAAAATCTTGAAACCTTTGTGTGATGATCTGTAAGCTTTCATTCAAGGCTTATTCACACCGTTCCCTTGGCCCATCCATTTCGTTGTCCCTTCTTCCGTAATTCCCACCGTATCCCCACATCCTTGTTTCCTTTCAGTTTTCTGGTTACCCCACAATCTCCAATATTTACTGTCCTTCCATCGCTGCCCAAAGGACAATTGTTAGGCGTCGAGTCGCCTGCCATCCGTTTGTTGTTGTTTGTTTCTGGTTGCTGGCCACACGCCACAGCCAAGTTCCTCAATTAAAAAGGGTCCTTCGCTGGGTGGACTCGGTCATGTCCGGGCAAATACGTCCATTGACGGCAGAGAAAAGAGTTCAATTGAAGCCTGACATATTCCTTTGTGCGGCGCGAGGGGTGAAGTGGTAAGGGGGAGGGGTCATGCAAATTGTCGAAATATTTTCAACTGACCAACAATTGAGTGGGTGGTTCGGAGGCAACGGTTTCCCACCTTTTCGTGCTGTTGTGATTGGTTTTTGTCTAATGGAACTCGAGCGTGGCAACAATTTCATTGAATTGGATTTCAATATAGCACAAAAATGCGTGTCTGTGTGTCTGAATAAAGGGAATTGCGTTGCCTTCGATACCCTGGAAAAGGAAAGGGTACTTCGAATTTGTATAGATTTATCTGGGAATTTAATAATATGATATTATCAAGATTAATATGTTCCTTATGACTTTGACTACTTGCGAAAAATATTGCTTTTTAATATCATTAAAAGGAGTTAAAACACCAACTTAACATTTAGACAAAAATACATTTAATTTATTTAAATTTTTAAATGTTAAAAATTTTAACAGGAACTTTTCAATAACATTTTAGTAAACTACATTGTATTAATAGTAAAAAAAAAACTAAAAATTTTAATTTTCTTTAAATTGAAATATTTTAAAGTGACGCAAACGGTATATTATGGTCGAAATACTTGATTATAAAATATTACCTTTTGATTTTCCTTTTTTCGGCTTTTCCCGCCGTGTACATCGAGGAGTCTGTGTGTGTATATTCCTTTCACAATTCGCTGGTCATTAAAAGGGACACGTGCAGTGAGGCACGTGACCCGTGCCGGGTTTCCCTTGTTCTCCTGAAAGCGAAACTCCGAAACTGGACCTGAGATCCCGGGGATCCTGAGACCTCTTCCATTGTTTCGGCCTTCCTTCCTTCCGTTTCGGTTTACGGGGCACTTGAGGAATATGTTTTACAATGATTAGTGTAAATATTTGAGGGCCAAACTGCTCACACGCAGCAACACAATGCCCACTGCCCGAGCTCAAATTGGGACTCGAAAGGAGAGGCATTTGTCGCTTAATTTTTGTACAAATACATTTCATTATATCGATGTTTGGCCAGCGCGGTTTTGGTTTCACTTCCGGTCATGCGCCCAAATGGGACCCCATCATGTTAATTTGTTATTAATTGTGCCATGTTGATTTTTGTTTTGATTTCTATTGTGGGGTTGGGAAAGAAGGGGAAGATGTGAGAAGCATACTCTGGGAAAATTACTTGAAATTTTTCATTCGTATCACAGATCTGGTTGGATTTTTATATAATTCCTCTAATTAAAATTAATATAATTTTACAACATCAACGAGACAATAAATATTGTGATTGCTTAGAAAACCTAAAATAAAATTAAAATGTAATTTTTGTTGAGCTAATTATTTTTTTATTTCATAGAAATCGCTTCCAACCAAAATTATATGAAATAATTAAATGTTTAAATCAATGCAAATTTTCACCGGTTTTAACTGGAAGAAAATTCTGTGACCAAGAGTAAAAGGTTTTCATAAAGTTAACTTTGCCGTCAACTGAAACCATTACTATTTTAAAATTTTGTTGGGCTATTTCTGCTTACAACTACTTTATTCCCAACTTTAGAGCATTTTTAGACCATGCGGGCGCATCGAATTTCCCGCAACTTGCATAAATTATAAAGCGGAAGAGCCTTTTGGATGGGAGCCGTTTAATCAACATCAGACACACGACCCACGTCGTAATCCCCTTACGATGAGCACCAGATCGAGCTGAAGGAAAAGGGTTAAAAAACGAGGATGGCCCAAAAGGAGCGGGCGTGAAAAAAGAGCAACAATGTGGGAATAGAAAAATCCCCTGCCACATTCTCTTGCATGTTTTGAAGTATCTGCTGGATTCGGGAGCAGCCCATCAATGTCAGTCATAAATTCATCACGCAAATCTGTTTTGCATTCGTGCGGTCACGTGACTTCATCCTCGGCATTAGATAATGTTTGACATTCGGGCATATTAATTGTTCAAATTAAATAGATCTGCGGCTGCAGCCTCTTCGGAGTGTGAACAAAGTGTTGTTGCCACAACGACTTGAACCGAGGGTTAGTGGATAAGAGATGGAAAACTGGTAACTGAAGTGGGCCCACAACTAATGGCAATTAAGTTAATTGTGTAGATTTCAATGTGCAGCGAGCGCCGCAGGACATCGTTGCTAGCCAAGTCTGCAGGGAAGTTAGTAGCGAGGGCTGATTAAGGAGTTATTGGTTGATCTTCTTCTTTACTTCGTTTTCTAGAAGAGTTAGTTTTAAATTCTGGGCTTAAAACAGAGATGGTAACTAGAAGATATTTTTAAACTAGTTAAGTCGTTAAAGTAGTAGTTATTTAACTATTTTGGTAATTATTGCATTGAAAACATATATCACCAAAAACAAACTTGATATGAAACGATGATCGATTTGATGTTAAGTGGTATCAATTTTGACTTGATATGCTCGAAATGTAAACAACATGTTCTAGGTAGGCCAGTTCGATTTTCGAATGTGTCTATCTCCCTCCCACTGAAGTAACTTTAAACGCTATCCCACTCTATTTCGAATTGAGAGAAATTGTTATTCTCGCTCCTACACATGTAATTTTAGTCACCGTATTGCTTGTTGTTCTCTTTTTCGAAGTCAGAGAATCTCCGTTTGAAGAAATCGGTATTCCACGGAAAAACGATATTCCTATAAATACCAGAAACTTACCATGTGCATATCGGGTTAATCCTTTATATTGTTTAGATACTAAACTTAAGTGTGTAGGTACTTTCCTAAAATGTATTGATAATAATAAAAATCAAACTTGTATAAAAATGGAAAAACCATGTAAGTTAGGAGAAAATAAAGATCTTATATAGTTTCCCAATGCAGTTAGCAATTTCTATTCTCAATTTAAAAAGGAAAGCGAATTGCGGCCTACCTGTTGACCTCCCCTCGTCGAATATTGTACACCCAAAACAAGGAACTCTGCATTGTCCTTCGTTCCGTTCCTCTTACATAAATGCAGACAAATTCAGGAACGGCATCAGCAGCACCATCGAGGGCATTATCGTCATCGTCAGGACAATGTCAGGCGCAGCTTAGGCAAATAAATATATATATATATATATAAATAAATCCTGGGACAAAGGACATTGAGCAACAGAGTGTGAGAGTCAGACATACAAAAACAAATAATTACAAGTAAAAATCGCTGCGAGTATAATGGAGCAGATAATGAGGTGAGGTTGTGCGAGACCAGACGATGCCAAGTCCCCGGCAATTAAACATTTTCAATAAAATTTACACCTGAGCTCATTTTAATTGAGTTGCAGGCGGTGAGTCTGCACTTGAAAAAGGATCGGCAGGAGCAGATAAACTTGTTCGCTCTCCGGGTGAAGCGAGGTGAATTGGAGTGGAGTGGAGCACTCGAATCCTTCAGATATAATTGCCCGGCCCAGGCAGAGATATTCAAGTTCTGTTCTCCGACTGTCTGACTGCTACTTGAAATGAAACCCCTCCCCTTTATTCCAATTGATTTTTGCTTCAATGTAGTGGAATTGATTTGTGTACGAGTGGCCACGCCCACTCCACCAAATTAGTTGCCATAAATAAGAAAAAAGGAAATCAAAACCAGAGCGAACACAACACGGAAAAATTAAATAAGAAATTGGCAAGGAAGAACGGAGCGGACAAGTGAAATATTTTTCTTATTTGGCTGGGAAATTTGCATAAATAAAGTTGCCATGACATCCCCGGGATATTGATATGATATGGAGAAGGTAGCCGCGCCACAGATATTTGCATACAATTGCGCGATGCCCTCATTAAGGATGGGTATTTCGAAAAATGGAAATACTTTGGAATATTTTTGATTAATAAATGTTATTAAATGAATGATTTTTAAAAGCATATTTACAATTAATTCATACTTTTATAAAAATGTTATTTATTCTGTATTACATAACAATTTTCTAGTTTAATTTATTTTAATTTTTTTTTTGTTGAATAAGAACTAAGATACAATACTAAAATTAATATAAAGAAAATGGTTCTGAAACTGATGGCCTTCGGCCTGTTTATTAAATTATATTTAAACTTTCCCCACATTTTATTTGTTTAAATTAAAAAAAGCACAAATTTTCGTTTCCTTATAGAGCAATACAAATTCGATGTCCCGATGCAGAATTTTCCGTTTGCCATCAAGCAACTCTTATGACATCGTGAAATTCTTGCCTCAATAAACATAAATTTGCACTGGCATTCGCACACAGACCCCAATAACACACCCCTCCCCGAAAGTGTGTGCAACCCTCGCTGAACTATAAAAATTGCCAATAAGTTGATCCCCTGGTCCCCTTGCCGAAAAAAAGGACGAAGGAGGAGGGCGAGTTCTCGGAAAATGTTGTCGCATGCAAATTTGCTGCCTGATTTGTTCATTTTGTTTCAATTTGCGCTCGCCTCGATTTCCTTTGCGCCTCAATAAAGTCCTCTACGAGTGCATTCCGCAAATAATTGCAATGATTCGCTTCCCCAAACAAATAATTCGGGGATGTGTGTCCTGCTCCTGGTATCATTTTATTTTTTCTGATTTCGATATGGTAATTTGGGATTTTATTTTTTTTTTGTGCCTTTGGCCAAACATTTGATTCTTGTTCATGGGAGTGGGATCCTGGCTGCTGTCATTATTAGTATTTTACTCTCAATTGAGTCTTAGATTACAGGCAGTTGTTGCCAAAAAAAATATATGATAGCTCTGATAGATTGTTGCGAATACGAAAATTCCTATTAAATACTAATTATCTCCTGATTATTATTTAATGGGTAAACAAAAAGAAAACCAATTGAACATATATATATCCTGAGAGTTCGGTTTTAAATAATTGTAATTTATATTTTATATTGGCTTTTTATCATTTCCTTACATTAAATTAAAATTTATATAAATATATTTAAATCTTAAGTGCTATGACTATTTTCTTTGTCGTCTATGATATTTTTCGATTATTTTTTTTTATTTATTTATTAAGTGTGCACCTGCTAATCGCGGCTACCTCCATCTCCAATCGCTTGAATTAAATTTGCGGAACCTTTTTTTAGCGCTGGGTCACCCTTGTCAGTTGGGCAATTAAATTCAGCATGACTTTAATTATATTTCAACAAATTTTAATAAGGCACCGTCGTCCTTCTTCTTTATACAAAATATAATTCCTTTTTTATAAATGCTGGCGAAAGAGAGAAAAAATTGTTAACAACTTCAATTAAATTATCAACTTTCAGCACGTAGAAGTCTCGACCGATGGGCGAGGTCAGAAAAAATTGGCCGCTGGAAAACTTTTTCGGGCGAGTTTTAACTCAATTTGACTGCGGAAAAGTTTTCCTTCTTCTCATTTTTCCTGGAAACGCTTAACGCGGCTTAATTGTGGTCACAGGTGTTGAGGGCGAAATTTTTATCGTTCTGTTCACAGTTTACAAAAAATGGTGTACTTACTGAGGGAAAATAGAGGGTGGGTGGGCGAACGGGAAAGGAAGGTTTTCCTCATTTCGTTTAAGACAATTTTTATGACCTTTACGACTATTTGCCGAGTCGTTGCTTTGGATTGGCTTTGATTGCGTTTATGGCTCTAAGCTTCTTGGGCCAGAAGTAAAATTCCTCAATTTATTTGTTTGTCTTAGCCGCATAAAAAAAGCGAGAATCCACTTTTGACTGCTCTCTTTCTGGTAAGTTGATATTATTTTCAACCCTTTTTATTCCTTTTGCTGGAGGCCAGAATCCTTAGCGCGCTTTTCAGCGTTGCGCATTTTTTAATTGCTTGAAATTTAATATTTTTCGACGAGTCTCGATGTTTGTTTTATTTTATGCTAATTATATTCGCATGCAACGCGAAGCAGTCCCTGTTTTTATCTTCCCCGCTTTTGCCGAGTTTTTTTCCCCAAAAAGCCAATTATAAAATTTCATTTTTGCACTCTTCGCTTTTCAGTTTGTTATTGAAAATAGCTTTTGGCGTTGGTAATCCGATAGGCGCAATTAGCAGGCGAGTCAGGGGAGGTCAGACGAGATGAGAATTTAATAACAATAAGCAGATTGCCGGATTATTACCGCATAAGTGCAACTTAAAGGAAAGGGACAGCACTGAACCCCCCTTCTTTTGACTCGGTTTTATGTAAAAATATTTATTTTAAAGTTACATTTATTTATTTTCTTGTTATTAAAAAGAAATCCAAACGGTTTGCTTAATAATGAGTATCATCTTTGAGCGATCTTTAATTTTATTCATTATCATATGCAAGTTTTTAGAGGGAATTTATTTAACTATGTGAATCTATATATATATCCTAATTATGATTTACTTAAAATAAAATGAAGTGTTCATTCGATAGTAGGGACAATTATAAAACTTTGTCTCCAAAAGCCTTTATTTGATGGCTATGAAAATTAGTGTCTAAATGTTTGTCCTTGCGAATTGCAGCTTGTGACCCCAACCTAAATGGGAAATTTCGATACAAGCCAAAGGTCTCTAAAACAAAGTAAAATCAGGTAGTCAATCCTCGTTCAAAATGCACACACCCATTTATATTTATGAGCTGACCCGAGACGAGCTTCGCGAGTGCATTATAATTCAATAATTTCCGCACTCGCTTGGCGCCAGGATTTTTTAATTGCTTTTCAATAACAGGGGAGAGGAGCAGGGGATGGCAGGATGTCCTGCGTGGAGCCTGTTCGGGCGCTGATAAGCCGCAGGATAATCATCAGCATGGCCAACGCGTTAAAATGCTGAAAAATTCATACGTATGGAGCTGAAATATTTACGAAGCGAATTAAAAAGCGCGCTAATGCAATTCACTCGGCCAGCGCTAATTTAAATTTTTAAGTGGCCCTGCAATATGCGAAAATAAAAATTTGAAAAAGAGCAGTGCAATTTGCTTTGAAAAAACCGAACTTGTATGTACCCTTTGAAAATAAACTTTAAAAAATATATCACAAATTATTTCTGGACAAATACACTCTTTATTGGCCTTGAAACTTGCTATTTTATTCAAAAACTTTCCCAAACTGTTTCTCCCCATTTCGCAGATAAAATTCTGAACAAACCGGATAGCAAAATTATGATTCCCTTTTAGAAATACCCTTCACGACGTCCCATAAAAGAGCAACGCTTGGCTGCCGCTGACGATGTGTGGTATGCAACAAATTGTTGCATGGCCTTTCAAACTAATGTCCGTTGCTGTCTCCTCTCGGTCTATCCTGTATCACTCTCTCCTTCCCTCCCACTTGGTGGGTGGGCAACAATGTTGTGTTAATGTTTACACATGTCCATGACACGACCACAATGAACACGATACCAGAGCAAGCTCCATTCCGGTCCCATTTTCAGGCCAGACCAGAATTTACACAGGCAGAAAAAGGATAATACAAAATTTAAAAACGCCTATCGAATAATTAAACTTTATTTTTCTATAAAATAACTTTGATCAAATTGACCCGATAACTTGGTTTGACAATTATAATACATTTATATTTATAACTACAATATTATTTTGTCTTTATCATTTGTTACGTTACTTAGCTTTTTCCAAAAATAATTTTAACAATTAAAAATTTTAAATAAAACAAGAAAGGAAGCTAGCTTCGGCAAGCCGAAGCTTATATACCCTTGCAGATCATTCTGTTAATTTACAAATCGCAAAAATGTTAAATTTCCTATTATTTCACATTAATTTTTCGATCGTTTCTATGTCAGCTAAATAATATAGTAGTTCGATCTTTTTAAAATTAAAATCGAAATTCGGAAATATTTAAAAATAGTCATATCCAAGAGTAGAAGAGAATGTAATAAAAATCAACAAAGATATAATTTTTTTCCTATTAATTTCCATTTAATTTTTCGACCGTTCCTATGGCAGCTATATGATATAGTGATCCGATTTTTTAAATATTTAATTCGAAATTCAGAAATATATAAATAATATTCCCAAGATTAAAAGGTAATACTTCAAAAAACACCGAAGATAGAATTTTTTTACCGTTTTTTTTCCGATCCTTCCTATGGGAGCTATAGGATATAGTTGTCCGATCCGGTCGGTTCCGACTTATATACTACCTGCAATAGTAAGAAGACTTTTGGGAAAGTTTCATCCCGATAGCTTAAAAACTGAGAGACTAGTTTGCGTAGAAACAGACAGACGAACAGACGGACAGACGGACAGACGGACAGACAGACAGACGGACAGACGGACGGACAGACGGACATGGCTAGATCGACTCGTCTAGTGATGCTGATCAAGAATATATATACTTTATGGGGTCGGAAACGTCTCCTTCACTGCGTTGCAAACTTCTGACTGAAATCATAATACCCTCTGCAAGGGTATAAAAATGACTTGTTATGGAACAAAAATATTTCTGTCAAAGAAATATTTATTTTTAATAAAAGGTACTTGATGTAAGATGCATTATTGTGAAGGTCATAAAATGAAACGTATTTTCCATCGTCTTATTTCAGTCAGTAAAAAATTATTAATAGGACCATTGGATCCTTTTATCGCAGTGCACCTGGCCAAGCCAATTCAATCCAATCCAGTTGGGTCTGTCCATAAAGTGCATCAGTTGCGCTGCATTGCATTTTGGAGTTCAGATGCGTTGAGTGGAGTGGAGTGCCTCAAAATGCAACGAGTCTGTTCGGGTGTCGATAGCAGGCCTTAATTAAAATTAACATTTTTTGCACAAAACTTAACAGGTCCTTTTTACATTGTGGGGCTACGCTTTTAGGCCAGAGTTAACTCAATTTGGGCGTCCTGGACACTGGAGAATCGCTGGGGATGTGGCAGCGTGTGTGTGTTCATAGGGGGAGCCCTCTTCTATGCTATATTTCTATTGATTCTGATGATGGTTATTTAATTTGGAGCGTCAAGTGTGCGTTATTGATGCGCACCGGAGAGACCTTTGAGTGCATTTGCCGTTTTAATAGCCTGCGGCTGTTAGGAGGGATTTATATTATGATTTTACGGCAGCAGGGGAACATTCCTATCGTGTCCAGGATTTTGGATTGGATGAGTGATGGTGAAATTAGATGTTCTATAAGTTAATTTTGAGCAAGGAAATGCCAAAAAATGCCACATAGAAAATTATCAAAAGTTTTAGGTGCAAAATAATGGGTGAAAGTAAAACGCTTCATATAAATTTTATTTTACTCTGCATTTTTTAAACGTTTTTATATGAAAACGGCACCTAAAACGTTGTATAGATTTGTGAACTCGCTGGTTAATCAGTTTCTATAAAAAAAAACTTTAAAATTCTATATTATAATTAAATAATGGAAATCAAAGAATTGGTAACTAATTGGCAATGTCGACAAAGATTACTTTACATTTTTATTTAATTTTTTTTATATTTAAATGTTAAGAAATAAGTTTGGAGGATTTTTTTGTTTTAATATTTGTATGTAAATATTATAATTATAACGATAAAAATCTGTTTTAAACTCAATAAAAAATTATTGAGATTTAACTAGAAAAGTTTCATGGAATGTTGAAATAAAAATGTAAATTTAAATTTTTTTGAGAAAGGTTGAAAGAATGCAATTTTGTTTGAAAAATGTAGTAGGTATTGTGCATTAAGCAAGAGTAAAGTATAAAATTGGTGGTTTGGGATACTAACTACTACTATCCTATGATAAATTTTAATATTAATTTAATTAGTCAGGGTTTGATTTTAGGTAAGAGCCTTTCAGGACTAAATTTAAGAATTTGTTTAACCTTACAATTTGCATGTCATGCTGAACTGGGTTTTCCCCATAATCCAGCATTTATTTACAACTACATTTATCCACCGAAGGCGAAACGCGCGTATAATCATATTTAATAACCGGCTCATATTTCCACATAGTTTATTTGACTTTTTGCGAAAATGCATTTCCGCGGCAGTCGGTGAGCAGCCGCCGGCGTCAGGGGGTTAAAGTGGGGACTCGGGGTAAGAGCTGTGTGCAGGTCTGCATGGGTAAATATCAATATTTACACCTTTAATTAAAAACGCTAACAAGGTTATTTAGTACGTTGTAGATGGGCAAGAGAGGGGAGTGGGGGATTGGCCAGGAAATCTGGCAGGAAGTCAGCCGTGGCCAACAAGTGTAGCTTCGGTTACCACGCCGGCACTCTCCGTTCGTTTATTTTCTACCCTTTCTGCCGTTACCGGAAAAGCTTTTAAGCGAAAATGCCAAAATGAAAATGTAAAATTTATTTTTCATTCACTTGTTTAACTTGAAATTAATGCGCGATGTGCAGTGCAGCAGGTTCGTTTGGGTGGGAACGTAAGGAGAAAATGTAAAAGTTCGACCAAAATATAATGAACATCAGAATAACAAAAAAAATGCATATAATACACAGTTTTTTATTATTTCCCAGAACAAAACAAGGCATTCCTGTTTCTGTCCGATATTACCGATATATCTGGCCTAAAATATAATGATCTTCTTTTAAGAAGTTTGTCGTTACCAGTGTAATCTTAAGTTTAAACTACACCTATTTTAATGTATTTAATAAATACAACATAATAAAAAAAAAGGTCAAAGATACTTTTATAAAATTCTTTATTATAATGCCAAGCTTGTTTTATATTTCATTTAAAAATCTTTCCTTAAAAAGAACCTCGCTATTAAAAAATAATACCAAGCAAAAACACATATTGACATTAACAACATTTTTATAAAAAAAAGATAATTCATTTGACTGCATAAATATGCTTTTCATAATATTCTCATTCAGCCCGCTTCACCGATATATTAAAGGTTCTTGTATTTTCGAATTCAGAACTCAACAGCTAAAAAGTGTTAAACAGCTAAAAGTTCGACGGGAATTGAACGGAGCTTAGAGGGAATTAGTCATCCGTTGGTCAGCAATGCGGTGAATTCACTCATCACTTTGGTGACCCCGACTGCCACTCCAAGACTGCAATTGTGTGCCTAAAATATTTGTCATATTGCACGTGCCACCAAGGGCTGCATCGCCGCCCACAGCGCGAGGTGGTGACATTAAAATCCCAAAACTCCGCTGCATGTCGTTTAATTAAAAAATGCCCCAAAAGCATTTACCCAAACCAAAGGTTGTATTTAAAAGGCCAAAAAACCAATGCAACCATTGATGCAGTATGAAAAGGGATGTGTGCATTTTAATGAAAACGGAAACCAAATAATCAGCAAGTGACGATCTCCTAGGGTGGTGGTCAAGCTCAGATGCTATAATACCACACGGGAAGAAATTTGTAAGCAATCTGAAAAAAAAAATTATTTATTAATAGAAATGATTTTTTTATTTTTGTAATTCTACCTTTAGAAATTATTACTTAAATTAACACAGCTTGTTTATGGATTTTTCATTTGATTTTAAAGAGGACAACTATGAAATTACCTAGTAAATACATTTTTTTAAAGGAAGGAAAAAATAAGATAATTAATAAATATAATTTTTTTTTAATTCCAGCTAAAGATATTATTACTGAATTTAATACAAGGACAATTTTATAATTATTAAATTATATTAAAGAAATTATAAAATTCTTTGGATGGATTAAGAGCCCTAAATATGTAATTTTATTCTTTAAAATGTAGGAACTTTTCAAAGTTTTGATGATAATAAAATACATTTTTTCCACTGCAGACCTGAACAAAGCGCCAGGGCGAAATGAGAAAAGTGCAACCCGTGGAGCGTATGAATTTAATGATTTAATCGCAGCCCCTCGCCCCTTTTGTGCCACGCCTTGTTGACACTGCATGCGTGTCAAGAGAATTTGTCAAAAAATGCAACCGCCGTTGGCAGCCTCAAGGGAAATTGGACAAAGCCAAGTGGACTTGGTCGCCGTGGAACGGGCTCAGGGTTGCACTTGGCCAAGTTATTGACTTTGTGTCTCTGTCAAATCCTGGCATGTGGTCAACATTTAAGTGTAATTAATGCCCGCGGCCAGTCGCCGGTTGCAGTTCATCCGATCTGCTCTCCACCCCGCGGATGCGCGAATATGAAAGCCAAATATTGCGCTTAATTTGATTAGCGTGTCTGCGCCCAGATTCCGATTGCATTTTTCGGTTATATTTGTGCATCCCAGCCCGCGGCAATTATTGCTTCCGCAATTTTCCTCTTCCGGTGGCATCTTTTTCTTTATTATTTGTGTCGAACCCTTATTTTAAAGTGGACAACGTGCGAAATTGGAAAATTTTAATTTTTAGAGAGTAAAAACCCCAGAGACCCCTGATAAATGCTTCTATGTTCTTACTAAATCACTCAACAACAACTTTAATATGTTCGAGAAATGTTATTTTAAATCATTAAACCAAAATACATTTATTGTATTATCTCTTAAACTGCAAATATTATGGATAACAAATGTTTTAGCGCGTGAAAAATATATGAACTTTATTTAATAACACCTTCCTAAAATATTTTATTTGTCCCTAAATTTAATTTGAAATTTTTGTTTTTTAAAAAGAAAAGACTCTAGAAAAACCTATTTATTTTTTCTAAGTACTACTGCTATTGTAAATCACTCAACAGCCATTTCAATATGTTTGCAAACATTTAATTTTAAATCTTTAAATTTACATTTAAAAAACATTTTTTTATACTATCTCTTAAATGGCAAAGATTATGGATAACAAGTATTTTAGAGTGTAATAAATATATGAACTATATTTAAAGACACCTTCCTAAAATATTTTATTTATTTGTCACTCGATTTAATTTATGTTAGCTCATTAAAAATATTTCTTGGATAGTCATGGAAATTTCGTAAAATCTAAATCAAAAACACATATCTTCAGTGTCCAAGCCAATTACGTATTTCTTGTAATCTCTTAAAATTCAAGAGGTTATCGAACATTTCAGTGCTTAACATGAATCCCTTGGGATTTTGGCCTTTTGTTCACTTTCTTCCTTTTCATTTTCTCGGGAAGTGGCCGCTAATCGAAAGTGTTTCGACTTGGTAATTAATAGTTCTTCAACATCAGAAACTTTCAAACACTTTGAACTGTTTCAAACTATATGCAAATGGGCCATCAAGTTCAGTTCCTTTTCTTGGCTGATTTTCTTAGGCGGGCAAATTGAATTTACCTGGGGTCCGTTGAAAGGTTTTCCATTTCCATAGTTTCTCTTAACCCCTGCAAGTCCCGTGTGGCCTTTGACGCCTCGTGTGTGAAGCATAATTACAGGGAACTAGTCAAGTTCTTCAATTAAAATTTATTAGGTATTCGTGAGGGGATGGCATTTGTGGGAAGTGGGTTCCTTTTAGTTTTCATGTCAGAGTAGAGAAGTTTTGGATCCGGTTCGTTGCGGTTTTGTGCGATTTTTAAGCCTTTGTGCCACTGACAAGCCAATTAATGATGATTTGTGGTCGCTTTGTGTAAATGCGTTGTAATATTCTAAAATAATCGGTTTGTCGCTTAAAAACTAAAAATATAAACTTATTCCAAATTCTCAATTTCATAATTTAAAATTGTACATTCTTTTTCTTTTATGTTCATTAGTATTTAATAGAACTAATGTTGCGGATATTAACCCGAAAATAAGTTGGCAATAGATGCACCCAGCTGTTGCTCGGTGTGCTCATTGACGATCTGATCGATTTCCTCCCTGTCCTCAAGCGTCAGTCTAAAATACAGCCGTTTATGTATGTCGAGTAACTCCAGAGTGTTATTGATTTTGGAATTGTCGTCCTGTGAGATACTTATACGTTCGTTTACTCTAGCTTATCAACCTCAAATTCTTCATTAGAGTACCCCAAAAAACTTGCGAAAAGCAGCACAAAGCCCCTGAAGGAAATGTTCATATACAAATGTGTATTACTCACAAAAAAAAAAACTATGTAAAATCAACTATTTAATAGTGAAAACTCCCCCAACCCATAAAAAATAGAACAATCCCCAAAAAAATAATAGGTTACCTATAAAATAGTAGATGACCTACAAAATAGTATTTTACCCGAAAAAATTTGTTGTTTTTTTAAATTCATTTTTTAACTATTTGTATTTTTAATTTAGTTTGTTATATTAATTTATATGGAAGTTATTTATAGACACTTACATCTCACAGATATTTAAACTTAAAAATCAGGTCTTTTGCCTCCGCTGGGAATCGAACCGGGGCCGCAAACATCGGAGTCGAGCACTCTAACCAGTAGGCCACAGAAGAATGATTTTCGTAGAGGAAAATCTATAGACTTGAAATCACCATTTAACAAAAAAAAAAAAGGAAAAAAATCAGTTGCAAAAGCGGGATTTGAACTCGCGACCCAGAGATTATGAGTCGGATACTCTAACCACCCTAAGACAAGAAAAATAGTTGACCTACAATTTATTATTGTATTTTTAAAACAACAAAATACATGAAGGAAAAAAATAGTTGTGTTACGATGTTAATTGTGGTGTCACTATTCAATGCCCCAAAAAATAAAACAACAAAATTCACGCGAACAAATAAAATAGTTTTGGTACGATATTAATTGAGACGTTCCTATTATTTTGCCAAATGAATAAAACAACAAAATACATGAAAATTTCGTAAAAAGGTTTTCTACAATTTTAATTGTTAAATACTATTCAATGACCAAAAAAATAAAACAACAAAATACATGAAAAATGTAGAAAATAGTGAACTACTATTTTTCTATGTTGATTTTACATAAATTTTTTTTTGTGTGCACACAAAAAAAAACTATGTAAAATCAACTATTTAATAGTGAAAACTGCCCCAACCCATAAAAAATAGAAAATGCCCCAAAAAATAGTACATTACCTATAAAATAGTAGATTACCTACAAAATAGTATTTTACCCGAAAAAAAATTGTTGTTTTTTTAATTTATTTTTTTAGCTATTTTTATTTTTAATTTCATTTGTTATATTAATTTATATGGAAGTCATTTAAAGACACTTACATTTCACAGATACTTAAACTTACAAATCAGGTTTGTTGCCTCCGCTGGGAATCGAACCGGGGCCGCAAACATCGGAGTCGAGCACTCTAACCAGTCGGCCACAGAAGAATGATTTTCGGAGAGGAAAATCTATAGACTTGAAATCAACAATAAACAAAAAAAAAAACAAAAAACAAAAAACATGAGTTTCAAAAGCGGGATTTGAACTCGCGACCCAGAGAATATGAGTCGGATACTCTAACCACCCTAAGACCAGAAAAATAGTTGACCTACAATTTATAACTGTATTTTTAAAACAACAAAATACATGAAGAAAAAATATAGTTGTGTTACGATATTAATTGTGGTGTCACTATTCAATGCCTCAAAAAATAAAACAACAAAATACACGCGAACAAATAAAATAGTTTTGGTACGATATTAATTGAGACGTTACTGTTAATGTGCCAAATTAATAAAACAACAAAATACATGAAAATTTCGTAAATAGGTTTTCAACTATTTTAATTGTAATATTCTATTCAATGACCAAAAAAAGAAAACAACTAAATACATAAAAAATTCAGAAAATAGTTACTATTTTTCTATGTTGATTTTACATAGTTTCTTTTTTTGTGTGTATCTGTTGAAATAAACAAAAAAAGTATTATAAAAAATCCTTGTTTTTTCATGGCGAATTTGGATTTATAGCCGTCCAACACTGTAGCTTATTTATACTGAGACATTTTTCGATATTAAGCAATATGAAAATTAAAATTTTTTTTTTAAATTTTGAAATCTGTTTTTAATTTATCTAATAAGGAAATTTTTTTATGGTATTAAGATTTGTACATTTATTTTAAAATGGCTTAAATCTATTTACTTGGTAGAATTGACAATTGGTTGGAATTGGAATTGGAATTGGAATTGGTTGTTTGACAATTTGTTACCAACTTTTTTTTTTCTGTGTAGATACAATAAAATATTATTTTTTAATTTATTTACTAGGCTTTTCAAAAAATTTGTTTTATATATTTTTAAACAAACTCACTTAGTTTTCTCACAACCAAAAAAAAAGAAAATGCCTGTTAGCCATATCGAACACATTCACATATTAAAGTGTCCAACAAAAAAAGGAGCCAAAACCCCATGGCAGTCATAATGATGACACACTTACCACATAAACCGCACGCACCACATATAACCACCACCGGATCCACTGAGAGTGGTGCAAACCGCCCACCGAGGGTGGGGTGAAAGCGCCATAGAGCCGGGAAAACCGGAAAAAGGGTTGGCAACTGGAAAGCCTTTCGCAGCTCCAGAATTGCCACTAAAATGCACGCTAATGAGTTTCAATTACGACCAACTGACAAGATGGGACGCTGTGAAACAGTTTTTATTTTTATTGACATGGCATTTGTGCCCCACACCCCCATATTCCCTGGTTGTTTTCGGTGTCGTCGCTTCTGTTGTCAATTTGCGTAAAATTTTTGTCCTTTTTTTGAGTGTTTGTTTGTCGCTACTTTGATTGAAACTAAACGACGAGCTGAGCTGCGGCTGAAAGTGGGGCGGTTGGGGGAAAATACAGGGAGGGGATTCGGATCGAGTGCTTGATTTTAATTAAATTCTCATTCCCACAAAAGGCGGCAAAAGCAGCTGAGGCCTTCCTAGCCAACCTCATCGTCCTTTCGTCCTGTGGCATCTCTACTCTGCTTCTGTTCGTCACTTGTCATTCTGATTTCGGTTTGCACTACATCGGGAAAGTATAGGGGCTACTAAATCGTGTTGATCCTGATTTTTTAAATTGACCGTTATGGTGGTAATTTTTATGTTTTCGGTACTACAATATATTTGATTAACAATTTAAGATTTCCACATTTTATTTATGTAAATGTAAATGTATTATGTAAAAATAATTTCCTTTAAATCCCTAGTTGGTGGCCTATTCAGTTCTAGATAGGTTAGTTCAATTATAAATTTAGGTTATTAACAGAATTTGTTCCAGTCAAGATATAGTAACGCCCGTGAGCGTTATGACACTTTCCTGTGTGTCATAAGGCCCACAAAAAAAGTGGCATAGCGCCCGCGGGCGTTATGACTCCGGGCATTATGACATGTACCCATATAAAGCATGATTATTTATTATTAATATTTATTACGCTTAGTGACTAAAAATTTGTTTTCCAAATACCCATTATAAGTGAGCAGACTTCATTTTATTTGTTAACCAATCATTGCATCTGGTTAAATATTTAAATAGTATACAGTCTATTCGGTGTCCAACAGTATCCATTCGCTGTCCTTGCTTTTTAAAATCGTAAACTTTTATGATTACAAGAGCGCTGGTGCGTTTGTTGTTATTTGTGGCACTGCTCCTCGTATCCTGGTATCGTGGTATCCTGGTGTTGTCGCTTACTTTGTGGCCTGGAGTCGGTGTTGCCATTTGCACATGTTACAACGAACGAGACCCATCTAAATGGTTATGGCGCCGTGCATTTTAAATAATTAATGGCCGAGTTGAGGACGAGTGGAGTTCGAGTGCACATTGCACACAAACTCAAACTCAAACTCAGGCGGCAGAACAGGAGCTGCCATCTCGACGGGGGCGCCACAAATGTAATAAAAATGTTGGGCCAAAACTTTGACCAAGAAGCCGACGACGAGGCAGAAGTTTTCCGACTTTGGCCAAAAATCGACTCGACTGCATTTCAATTCCCAAACGATTATAAACTACCGACCGTTTGCAAATTTAATTTACAACTGCACAAAGTGAACAAACCGCAACAAGAGAGCTCGAAGCCAAGTTTTTACTTTGTTAAAGTCGGAGGGCAGACTTTTATTTGCCACCTACACAACAACTTTGGCTCGGGGGTCAGTTTGCAGCTGGAGCTCCTGGAATTAGCTGCTAACTGGAAAATATATACATGTATGCACTCGAAAATAAAGTGAGTAGCAGTAGGAAATATTTCTATAGATTTGAACGCATAAAAATTTTTTTAAATTATTTAAGGGAAATTAGAAATTACATTTTTTATTTATTTACCTTTTTTTGTATATGTGTGTTTCAACTTTAAAAGAAGCACTTAAATTTTTTTTTATTTTTGGATTTTTTTTTTTTTTTAATTTTGTATCAAAGAAGCACCTAAAACAAAATAATATTTTGAGATATTTTTGTTTTGATTTTTGGAAACCTTATTTCAATTTTTCGTATGTAAAACTTAGTTAAGGTTTTCTGCTAGATTACCTATTTTTTCTTAAACATTAATTAACGAGTTTCAATATTTTTTCTTGGTGTGAGATATAGAAGCAAAGTTTCCTGAAACAGGAAATTATGTTTATTATTACTTTGGCACACACAATTTGGACTCCAAGTGGCCAAAAGCTTCTCCCCAAACAATATGCAAATGTTCAGCAGCCAGAGGAGCCTCAGAAGACTGCGAAAAGGAGTGCCCCACCCCCAATTTCAGCCATTGTCGAAAACTTCAAATTTAAATTAATAAGACGGGAGCCAGGATCGCCCGGCTGGATGAGCTTCGTTAGCCCCGTGGAGCATCATCATCAGCAGCGACCTCTTCCTGGGAGTGCACACTAAATTGCACTTTAATTGCACTTTAGGCGAGAGCCAGTCGATGAGAAAAACCCAAAAGTTTTCGGCCATTGTCTGAATGGGGTGCAGACGGGAAATTGGTAATCATCATAAATAAGTGATTGAAATTAATTAAATTCCGTTTTGCGACAGAAGCATTTTCCAGGAGAGCCACAATCAAAGTGTTTGTAAAGAGTTTAGCATTTAATTTGAAGGAAAAAGAAGCCTAACAACAAAGCATCTAGAAAAAATTTTTAAATCATAATGTAAATATTTTCATTGATTCCAAACATTGATATACAAAATGTGAAGTTTGTACTTTATTAGTTTCCGTGACATATTTATAAAGAAGATCGATGGAATCAGCTCAGTTTCACTTGGTCCAGTTCAAGTTTTGCCTCCATATACGGCACTTGTTTGCCATTATGCCTGATGCCCCTCAGCCATTTGATGTACTCCTCTGGAATTCCCGTTTCGTTGGCTCCCTTTACCAAGACCTTGAGGTATGTCTGTGAGGGCTGGCGATCGTATGGAATACTTTCCTGGACTCCACCGGCATGAAGCTCTGATTGGGGCTGTTCTGTCAGGTGATAGGCACGGCAGGTGATGCTGGTATCGGTAGTCAGCGAGTGAACGGGCACGCTAATCGGAATGTATAGCCCGTCGGAAACACCTTCCTGACTGAAAAAAAATTAATTATTTTAAAATGACCACAAAGTACCAAGAAAAACTTACTCATCTAAGTCCTTGAGGTTGCACATATCAATCTCCCAAATAGATCCGTAGACATGAGATCCTGGAGTGGGCACGATTGTGGCGGGAGCCCCCAGCCAGTTTCTCGAGCCTGTGTGAAAGTCCAGGCGGAAGTTCTGTGGATAAGTAATGTTAATGATTATAAATACTTTAAGTTATGAGTCAGACTTTTAACAAAATAATAATGGAGATCAAATTATATCGGATTCCTTCTTTTTCTTTATTAATTTCTGGAATACCTCTAGTTTGCCGGCACCAATTCTTCTGGCAGTGGGGTTTTGTATGTGGATCCGACTGGCCAGCATATTACTACCGAAACCGAAATAAAAGAATTTACTGCCCATATTTTTGCGATATCAGGATCTTAAAATAGAAAATGTTATTAAATAAAAACGTGAATGATCGGTGAACCCAGAATGACCTTAAAACCTGAAAATATTGTGAATTTAAGGCACTACCCCTAAAAGGTTATGGAGATAGAAATTTGTAAGTAAGTTTTGTAAGCACTGGAAGCCATTTATTGTACAATGCATTCAAAACTCTGAACTGCTTGAGTGAAGTTTTTACAGGTAAGCAGTGCCTAAGACGGGTCGTGTCTTGGCTATGTCACTTCAATTCAATTAAAAAATTTAATCACAATTAAGAAATTTCAGAATACAATTAAATTATTATTATTAAATTAAATTAAATACAATTATTATTACTAATTTTCCCTTTGTTTTACTTTTAAGCACAAGTTAAATCGCCCAGCTGTTAAATAAGCTTCTCATGTAGAGCTTTCAAATCGTAAATCAATCAGCTGTTTTAAGAACATATGTTTGCGAAACATTAAAATGTAAGCGCTGTCATTGCGAATCTTTGTAACAAACTTTTCGAATATAATAAATCTTTTAAACTTTTAAATTTTAAAAATGTGTGTACGCGTCAACTTACACTGAACACAAATTTTGTTTACACGATCCGGACGGACAGACGGATGGAAGTGAACTGAAAGTAGCAAAGCAAATGCGATAATGCTTATCAAAAGCTTTACTATCTTGTGGTTCGAAACTTAGCTAATTGCTGGGATAGCTATAAAAGAACCGTTAATCGAATACTCGAACCAAAGCTGTAACTGGCATATCGAGTTCTAACCGTTAAAATAACGTAAAGTACATTTTGAATTTGAAGTTTTTGGGCGCCATAAATACATGAAGGTTTCTCTAAAAAAATCGGCCACCCAATTTCGAATTGTATTGCCACATTTTTCGTAATTTTGTAAGTGATAGTGTACAGCCGAGCAAACTCAAAAATTATCATTTGCGGGTTTTTCAATATTTTGCAAATTTTTGATCAGAGAGTAGGATTCCTTCTAATCAGAATTTTAAACCTGCAAATAAGATCAATTATCCAAAACAATCATAAATTTAATTTCTTCATTTTTGATACGAAAATCAAAACTTTCCTCGCCAAGGGTATCATTTAGAGAGTAACATTCTGCAGTTCCAGTTTCTGCTCAAGATCCCTTGCCTCGTGACCATTATGCTTGATGCCCTGCAGTCGGCGAACATAATCCTCCGGCACGGAGCTCTCGATAGCGCCCTGTACGAGGCATTGTAGATATGTTTTCGAGGGCTGACGGGATGCAGGAACAGAATCCTTCGACAGTTCGTAGAGATTGGTGTCCGGCTGCTTGGTCAGTAGATAAGCACGGGCAGGAGCTGGATCAGATTCGTTACGGAGTCTCACGTAAACGGTGCGAGGCTCGTAGATGCCCTCATGCACGCCTTCTTGGCTAGGGAAGAGGTTAAAAAAATATAAATCAAAATTACTTCCGATCTACGAGCTATTAATTTAAGCTTCAGTTCATACTAACATCAAAGTTTAAACAGTTTAATTAACTATAGTTGTAAAATGTAATAATTCAATATTAATAACCCAATTAATCATAATTGCGGCAAAGCGACAAATATTTAACATGAGTATGAAATCTTTGGACTTATAGCATTTTTTATTAGTGTTCAAATCGTTGAGAGTTGAATTAATACCTACTTGTCTATATCCGGCAGATTGCTGATGTCGATCTCCCAGAGAGTTCCCCACGCATGATCCCCCTGCGTTGGCACAATGGTGGCCACGGCTCCTCCCCAACGAGCCGATTCGAAGGCAAAGTCCAGTCGGTAATCGGGAAGCAGGGCGGGACCAACTCTGACAGCCGTTGGATTCTGGATGTGGATCCTCTTGGCCAGCATGTTGCTCCCGAACCCAAAGTAGAGGAACCTATTGCCCCGCACCTCTGGCAGATCCAAGGTGCCATTTGCTTTTCCGATGCCGTGGCCTTGAGACTTGGGGAGAGCCACCAACAGGCAGGTGACGACAGCGATAAGACAATCTCGATTCATCATGTTTCTTTCGATTCGACGCCTCTGAGCGATTCGATCTGGCTGGAAGCCGAACGGCTACTGAGCGCTTAATTTATTTTCCAGCTTTGTCCGCCTCGGAGATTTCTCTTCTTTGTGTTGGGGTGCCAACAATCGGTGAGGCACTTTATTTAATTTGCCTATATCTATCTCGTCGACTAGTTCCTTTAATTTATTTACACATGAGCTAAACAAATTACTTTTTTCCACACACAAAAAAAGCATGTCCCCGTAAAATCGATATGGCCATGTAAATTTCAGGTCATGCAAAACCTATATCGTTTTTACATGAAATACCATTTTCGACCAGGTCAAATTTACCTGGGCACATATCAAATTAAAATTTATCTTAAATAATGTAAAATCAATCTACGTTTCATATCGATTTTTTTTGGATGCATGACTTCTATGTATATTTTATATTGAATCTCATATTTATATAGATTATTATACGTTTATATTAGCGGAGAGAGAGCATCAACATTTTTGTTTGTCTCAAAACATCCGCTCGATCCAATTTCTCACGCTTTCTTTTGTGCTGCAATCAGTTAGAGGTGGTCTTGAACAAAGTCCGCATACAATATTTACAGCAGTGAAATCTCAAATAATCGTTTTTATTTTTTAATTTTTATTCAGTAGAGTAGAGTAAAGAAGTATTTTGTTTAAATAATGATTGGCATGTAAACTCGGTTTAAATTAAAGGTTCAACATGGCATGACATTGCAAATTTAAATTATTCAGCCAGTTCTTCATTTGAATGGAAGGCAAATGTAAAAAATGTACAAAATGTCAACATATTTTCGCTAAAATTTGACAAATTCTAGTAAAAGGCGTCGGTCCTTAGTGTTTCTATCGTGCTGGAGGCTATACGACTACTAAGCGCTTACATTATTTAAAAACAAGAAAGGAAGCTAGTTTCGGCAAGCCGAAGCTTATATACCCTTGCAGATCATTCTATTAATTTACAAATCGCAAAAATGTTAAATTTCCTATTATTTCACATACATTTTTCGATCGTTTTTATGGCAGCTAAATGATATAGTAGTTCGATCTTTTTAAAATTAAAATCGAAATTCGGAAATATTTAAAAATAGTCATATCCCAGAGTAGAAGAGAATGTAATAAAAATCAACAAAGATATAATTTTGTTCCTATTAATTTCCATTTAATTTTTTGACCGTTCCTATGGCAGCTATATGATATAGTGATCCGATTTTTTAAATATTTAATTCGAAATTCAGAAATATATAAAAAAAAATATTCCCAAGATTAGAAGGTAATACTTCAAAAAACACCGAAGCTAGAATTTTTTTAACGTTTTTTTTCCGATCCTTCCTATGGGAGCTATAGGATATAGTTGTCCGATCCGGTCGGTTCCGACTTATATACTACCTGCAATAGTAAGAAGACTTTTGGGAAATTTTCATCCCGATAGCTTAAAAACTGAGAGACTAGTTAGCGTAGAATCAGACAGACGGACAGACGGACAGACGGACAGACGGACAGACAGACAGACGGACAGACGGACAGACGGACAGACGGACGGACAGACGGACATGGCTAGATCGACTCGTCTAGTGATGCTGATCAAGAATATATATACTTTATCCTTCACTGCGTCTCCTTCACTGCGTTGCAAACTTCTGACTGAAATCATAATACCCTCTGCAAGGGTATAAAAAGACAGCTATATGATATAGTAGTTCGATATTGATAAAATTAAAATCGAAATTCGAAAACATTTAATAAGACTCATATCCCAGAGTAGAAGAGAATACAATAAAAGTCAACGAAGCAATAATTTATTTCCTATTATATTCCCATTAATTATACCAGTTACTCGTAGAGTAAAAGGGTATATTGTATTCGTGCAAAAGTATGTAACAGCTAGAAGGAAGCGTTTCCGACCCCATAAAGTATATATATTCTTGATCAGGATCACTAGCCGAGTCGATCTAGCCATGTCCGTCTGTCCGTCTGTCTGTCCGTATGAACGCTGAGATCTCGGAAACTATAAAAGCTAGAAGGTTGAGATTTCCCACACATATTCTTGGGCTTCCTACGCAGCGCAAGTTTGTTTCATCGAAGTGCCACGCCAACAATCGCCATAAACGATTTTCACACACACACACACACATACATCTTTTAAGATTTTAAAAATATATAAACGCAATTTTATAGTGTTTATTAATACCTATAGAAATGTAGAAGACTATTTTCAAATCGGACCATTCATTAAAAAGTTATAAGCAATCATAATTGTTTATATATCTATCTCCCTCGCACTCCCTTTAGCTGTGTTACGATTATTAGATAGTCGGGACACCAACCCGAGTACAGCGTTCGCACTCCCTTTGGCTGAGTGACGGGTATTAGATAGTCGGGACACCAACCCGACTATAGCGTTCTCTCTTGTTTTTGGATCGTTTCTATGGCAGCAATATGATATAGTCGTCCGATTTTAAAAAAAATTTATTCGAAATTCAGAATTAGATAAAAAATGGCATTTCCAAAAGTAGGAGGCTCTAGGTTCAAAAACACCCAAGATACATTTTTTTTGCATTTTTTCCCCCGATTATTCCTATGGGAGCTATATGATATAGTTGTCCGATCCGGCTCGTTCCGACTTATATACTACCTGCAATAGATAGAAGACTTTTGGGAAAGTTTTAGCCCGATAGCTTTAAAACTGAGAGACTAGTTTGCGTAGAAACAGACGGACAGACGGACAGACGGACGGACAGACGGACAGACGGACAGACGGACAGACGGACATGGCTAAATCGACTCGTCTAGTGATGCTGATCAAGAATATATATACTTTATGGGGTCGGAAACGTCTCCTTCACTGCGTTGCAAACTTCTGACTGAAATCATAATACCCTCTGCAAGGGTATAAAAAAAATTATTAAAAAGTGCAAAAACTAAATTCCTGATATTCACTGAACTTCTCTCCAGACAATGTATGCAGGGACACATTTTGATATTGATAAATGGTGGTCAAGTTTATATTTGGAAAGGGATTATATATATGCCTGCGATGTTTTGGAATTTATTTTTATAAAACTATTTAAGTTGAGCTAAATTAGAAATTGCTCGCAGAAAAATCCTGTTAATTCCAAATATTTAATCAAATATTCTTATAAAAACTTCAAGAGTTGGTGGAAGCGCTTTATACATTTTATTTGACATGCTCATGTACAAAACTCAATTGATAAGAACATCTATGTTGTTTTTTTAAAGTTGATTAAGTAAATTTAAAATAGCTTTAATGATAGATTTTCAGATTTTCTCTTCATTTTTCATCGATGCTGCTTTGTTGCCCCTATAATCTATGTTTACACAACAATTTTATTTTAAAAGTAAAATGTCGAAATCGAAGCAAACACATGGGCACCGACCGTCACCAGAAACCGAATCGTTTGGATTCCGATTTCAATATTTGGTGTCATGATGGCAACATACATATCATGGGAAAAGGGAGGACAATTTGTTTGTTCGCGGGCCGCAGTGACAAGCATTTGGGGCGCGAATGTATGCGAATATATTTAAAATGATTTTTGCGATTTTATTGCGGAATTTGTTGCATGTTCTCGATGGATGTTGGTATGGCTTGCGGCGGAACTTTGGCCAGTTTGACATGTTTGCTGGCCAAAACCGAGACCAAAACCAGATCAGAACAGGACAGGCGACAGGAGTTGAATGCGTTAAGAGGTCTGACATGGTCGCCATGACAGCTGCACTTTGTGGTGATTTATGTGTTTGACTGGGAATGCCAGGTGGAAAAATGGATTTTTGATAATGACAGCTACATGTTTCAAGAACATGACTTTGAATATTAAAACGCTGATGGATAACGGGTTGCAGTATTTGTTGAGAGTAATTCATTTATTCTTAAAAATTATACATAATGGAAGATAAGTATCGAAATATGTTTTGAACTAGATTATTTAAATGCTTAACACGCATGCATTTTTTAAAGAGAACTATTGCATCATATAATATTTAGTTGGATATATTTTGGATCGTCTATAGCTATTTGTTAGCAATTAAAATAGATTTTAGTCAATAATTACTTGAACTTCGGTTGCAAACATGTATTTTATTTGCAAGGAAATCCTATTTAAATGTATGTCTGTTGTTGCCCCTTGTAAAAAGAAAATGTAACCCAAAATGTGAGAATCGCTTATGGCAGATAAGGCCCTAGTTATCCTCTGCAGCCACTCGAGGATGTCACTTAACTTGGTTAATTTACGGCCCAACTTGCCGCAAATCATTCAATTGGCTGCCTCATCTTAGACCTGATGGCCAGAAACAAAAACAGGCGCCGGCATAAATATTCATACATGCTTGTTGCCGCGGGGGTTCCTTCCACCCGCTAAATCCTTGTCATTGTCCTCGTATCTTGGCTGATTTTCACGCACACATGAGCACGTAAAGAGCACAAATGATCCCAGCATCGTCATCATCATCGCCCTATTCTCAACTCCAGCATCATCATTATCTTCCGCAGTATTCAGGGCAAACAGAGCGAAAACATACATGTTGACTGGCAAAACATATCTGTGCCTCGGGCATATTCATAGATACTCGAGTTGCGCGTAATTCGAATATGCCGCCATCCACGGCACTCGATGCCATCGAAATGCCAACTGTGGAGTCATCATTTATTTCTCTCACCTGCTGCTTTCACCTAGTTTTTGTCATGCAAATATCGCACATCAAGTGTCTTTCGTTACTTTTTCAGTCGTACACATAAAGAAAAAGGATAAACTCACATTCAGGCAGCAGCCTTATGATAAATGGATTTTCCACCTCCTCGAACTTTGGATGTCGCATGCAGCACTCGTTTGCCTTCCTCATTTAAAGTTTGGCGCGCTGAAGTTTAACGCTTTTATGCACGTACACGGTGCGTATACGTATTCCAATATCTGTGCATAAGCATATTTTATGAGCTCCGTTCCTTTGTGTTGCGAATCGGTCATAAGTTTGATGACATCGCCGATAGATGATAAATAGCACTTATTTTGGAAATGGGTTTTAATTCAGCAATTTCGAAAAGGATTACATATTGTTATTGAAAGGGGAATATTGCTAAAATTTGCAGCAAGTATATTGCCTATATATTTAATGAATTTTTATTAAATATGTTTAGTTTATAAATTTATCACTTTTAATGTTATGGCTTAGATAGCCTTAGTTTTATTCAATGGTAAAAATATGTATTTCATAGTTTGGCATTATAATTAAATATTAAAAAAATAATTTTATATTATAGTCTGTTGGTCATAATTGATTAAAAATTTGCCATATTCATGAGTATCAAATCTATAAAGCACTCAATAATATTCATGGCCCAATTAAAGTTCAAAGATTATAACTAATATAATTTTGATTTCGAATCAAATGAAGCCGTTTGCTTTTTAATTAGAAACCATATTAAACTATGCTCTGCTCTTGGATTTATGTCAATTAAATGTACTCGTAAAAGTGCAGCTTAAGCAAATTAAATATTTAACAAAGCGTGAATGGACCAATTAACGGAAATGCCGCAGTGAATCAAATACCACACAAATTATTTGCATTTCATTTATTTGTTTTTTGCACATTTTTAATTAATTTTTAATGTTCAGCCAAGGCAACAACGAAACAATCATACAGAAATGGTCGATTTATGGCAATTGTTGTACGAACCAAAATCCGCAAAGGATTCACCACGTGTCCGGGTTCGAATGAGTGTTTGAGTGGGTGTATCTACGAAATGAATTTCCAACAAGGCCTAACACGAGTCTGCCATTAAAATGATTGAGCCGCAAACCAAAGAATCCACAATAAACATCCGCCCAAATTGCCAAGTAAACGGATTAAATTTCCGATTTCCGATATGCAAAGCGGAAAAGTGATTTTAGATTGTCAAAAGCCTTCGAATACTCTGATAATTCCGCATTGCTGATTGTAGAAGTCTGCAATAAATCTAAAAATTTCTTGTAAGCAATTTTAAATGGATTATCGATAAGATTTTAAGGGAATTTTTAACTTAATATCATAAGGAAAATAATTTTAGGCTGAAATAAGATTTACTTTGTATTTAGATTAACATTTCTCGTGAGTAAAATTTGTCACGATAAAATTAAATTTAGAGTTAAAAACCAATTTGTAATTTAACAGGAGGATGTTGGCCATCTTTCGGTAAGGGTATAATTATGAGGGGAGACGACTGAAAGATTTCGTAATCAATTTAAGCGCTTGAAAAACCAACAAGGACTCGAGAACCGTTGGCAAGTCACGTTGTTTGATATCTGCCGTCACACGGCGGAGCTTCTTGATGTGTGCTCTTGTCACAAGGAAAACTTTTCGGCAGGTTCGCAGCCCCAATATTTACCTGGGAAATTCGCAAGCTCTAGGGAAAGGGAAGCTAACGTGTGGTAAAAAGAACATATTTTTGTGGCTTAACTCAAAAAATATATGTATTTTTGGTTAAGAAAATCCACAAAGGCGGCGCTGATGTAAGAGTCGGTGTGTGAGGAATGGGGACTTGACCTCAACTGAACTCACTTCGCCAATCAACGTCACTTCACATGAAAAACGAGTGTGTTTGGTAGAGATTTCTTTGCATATTTCTTCAATAAATTTAGCATACTTAAATTGCATTTTAACAAGTGAGTAGTAGCAGGTAAGTCATGAATTTATAGTTAGGCCATTATTAAATTTGATTAAATTCAGGAAACTTAAATGGACGGGCAGCTTGCGAAGGCTGTGTTTAATTTCTCAAATTTCTGACCAAAGACTGAGTAGTTATGTATTTGCATCAAAACCACAGCTAGGCCGAAACAAGTTCATTAGGATTTGTGAGCCGAATGTCAGAATAATATGTAAACTTTACGTAGAATATTATTTAGATATTTATATGTATTTCCTACACAGAAAATAAATTCGATACGAAATAGGGTAATTTCTACTTTATTTCATATCAATAAAAAACCGATATGATGAATAGCAAATTTATGATTCAAACGTATCAACTTGATATATTATCATTTCATAAAAATAGTGCTTTAAAATACCAAATTTAGTATTTTTTGAACAAATATTGTAAAATAAGATAAACATAATCTTTATTCATATAAAAATAGTTATTCATATCATTTTAATCTTAAAAAAATAATTAATTAATCTGCTCATATCATTCTGATCTCTTGTCAATATTTATTCTGTGTATATGCACATAAAACTGTATATTTTTCTTACTTTACGGGCTAGCAATTCCTTCAAGTGTAGTAAAATGAGATGTTTATTCGAAATACTGCAAAATGAAATCCTCCTTCAAATCAAGACCAGTTAACCCCATTACGCATACGCTGTGTGTGCCAGATAAGCATCCTCTCATCTTCATAATCAGGCAACTCGTATCGAGGGCATCAGCATTATTAGCCGCCCAACGCCATTGCCGACAACAAAGTGATAAACTGCTCGACATGCAGGCATCAGGGAGTCAATTATATAATGATGCGTCGATGTCGAGGTAAGCAGTTGCTTCTGCCTCGCCTGTTTCGCCTGACAAGCTCGTTAAAATTTATGTTTTGTTTGTATTCCCGGAAAGCGGGGATCCAGGATGCTCCTCGCATGACGCACTCATTTGCAGCGCCGTCCGCAGGACTCGACAGGATTCGAAGGGGTTAGAACCCACCAGTGTCCTGCTCCAGTTGGTTGCGACAGGCAGCAACTGTCACAATAGCTGTCAATGTTTGGACATTGGTCGATGACCATAAAACAGAAGCTTAAATATTGGATCGCTTTTGCAAAGGGGCCATTATGGAGCAGCACTTGAGGTGGATTAATAGGGAAGAGAAAATGTATTGACATGGAAATATAAGCGATTAAAGTAGTATTGGGCTGTATAGTACGATATTTAAGTTAAAAGTAGAGAATGATTATACCCGTTACTCGTAGAGTAAAAGGGTATATTGTATTCGTGCAAAAGTATGTAACAGGTAGAAGGAAGCGTTTCCGACCCTATAAAGTATATATATTCTTGATCAGGATCACTAGCCGAGTCGATCTAGCCATGTCCGTCTGTCCGTCTGTCTGTCTGTCTGTATGAACGCTGAGATCTCGGAAACTACAAAAGCTAGAAAGTTGGGATTACCCACACATATTCTTGGGCTTCCTACGCAGCGCAAGTTTGTTTCATCGAGGTGCCACGCCCCCCCTAACGGCCACAATCGCCATAAACGATTTTCAAATGTGTCTGGAGGCCACATCTTTTAAGATTTTAAAAATATATAAGCGCAATTTTATAGTGTTTATTAATACCTATCGAAATGTAGAAGACATTTTTCAAATCGGACCATTCATTAAAAAGTTATACGCAATCAAAAATGTTTATATATCTATCTCCCTCGCATTCCCTTTAGCTGAGTTACGATTATTAGAAAGTCGGGACACCAACCCGAGTACAGCGTTCGCACTCCCTTTAGCTGAGTGACGGGTATTAGATAGTCGGGACACCAACCCGACTATAGCGTTCTCTCTTGTTTTATTTGAATTTAGTCAAATTAATTTCTTTTTTAATTAAGAAACCCTAAGGTGGCTTCAATAAAATCAGGAAGGCTTTACCCTTTAGTGCTAACTTTATTTTAAAATTTATTTATTTTATATAGACATTTATTATTAATTATAGATAAATGTTTAGACAACCTCTGTAATTATAAATTTTTGATGCTAACTTTATTTTTAAATTTATTTATTTACTACATAGATTACATCAACAACTAAACTTAAATAAACCAATCATAAAAATCACAAAATAGACATTTATTAATTAATTGGTAGAGAAGTTTTTTTGCCAATTTATTCAAATATGCAATAATAATTGTTTAGTCCCAAGTTGATAAATTTTAAGCAAACCAATTTTAATATTTTTGCTCAATACTTTTATTAACCTGTATTAAATCATTTGGCAAATTCAATTTATTTTTTAATCAGTTCTTTGTTTCAATTAAGTACTATTAGGGAGCTCTTTTTCATTGCCAAAGCTAATTAAATTATCTCAGTCATTTGGCTCATCAACACTGGCAATATTAATTGAACTTGGTGCACATATATTTATGTAAGCCATGCTTACAATTGTGTCTGCCAATTAAGAACATTATTATGAAAAAGAGATCGTAGCTAAAAAATAAATATCAACTATTAAAGTTGGGACCGGAAAACCATTTCGAGCAAAAAATTAGAATAACAATGTCAATCCGCAAACTATAATTGAAATTAAATGGAATGCAAATATGGGCCGTAAAATCGGATACAAAAGCGTTACAAATAATCAGGCGGAAAACTCTCATTCAGTCAGTAAATATAATTTTTGTGCCAGCAGCAATCAGAAAAACGTTTTATTGGCTGTCCAAAGATTGCCCACAGATAATAGTAAATATTTGAAGTAAAATCTGTGTTTGTCAGCCAGTTAACCGATTGAGTGCAGTGCGGAGCCCGCATTGAAATGCAATAAATCTGCGTCGGGCAGGTTTTAACTTTCCCGATGAGCAGCCCCATCAGACTGTCTTTTCCCGGCTCCGGGTTTTCGGTTTCGACTACAGGACCTCCAGTTCGCAGGAAGAAGCCTGTGGGATCCTGCACATGTTTACATGACGCTGGCCTGACTGCAGTCGCGGCTACATGCAAAATTAATAAGCCATAACAAGTTGGTTTATGCCGCGGCTTCCTGGGTGCTCGTTCGGGATGAATTAATTAACGAGCACTGGGAAAGGGGGCATGAAGTTGTTCATCCAAGAAATCTCTTGCATGTCCTTGGCAAAATATCCTCGGAGCCATAATGTGCATAAAGAAGCTGCTACAGCTTGTTGAAGTAATGGCCCACTGAGCTTACCAATTTACTCATAAACGAGTTTCTTAGCCTATCAGAAAAAATAACACGGAAGAGCAAGTGCAACGGATTAGGTTGGGACAGAAGTACTTCCCTTTTCCTGAAAGAGAAAGCGACAATTTAAAAGGTTACACACCCAAAAAGAATGTAAATTGTACTTTACTATTTTTCATTATTTTTAAGGGTTTTGGGTTTATTTTTTGTGTCCTTGAATAGTTTTAAACAATTAAAATATTTACGAAATTTTCAGGTATTTTGTTGTTCTTTTCCTTGACAATGTTCGTATCGCTTGTGATTAGCCTTCTTAACGAGGGATC
This sequence comes from Drosophila lutescens, assembly GCA_037075285.1. Lineage (NCBI taxonomy): Eukaryota > Metazoa > Arthropoda > Insecta > Diptera > Drosophilidae > Drosophila > Drosophila lutescens. The sequence goes on from JBAMCF010000601.1 coordinate 813,201, forward strand.
ACGGTAGGAGACCCAGATTGGTGAACATGTTTAAGCCGCTGACAGAGAGGATGCTCCACGATATCCTGAATATGGCTGGGCAGTTCATTTACACCTTGTACCTCATCCTCAATAAGCATCTGAAAGAAATTAACATAATTAATATAGCTTTGTTAATTTATTTGTATTAGAAAATATGTTCTAATAAAATCAATGTACATCTAATTGCGTTATTTAGAACCTGTAGTAATGGTAATCGTTTTCTGTTTGTTTTTTTTAACCATTTAATGTTCAATATATTTATTGTAATATATTATCTCGTTTCGTTTAGATACACATTTTAATAATAAAGTATATTTTTTCACAAATATCAATACAAGTTATGAATTTAAAATTGAATTTAGCTGCTGCCACCACTGCCACTGCTTCCGTGGACTTAAATCAAGGTAATTTTTTTTTCTGGGTGTACCGCCACTGCTACTTCCACTGCTACTTCCAATGCTACTAGTTCCATTACTGCTGCCTCCAGTTCTGGAGACTAAACAGTAAGGTTGGTAAAAAAATCGATAGCACTATCGATACTATCGATGGTTTTAAAAGCTAAGCAATTTGAGTATCCTTGGATAATTTTTCAGAACAATACCTATAATATGGACAAAAATTTATTTTTTTGTTGTTTTTTTAAAGTATTTTTAAAACTTTTTAACTGTTTTTTTACGTTAAGGTTCAAAATAAAACCACCTAACAAAACGGCGGAAAATACTGTCGCGCATGACATGTAGCGTGTGACATTCACTTTAATGGAAATAAAAAAAAACTACTCAATATTTTTAACTAAACCAAATAAATTTTTTTTTAAGAAAGATTAAGGATAATATATTCCTTCACGTTTCGCTACAATTGAAAGTTGAGCTGGTAGTCAAAAAAGTCAGTTCTATATTATATTTCTTAAAAACGAATAGTGGCCCAAAAAGTGCTTAATTTGAGCATAGTGTCAAAAGGCAAGACGTCCTGGAAGATGTTTTTTTCACCTGCAAAGCGTACGAATGTCGCGTGCGACAGCAGAGAATTGCCCATATATTATATGTTTACTTCGTAGGGTCGGAAACGTGTCCCTCATTACGTTGCAAACTTCTGACTGAAATCATAAAACCCACTGCATGGGTATACAAATTTATAATAAATGCTTTGTGTTGTCGTTTTTAAGTTTTTCGTTATAAATATTTAATATATTTATTTTTGATTTCATTGAGTCTAGCTAACTTTCAGAAATGCCCTACCAGGGCAGGCAAGTGTGCCGAGCTTCATTGTAGTAGCGAGCAGGACCACATTTCTTGTCCCTGTCAGATTCTTGACGGGTGGGAATTTGGGCATTCACGGTGCTGAGGACCAGGCCCAGGAGGAATAGCGCACAAACTTGGATTGCGTTCATCTTGTCGAAGATAGTTGAATGATCGTCTTTGGGACCCAGGCAGATATTTATACCCTGTGGGGGAGCATACGATTCGGATTATCCAAGTGATATTGCGATTTAACGGTTACCATTCAAGGTTTTTTACGGCATTCTGAAAGCTAATCACTTACGTAAGCACTTCGCTCTCGCTCTAGTTTCACTTTTCACCGCTGACCTTCTCTGTTTGTCTGGCTCACTTGGCGTATGCTTGATGGCAAATGTGCAGAGTAAACAAGCGAAACGAGCAGTCCACAGACACACGCCCCCCTATTCTACCCGATCCCCTTCGAATCTCTCCACTCTTTCTGGCCCATTTCAATTACATTTCAGTTTGAATTTGTATGCCAAGCGAATCGAGTTCTCGGCAAGGGCCACATCATCAGCTGTAATGCTCCCTGCTAACTTACTTAGTCACTTTCGTTCCCCACCCTTTGATTGACTGCACATTGAAGGGAACATGATACGCACTTTTCACCGCCTCACTTGTCTTGAAAGTTGTTCGACTCATTCACCACGAGAAAATTCCCGAAAATGCGTAGCTCTTAGCAAACAATTTGTTTGCAATGATATGTTTATTTTTGCATGGTTAAGGATTTGGTTGGCATTCAGGTAAAGAAAGTAAAGTTCATATTGTTATATAAAACTACGCCAATTCTTGAAAACAAGTACGCCCATGCTTGAATCCGAGAATTTTTCTTCTTGAAACCAAACGAAATCGAGAATACTTATTTTCATAAAAGTAGTCTCAAATCAAGAATACTCGTTCTTGATTTTAGTAAAATCGTTCTTGGCTCACTTTTGAGCACGGAAATACTGAAATCAAGAACGTTGAGAACGGTTTTTTTTCTCGGTGTAGCTTAGGTTCGATATTATATGATTACAAATTACAATTTGTAGAATAACCCACCGTCTTATAGTAAGACTAAATAAATGCTGTCCTAAAGCATATCGATCATCGCTTCTACACCCAGAAAAAAATATGGACTTAAAACCCAAAAAAAATAGACTTAAATTAAGGTAATATGGACTAAATTTGGATTTAAGGAATCTTAGACTTATTTTAAGTCCAACATGGTTAAGGTTATGATGGTCTCAAAAGTAGTCCACTCGAAAATTAAATAAAGGCGTAGCCCAGGGGGAACTATGCCAGCTTCTGTTTTTTTTGAACCGGGTTCGAGCCTAGTACAAGACATGTTTTATTTTTTCTTGTAACTTTGTATTGAATTTTATTTTTTAATATTATTAGTAAATGCATTTTACAACTGAAAAAAACTTCCAATTCATTTGCACCAGTAGGACTCGAACCGGGGTCCTCTCGCTTCAAGGACAGACACCTTACCAGTCGCACCATCAGACCCTGTTAAGTACATGTGTCTAAGCGATCTCTGATATACAAGTGTATATGAAAACAACATTATTTTTTGAATTAATTTTTAGATATAACAAAATTAAAATTTTTTTTTTTTAAGTTAAAAAATAATCAATAATAATAATCATAATTGTGAGCTGCGCACTCTCTCACTAAGCTAACATCTCATATGACAGCATTTAAGATAAACATTGTTTATTTAAAAGCATAGTTAACACATTTACGACTATTATACCCTAGCAGAGGGTATTATGAAGTTTGCCAAGCAGTGAAGGAGATGTTTCCGACCCCATAAAGTATATATATTCTTGATCAGCATCACCAGACGAGTCGATCTAGCCATGTCCGTCTGTCCGTCCGTCTGTCTGTCCGTTTCTACGCAAACTAGTCTCTCAGTTTTGATGCTATCGGGTTGAAACTTTTCCAAATCACCATTTTAGGCAATTAGTCCATGTTTCCTTAAATCTAGGAATTTTTTTCTGAGTGTATGAATATTATTTTCTGGATTTCAATGCCCTCTTTTAGGATTGGAAAACACAAATTAAATAGAAAATTACAACATTATTCAATAATTAGGAACTCTCTATTAATGTTATAATTTAATATTATCATACCTTACCTGGATACCTTACTCTGCGCAAAACTGAATGAAAATCTTTGCTGAATATATATCTAATTCCATTATAACCTTGCTAATTAAAAGACTCGAGAATCTTTATCTCTGATGGCAAAAGTTTTAAATGTAAAATCGTGATATGAAATGTTCAACGTTTCCTGCTCATAAACTTGCAGTTCTTTCCACAACCACTTAAACTGATTCTCTCGTGCATTTGCCAGTGAATATTTAATATCCCTCTTTTCGGATAGAATGAGTCAGAAGTAAAATCGGAAAATCGGTGGTACTCTGCTGAGTGATTGCTGCTGCCCGGAGCTTACATGGGGACATAATTACCCGGAAAGACGGACTGAAGTTCTGCATTATGTGGGCCATTATGTGTAAGCTGATAGCTTTATGCTCTTGTCTTGCAAGAAGATACACAAACTTTAAGTTTTTACTTTAAACTCAGCGGCTGAGTGAGTAATATTTGCTCGCGCTTAAGTTCGTGGCGAACTTTTAGGGGCTTCTCCGCTTCGAATTCAATTAATTACGCGAAAAATGAAGAGGGAGAGAGAGAGGGAAGCCGGCGGAAGTTGCTTTATTTCGGCACGTGATAAATTAATTTAAGCCAGACCCGAAGCGTTCCGTGTAATGTTTTTGCATACCGTACACATCGCAAGGCGTCGTCAGGTGGCATAAAACTGAATCATTCAGTGGGCCGGCCAGGTGCGGTGGGCGTTGGGTGTTAGGGGGCGGCCGAGGCAGTTTAGGTTATCGAAATGGGCGTGGCAACAACTTAATTACGCTACGCACGGCAGCTAATTGAGTTCGTAGCCCAGCGAAAAATAAAACGCCATTTGTTTTGGCATTGAGACAAAGTTTCGCTTTTCGGTTAGCAATTACACGCACTTTTCAGGGCCTCGTCACTGTGGGTTGAGTGCTGTGAAAACGGAATTAAAAGTGATTTTATAAATCAACAAGAAAGGAAGGTAACTTCGGCCAGCCAAAGTTTATATACCCTTGCAAGTATGCGTACTTAAAATGTTGTTTTTACAATGTTAAACATTGTAATCTAAACGCCTACTTTCTAAAAAGTTTCAATGTTTTTTCTATTATTTTTTTTTTGATTATTCCTATTAGAGCCATAAGATATAGTGGTCCGATCCGGCTCGTTCCGACATATGTACTACCTGCAATAGAAAGAAGACTTTTGGAAAAGTTTCATCGCGATAGCTTTAAAACTGAGAGACTAGTTTGCATAGAAACGGACAGACGGACATGGCTAGATGGACTCGGCTATTGATGCTGATCAAGAATATATATACTTTATGGGGTCGGAAACGTCTTCTTCACTGCGTTGCAAACTTTTGACTGAAATTATAATACCCTCTGCAAGGGTATACAAATATACTTGGATTCCCAAGCAAAATGTACTTATTAAGTAAATTATTATGACTTAAATTAAACAAATTTTAAAATTTAGATTTTTAGATTTATTAGATTAAGTTTGAGATTTAACAAAAAGTTAGTTAAGTTTTATAGTTTAAATTGAGATACCAGAAAACTCATTAGCCAATTATTTATTGTAGTTAGAAGCGAACCCGGCTCACGGTCTCCCTTCACTTGCACTCTTGACAGCTCAATTTACTCGGCTCTACGCGCCTATTTTCGCTTCGGGACGCCAGTAATTATAACTTGGCTGCAATCTGCGTATTAATCTCAGTTTTCGTGGGCCCAGGACACAGGGAAGGTTTTCTCGGTTTTCGGCTCACTTTTCCATTTTTTCCCCGTTTTAACATGGAACAAATGCCAGCGAATTTATTTGGTTTATTGTTGCTGATGTTTTGCAGCTTTTCGCTGGCTGCTTTTGTCTAATTTAGCACTTGACACGGAATATTATTAATTGGTCTAGACGAGCCCAAGACAAAAGGCGCACAACTCCTTGTAAAAAAAGCCTAATGAGCATTAAAACAAAATACATAGTTAAGTACGGAAGTGGGTTATTTAAAGTACGCTGCCTTATTAATCATAATAATGAGCCATTATTTGATGAAAGGTTTCTTTATTTTGTAAATAAATAAAAGGTTAAAAACAATGATAACAATAATAATAACTAAAATTCAAAATGTGATATTTTCGAACATAAGTTGTATATAAATGATTAAAAATTAAATACCAGTCCTCTTCCTTAAAAATATAAATCCATTTGAAAAGTGTACAGAATGGAACCCTTTAACAAAACCGAGTAATAACAAGAGAGAACGCTATAGTCGGGTGCCCCGACTATCAGATACCCGTTACTCAGGTAACGGGAATTAAAAAGGGAGTTAAAAAGTTATGCGTGATCAAAGTTTCTATATCCATCTGAGTACCTGAGTAACGGGTATCTGATAGTCGGGGCACCCGACTATAACGTTCTCTCTTGTTTTATTTACTATTATTTAAGAACATTTTTCAGCTTTGTTTCTATACAAAAATTAAAAACTTTTTATAACTATCACAGAACAGTTTCATTGGATAATGGATATTCAGTCAGGCGTGTATAACTTTCCCCGACGAAAGTCTAGACCCCAGACAACTCACGTGTCGGCTACGCACGAAGTGAAATCAAGTCACATCAGGTTTATCCATCCAAAGTGCCATCGGTTCAAAGGCCAGAGCCATTGGACAAGTACTTAATTAGCCGACGGGGCCTTGAGGTGGTGGTTAGCCCATTCACGAGGTGTCCGCCCAACTCGACTTCGTGCCACTTTAAGTTCACTCTGTCAAGTTCAGTTCGGCTCTCTGAACTTGAATGTCGGCCTGACAGGATAGCAGACTGCACCCATGTAGCTTGACAACTGCAGTGCCAGCCAGCAGGACTCAACCCATCCGTATAAGTAGAGCCCGCCTTTAAGTCCTTGCTTCCCCTGCAACCTGTCTATCAAAGTCAGCTGGTAAGCCACATGACTTCATTTTTGTGTTAATACAACTTAAAGTGATGTGCTTCTAAAGAATGCGCTGAATTATAAACTGTTTGAATACACAGATAAAATTTATATTTAATAATAATTATTTGAAATATTTTAAAGATGTTGAAATTGTAAATTAAATATTTAATATATATTTTTTCCTATTTTAACCTTTTATTAAGATTTTCCGGCATTATTAATCTCCCTTCTCTTTTTAGCAAATCATTATTTTTGTTATCATATATTTCCACACAATGCTTAAAAGGGTTGCCATTGACAAGTGGAAGACCCCACATTAATGCCCCATTTGTGTTAAATGCGAAACACAAGCGGAAGAATTTTCTGCTACCAATTTGCGGCACCTGGATTTCGGCTATTTCGCCTGTTGTTTGAAATATCACAGACAATTAAAAAGTTGCTGCCATCAAATTTAATGCTTAATTTTAGTGGACAACTTTCTGCATAATTGTTGTTGTTTAACTGCGGCCCGCTGCTAATTTATGCGTCACAAAAGGACGCAGGTAGATATTCAGGTGACATCTAATTGCATTTCGCATGGGGGAATTGTCCGAAAAATATCCACATAGAACGTGCTGCGGGCTGACTGAACTTTTTGCCAGCTCTCCACTTTTAATGAGTTGAAGTTGCCGCAATTTTACGGGTCCACGTGAAGTGGTTGGGATGTTGAATGGCTGCTGAGTGGTTGGGGTGGTGCTTTGGCAGGTGGGGTAGTTGGGGCAAGTGCAAAGTTTACGTGTGGCAAAGGGGGCAGCCACAAATTGGCTCGTGTGGTCGGCTTTGTTAACGTCTCCTATCGCCGTGTTCTGTCAAATTGAATCTTGGATGGGTCCATTTTATGCTGATGTTCTTTTTATGGCAGTGTGATGTTATAGCGATTATTTTATCATAGGTTTCATGATTCTCCTTGCGCCCTACGCCAAGATGCGTTTCAGTAGGTACTTAAAGTAAAATACGAAAATGTACCATTTTACCATTGGTTTAATTGTTATTTAGGGCGGTCCAAAAAATGATATCTTAATCTCACCCATTCACATGATAGATTAAAGTGCCCAAAAAACTAAAAGTTTTTTTTTACATTTGCACTTTCGAAATGGTCTTAAAGTTTTCTTTAAAATTACGTATATGACATTCCATTTCTAACCCTTTCGAATTATGAATTTCGGTGGAGCTTTTGGTTAAAAACAGGGAGTGTAAGGAGAGGTACATATGGGCAAAAGTTACGCTATCTAGATTAAAAGAACTTTTTGATCAAAGGAAAACAGTGCGTATAAGTGATAAACTTTGAAGATGTATTCAAAAAATCTTGAAAAATTTAACCCTTTGCACCACTCAAAAATCATTGCTGTTGAATTTGGAACATACTCGTTTCGTATGGTTTATTTCATTATCTCAAATGTTTTTTTTTCCAGACCAGCTAATTAAAGCCAAACTGAAAGATCATAAAAAGGATGCTAAATGAGGACTTTCTTTTTTTAACACAGACTTTTTTGCTTAGAAAGATAATTAAAGCGCGGTTCCTTCTTCTACTTGATTGTTTGCACTCATTAAGCTTCGCAATTTAGGTGAGCCCGTGTTTTGGTTTTTATCACTCTTTTTAACCCACTGTTAGCGCCACCACCTCACTTGACCCGATCTTAGCCCACTTTTGGACGAAGAACTCACTGCTAAACATTTCAATTTGCATGCACTCAACCTGTCTGCATCGGCCACTCGACTATTTATTCTCAATTATTATTAAAAAGTTGCCCCCGCCAGTTGCGAATGTTTGCAAAAACATTTCCCGGATAGTATCCACTCTGCCCGGCCCCTCAAAAGAGACCACTCCACCCCATTTAGCAGATTTAGCCGGAGGCGAAAAACTAATAAAGCTGCACTGAGTGAATTCATACAGTTTGCTGCAATCCATTCGCCACTGCAGGCTTTTTGCCTCTCGTGCATTTTGTTGATTTAATAAAGCCAAAGCTCATTAGCACTCAAACAACAAGCGGGAGCAGAAACAGCAACTTTCTCTATTATTTTTATGTTTCAGTTTTAATTCCGAAATGTTTACCTTTGCTCGAGTGGGGATTCTGATGCTGATTCTGAGTGTGCAGCTGCCAATGGCAGAAGGACCTGCCCGAGTAATAATAATTCTTTATGCCCAACCAGCTGACCAGCAAAGTATCTCAACCGAAATATCAAATATTTAGCCTGGGCACTCCCACGCAGCCGTAAGATATTTAAGATATATTTGCATTGGACTCCCTCAGTTATTGTTGGGTCCTAACCCCATTCACCGCTGTCTGATTTTGTCAGGAGCCCTTCAGTTGTGTCCCCCATCCAGGGCAGAAATTTACTTTGATTCGTATTTGTGGATTTGTGGGCAATTCATCGAAATCTGATATCTGTGGAAAGCATCTTGTGGCAGGCAACGTTTGTCAGGCCCAATGAGAGTGCAGAATGCAGAATGCATTTATGCAGATGGCACACAAGACATACCGGACAATCTGGTAAATTGCAGTAGTTCAAACTTAATATTGGCATAACAATCACAATGTGATTGAAATGGATCCAGGGTTCTGTTTCAAATTTACTGATTTTCTGGGCGAAACGCATGCCACACATGCCAGGATATTTGAATACCTCTCGACTTGGGGACGCTGTCAACGAAGTAAAAATGGGAAGGCAGTGGCTCAAACACTGTAATAAATAATTTGAAATACAATAAATCGATTTGGGGAGCTTGTTTCTGATCATAAAAATGAATGGTTTAGTTTTAAATATAGTAGTTTTTCAAAATACATAAAAATAATCGAAAATTAATGTAACTCAATGAGTATTTAGTACTTATTTATTTATTTCTTATTTCCTGGTGCTACAAAGACTTCCTTACACAGAGCAAAAAATCCATATGAAATAGGGTAAATTCTACCTTATTTCATATCAATATGGCTAATGTCAAATTAATAATTCAAACATATTAACATGATATTTCATAATATCAGTTTTTCATTGAAAATTTAAAAATATTATTTTAAAATACCAATGTAGAATTTTTTGAAAAAATAATGTAATATAAGATAAACATAATCTTTATTCTTATGAAAATTATATAAATAACTTGATCTTTAATATAAAATTGTCCTGCACATATCAATCTGATCTTTTGTTAATTTTTTTTCTGTATATAAATTAACGCACTAGTGTCCAATACAAAGTTCAACACAATACAAATGTGTAGAGTCTACACAGTAAAACCCGTCTTAACATAACTTATCAGCTTTATGCATTTTACAGTTGACAATTGAGATATGTATATGCATATGTATATCTAGAATTTGTCATTATTGTGTTATTTTAAATTAAATTAATTTGATGATTTTAATTGATACTTCGAGTTAACTGTTAGTTCTAAGTTAGTTCTAAGCTATTTAAAATTATTATTAAAATCTTGCGAGTATTTGAAACCCATTTTACAGCATTCTAAGCATTTTTTATAATTTCTTATGGTATTTTTACCTTTTTATCCCTGAACCAGTTCTAAATTGAATGTGAAACGAATAAATCCGTGAAAATTGACTCTCCTGGACCTCTGACTCCTTTCTGCATTCCGAGTCTTTGACTTCGAAGTGTCGGTTTCTCCTCTCAAATTTCCCCGCCCAGAGGCTCCGTTGACCAGAGCAATCAAAGGAATCTCCGCTTGCGGCCTTTGGCACCTTGACGCCTTCGCCGGGTTTCTCACCTATTTTCTAATTTTCCTGCTGGCAAATTCAATTAGTTCCGCCTGCCTCAGTCGCTCGAATTCCGTGCCCTTCGCCTCAATCAATTTCCATTTATCCGAGCAACAATGGGAAAGTGTGGGAGGTGCCCTAATTAAGCTGTCAGCTTAATTATTATTTTGACATCGCCGGCTATACATTTAATTACTTGAAATATTTCCAACGCAACGGCTTAAGACGCTAACCTGGCCAGCGAGTAAATCTCGGTTTGAGTCCCACTGAGATTCAACTTCCGAATAAAACAAGCTGAGCAATTGCCTGGGCTTTGGTTTACTTTTCAGCACTTTTAGCTTTGTTGTTTACTTGGCGGTTGCTTTTGTTTCCCTTTGATTTTGTGCGAGAACTGTAGTTTTAGTTCGGGCCCCTGAACAGGCCAAAACAGTGTAGGCGGAAATTCCTTCCTGGAATGCGAGCCACTGCAAAAATTCGAGATAATAAAACAACACGGGCAAAGAAAAACCAAAACACAACTTTCACGAATTTTAAAATATCGAAAAGTTCTGGCTTAGCAAAACAACAACTCTGAACGGGCATTGAAAATAAATGCTTTAGAAATAAGTAAAAGTGAAATTTGAATATCTAAAATTCAAAAACAAGGCATACCTTAATGTACACTTATAAAAAAAAAACACAGTAAATTTAGATCATTTTAAACCATCATTTTAAGTTTTCCTATGTTTATCATCCATTATGGTTTTCATTTATTTTAAAAAAGAAAATACTAACTTAACAAATATAGTAAATGTAAATAGTTCTAACCATAATTTTGATGTTATTTATTTAATAAACAAAAGTTTATTCAATCATCTGAATTTAATATGAAGTAACTTATTTTTACTATTCTATTTTTTTTAGTGAAGCCTAAAATTTAAACATGAAATAAACCTACCTAAGCCTTACTTAGTTAATATAATTTTCATTTCATTAAAACTATTTGATATTAACGAAATTAAGCATCTTGCTCAATTTATTTACAACTGACCAATTTCCTAGCATTTCTCTGAATATCATGCCGTTCTTATAGAGTTCTTAACTTAATCTTTCCACTTCAGCTGTCTCTTGCAATCTTAGTATCTCTCAGTCCTTGGTTCCTCAGTTTCTTTATTAACAGCACTTTGACCTAGCAGCTTGTAAATTAAACATCAAAAGGCTTAACCGCATAGGGAAAAAGAAAAGGGGGAGTCCAAGGCTCCACCTTCTGTTCCGCCCATTCATCTCGCCGGCCATTTGTGTCTGATGCTGCTGCCACCGCTCTTTGGCAAATTAACAACATACATCATTGACCTGTAATCCGGGAAACAGGCAGCCGGAGCAGCAGACCCGTAGTCGCTTCCATATTCCCATTTAAACCCGGAGTCGATGCCAAGCTGTCGGCCGACGTCCGGCTTTGGATTTTGCCTGCATTTAGTTTTGTCTGGCACTCGGCATATCCGATGGGGAAAAAGGGTGGAAAACAATGGGAATAGTGATGGGAAATACCCCTTATGGAGGCGGAACTAGAAGATAGAAGATACTCCTCGACTGTTTTCGACGAGCTATCCGTTATATAAGTCTTCGATGAGGTGACAAATCAACCAAAAAAGTCTTATAAAATGTTATATAATAAGTTCTTCATTTATTAGCTAATTCTAAAAATATTTTTGTACCTTTAAAAAATGTATTAACATTGTGTAGTTATGTTACACATGTAACATAGATTTTCAATAAAATTTCTTATGAATCTGGTTTACAATAATAATTATTTGACTAAGTAGACTAGAGGAATTACTAATTATATTTCCAAAATTGTGAAAAACATTCTCCACTGCCATCAGGATTTACCCAAGATATACCCCATCCAGAAATGCCCAAACTATGCGGATGAAAAACAGAATGTTAACAATATGTTAACTCAAGCGGAAATATCACTTAGGAGCAACACGAAATCGGACATGGACAGCAAAAGTCTGACTTTCGTTTCGAGCAACAACAAATGAAAACAAGAAATCGTAGAGAGGCGAAAAGGACTTTGGGCCCGGGGCAATGGCTTCGAAGCTAGAAAAAGGCGGAAAGAATGTGTCAATAATGACTAATGGCCAAGTCGGAAAAGGAGCTGGCGGAGCCGCCCCTTCTGACTGGGATCTCCCTGCTGATGGCTGGGGATTCCCATTTATTTTTGCATATTTTTGTGCTGCTCATGATGTCAAAATGATGTGGGAGCCTTACCTTTTTTCAGTTTTCGAGAGCCGTTGTTGGTCCCCGTTGGGATTCGCTTTTAATTTCGAATTCACAGAAGGCGAAAAGTTTTGGCCAAGCCGTGTGACCCAATTTTGAGGGGGAATTCATTTGGCTTTAAGAGTGGGACACATTAAGATAGATTTCGTTTTTGTTTCTCCATTTGCATTCGGCTAGCTGGAGACCGGGGACAAACATTTAATTAATTTAGGCTTACTCAACTCGGATCTCCAGCTAACGAGGAGATTTCGACAAGTGCCAGCTTGGTAATGGAATCTGGCGTTGAAAGCCAGACTATTTCCACCAAACAAACTTTCCACAAAGTGAATACACTTTAACATTTACTTTAAGTACACAGAGGAAATGGAAACCAAATTAGGAAGAAGAAAAATTCATTTACTATTTAAAAAAGAACATTCATTTTTATTCACCATTTTATAAATTTAAAAAAATGTGTTGGTAAATGAAAAATGTATATTTCGCTGTGCAAAAATGAAACCACAAAAACCCAATAAGCGAAACGATGCTTCATTTGGATTGGAAATAAATCTACGAGTGCTCACAATGAAAGGACCCACTCTCACTGCGGAATTCCTTTTACAGCTCTGTAATTTAAATAAAGGCAAGTGCCATTATTCCAGGAAACCGTTCTTTGATTGCCAATGCGACCATCATCGGTGCAAACACAAACACATCATTAGGGAAAAGTGAGCCACGAATCGAAGCTCATTATGGGTAGCACTCCGTTTGGGAGCTTTTCCCTGGTAAAAAGGAAAACACGTGCCTGTTTTTCTTCAGTTTTTCGGGATAAAAATAAAATCTTGCTCGCCGGCCAATTGGTAAATCTTTTGTGGTCTGCAGCCCACAATTATGGAGAGAAAATGAAACGCTCATCTGTCGTCGCAAAAAGGAAAAATGGCCCAAGGACACAAAGGAAAAATTCCAGAAAAAAACTAAAGAGGCAGTGCGGAAATGGGCGAGATGAGGAGGCATAAATAACTATGTCCGCACAAAGTAAACAGAAATAAAAGCGGGGCAAACACAACAAACTCAAATTACACACCGAAATGCTGGCGGATGGGGGAGAGTGGGTAGTGGGTGGTTTTACCGGGCAAAAGAGCGGAAGTTCGTGGGGAATGCCGAAAAGTAGGCAACTAATGTTCGCAAATGTTTGTCTGGGTTTGCTCAGGTTTGCGTTCCATTCCATTCCCTGCCATGCCAACTATGCAGGTGAGGCCTTTCCCCACCTTGCCTTGGCTTTCCCTTCTTTTCCGGTGTGTGCTTATGTAATTAATGTTTTCCTACTGGTCCAAGTCCAGCAGGAAACAGCAGGAAATGGAAGTGTGAGCCCAAAAAGTTTGCTCCCAACGGGAAATTGTTATTGTTTTGTCGCCTTAGAAAAGCAAAGAGCAAAAATTAAGACTAGGAAGAGACAAAAATTACTCCAATTTGGTATATCCTGCAGTCGAAACAAATTAAAAGCAAATGATTTTGAAAATATTTAGGTTCTGTTTTCATAAAAGCATATATTTTAGTTTTAAATATTTCAAATACATTTAATTTTATTTTTTTATTTATTTAAAATGATACTATTAAGATAAAAATAAATAAAAAATACTGTCATTTAGTTTTAGTTGCGTTGACTTAAAAACATTCTTTACAACTTTCAAACACACCCGAAAAATAAAAACTCATTAATGGGTGGCACAACATGAAAACCGAAAGTGCGTTTGTGTGCGCCATATTCAAGTGGAGCTGACCGCCATCGGGTTATCCCAGCCAGGTCATTGACTTGTCTCCAAGTTCTCCCATTTTCGACCGCCCTTTAGCGTGTGTGGATGGGTAATTAAGATGCTATCTCAGGGCGTTGAAATTCGAGCCGAAAAACGATTTCTTGTTTGCCATTCGGCTCTTGTGGCTTAGGCGAACCCTAAACCGTAATGTTTTCATGGAATTTCCCGGAACTCGGTCGGCTTAAAGGGACATTTTCCGGGATCTCTTTACGGCGATTGCCTATTCCCGACAGCGTGCCATATTTTTCAATAAGCACAATTGACACCCACTCGACCAGGGAGTGTCCGTCCCGCCACTTGGAACGGCGCTGAGGCTGGAAATGGGAAATGGAATTGGGACGAGGCCCTTTGACAGTTTCCCGGGACAGGGCTAATTTACGCCTTCAATTTGTACTGGCCGAGCACTTGTTATAATTGATGGCCAGTCCGGGACAGTCGCTCACTGAGAAAAAAATTGTAAGCCTATAATACGCACTTATACAAATGTTTTTGAAAAAATTAAATAAACATAAATAGTATATCTAAAATCTGAACAATATCTTTAAGTATTACAAATCAAATGTATTTTTGAAGAAACATTTATTTTACCCTTAAAATATTTTTCTAATTATTTTTTCATTTTTTTATATATATTATTAAAGCGTTAATGTGATACCTTACTCTCAATATTTATTTTACTTCTCTTTTCTTGGACTTGAAAAATTTTCCTATCCCAATAGTGTTTTTCCCAGTACAGCCCCAAGGCAGTAGAAGCAGTCACAGGAGAGTAGGGGGAGTCACGCCTACCCGCTGGCTAGTAATTTACTTGTCCTTGCTGGGACGATTTTGCTTTCCCGCCTCTTCCTAGGTGACGCCTAAAAGCAGTCCACGACCTGGTAGAGAACACTCCATATATCGTATATGTATATGAGCAGCATATTTCAGGCATCTTTATGGCTCAAGAGCAGAAACATAAATATAGGAATTGGTACGGGAAATAATGAAGAGTAAAGGGAAACGGAATCCTCGGCATGTGGCGTTGTTTACGGAAGAAACTGCCTGACCATGGGGGTGCCCCATCTATTTGGCGCCTGGTGCCCTAATCTCTCCCCTTTCCTTATTCATCATCATTTTTGTGGAAAAAATGCTACAAAAATGTTGATCGATTCGAGTTTGACTTTTATGCCCGCTGCGTGTTTGGCGTTTGCACAGGATATTTCTTTGAAAGGATGAAGCGACTTCAGTGACCCGTTTGAAATGGGTGAAACTTAATTTGACCATTTTTGAAGAAAAAAAAAACAAAATGTAGATCCAAGAAATAAAACACATTTTAACATGAAAAATTCTGAAAGCACAAATAAATAAATATTTTTAATAATTTATTATAATATTAATTATATTTTGCTCGGTCAAATTAAAATTATTGTGTTTTATTATAAGTATATTCTCCAAAAATATATAAAATTATCTGAAGAGTATACAAAAAGGGTCTTCTCAGCATACTCAATACATTTTGTATCCTTCGCTGTTAATACTTTTTCGGAAGCTGACTTAATCATCAATCATTCGGTGGCCGCCCCTTCATCTCCCCCGATTCCCTAATGCCAAAGTATTCCACCCATACAAATTCTTTTCAAATTTGCTAGTGAGCCATTGAAAGTTGCCCCGTTATGGTCTTAAATCGAAGCCAGGGATTCGGATGGAAAATGCATTTTGGGCCCCAATTACTATAACTAAGGAAACGACTGCTTGGAAATTTACGGTCCAACTCAACGACTTTGGACTTTTCAGCAATTTGCAAATGCCACCAAGTGGGATAAGAAGAAATAAGGGCTATATGGAAATAGTTTTAGTGTGCGAAATACCGAACGCTCGAGTGGCCGCAAAACAAAAATTGCGGAAAAACTTTCAATTTGCTCAGCCAAGTATCGGAATCGTGGAAATCATCGGGCAGCAACAAAAGGAAAATCATAAAACATAAACCAGAAGCGAGAACCACAATCAAATGGAGCGCACACAAGAGGACCGGGGAAGTGGCTGGAAACGCTCGAGAACTTTTCAATTTGGTGGCAAAATTTGCGCAATTTCCTCGGTGGCTGTGTCGGGCAAGAAAGGGTTAAACGACCCCCCGCCCACATCCACCCACCTCAAAAGCTGCAAGTGTCAGTGGGGAAATTATGAATTGCTTAAAGTTTCTTAACCGCTTTTGCGGCTGGTCCTAACGATGTTATTTCCTTTGTGCACCAATTTGAATAAAATGTGCACTTTATTGATGACTGAACATTTGAGTTTGGAAACTTGAGAGATACACCCAAAAAAACTTGATATGAAACGAGAATAAATTTGATGTTATGTGGTATCAATTTTGACTTGATATGCGGGCACTTCAATTCGATATGCTCGAAATGTAAACAACAGGCCAGCTCGAATTTCGAATGCGTCTTTCTCCCTTCCACTAATGAAACTCTATTTCGGATTGAGAGAGTTTGTACTTCTCGCTCTCTTTTTCGAAGTTAGAGAAACTTTGAGAAAGAGAAATTTACCATGCGCATATCGATTTGACCGCGACGTGTTTTTTTTGTGTGCATTGAAATCTCGAAACAATAATTAAGCCAACATCATCTGGCAACAAAACAAGAAAGTGTGGAATAAGTACAATGAAATTTTCGTATTTCATCGTTCTTTTAAATCCGCATTTAATGTTTATTTTATTAGCCTCTTAGGTGTATTTTTTTGCGTCTGGCACGATCCACCTGGCTACGAATTCGGTTTTTTCCCAAACGATTCCCATTTACGTTCGTATGCAATGCAATGTGTGTACTCAAGTGCGGTATTTGTTTGGCCAACGTCATTATCCGACTGATTGAGGTGCTAATGTATTTATAAAGCGACTTGGTTGTATTTTTAGCTTCGTATGAAAATCGTTTCTAACTCAGCTGGATGCCTTTTTATCTGTTCATTTTCATTGCCCGATTTATGAAGTGTGAAGCATTAATTTGATTTCGTATATAGCCGGGAATAAATTAGGTCAAAATATGCACGATTTACTAGCCGATTCTTTGAAGTCTGCACCATGGATACACAAATATATACCTTTGACTTTGAAAATGCACAGAGAGCGATCGAAGACGGAGGAGCTGTTTTCATAATTCAACTGACAGCTGAGTTTTTTCCATCAATATGGCAATAAGTTGTCTGTCTGCCATCCAGCCCCCGGTTCCCATAGTAAGTGCTTTTCCAGCTCTGCCCTGACCTTAAACTTCAGCTGACTGGGTGTTCGCAGGTCGAAAGGCAGGGGGATTTGCATCGGTCTGCCATTTCCCATTAAAACTCAACTCCAAGTTGCCGGGCATATGGCTGGGGGCATCAGAATGCAGGCGGGCTCCACATAATCCCCTGCTTTGGATCCTGCTCTGCCTGGTAATGAAGGCGGGGCCATCAATATGCCACCTATGTACATGACCTTCTCCAAGTGCAAGTAAAATCAAGACTGACGTGAGAAACGATTGGAAAACTATCTTTCTGTTGCACCGAAAAAAAAACTATAAAATCTATAAATTATTTTTCATATGATTTTTTATAATGTGTATAAGATACACATTATATATAAAAACAGTGTTTATATTATTCTTGCCAAGCTGAACCTTTACTTAATTTTCTTGCTATTGTATTTTACCATCATCTGCCCAAAAAGTCATTGTCCTGTGGATCCTTTTTCCCGCTTTCTCTTCTCATGCCTGCTACTACAATTTCTTTGCTTGTCAGTTAAAGATTTTATGTTGCTTCCTTCACATTTCCTTTTGTTCAGTTTTTGTGCAGCTTTCATTATATGCTTCGGACTTTTTCATTGCATTTTCCTTGCAATATTCCAGCACCACCTTACTTGCCGCCCGTTTTATATTGCTTTTGTATCCTGTGGAGGTTGGGAATGGTCAAAAATGTTCGCACATTTGGCGAAGCATGAAAATAGTTTTTGTTTTTATGTTGACAATTTTCCTGTTGTTTGTCTCCATTTCAAATGGAAAACCCCTGCCATAAATATACGTATATATTTAATATATCACACACGACCGAGCAATCAGAGCAATATAAAATCAAGACAAACAAAGGGGTTGCATGTGAAAATAAACAAACAATTATTTTTGATACCTGCTTAAAAGAAAGAAAAAAGTGCTTGGGTAGCTTGTGAATTCATTTAAAATATTGTTTATTTGTATTTCAATTTTTAAGCCCTTAAATTTCACTTACATTTATCTATAGCAAATACGTTTAGCTTCAATCAAGTTACACTTAAAATTGAAAAATGTTACAAGTATCTTTTTTGGTTTCTTTTGTTTTCCTGTATTTTTTGGACAATTAACAAATACACATTTCAATAATTTATTTTATTTACGGATTAGCCTAAGTTTACTTTCGAAAGTACAAATACGTTATGGGAAAAAGTGATTTCCCACATTTGCCAACGATAATTCTGGCTATTGTTTACAATAATCAAGTCAATGATAAATACTAACATTAGTTTACTGTGAGTTTGTTTGAACAGTTTTGTTGTACAACTATTTTGGGTTACGCAAACAATGGAGGAGGAATCTATTGTAACTGTATTTGCTCGCTATATTTTCGACACTATATAATATTTATGGCCACAGTTCAAGTATGTTTTTATTACTTCATTAGCATTAATTGAATTCAATTATCATTATTGGCTGCACAACTGAGTTAATGCACGCAAGTGCTTAAAAAACGTTTAGCCTAATGTAAATTATAATATACACGGTTAATTAAGCTTCATTTAAGTTTAATGCTATGAATCGTTATGCAAATTTTCCAGTTTTTTCGCTCATCTTTTATTTTGTACAATCACATTGCAGATAATTCGATTTATAGAGTTTTTCATTGAATACTTCGTTAGTTTTATTTCCAATGGAATTATTTGCAAATATGGAATTTTTATGTTTGATTTTTTAATTTTTATTTCTCATGGCCCTTGCAAATATTCGACTTCAATCGAACAACAATATATTTGTTGCATTTCAAAGTCTTTCCTTGAACATTAAGATTAAATCTTTGGCTTACTTTAGTAACTTTTTATATTTCCCAACTGCTCCACAACCAGCTACACAAACTTATGCTAATTTTCCAACTTTAAAAGGTTTTCAAGCTTATTCTAGCGGAGTATGTAAATTTGAAAACGACCATAAAATTATGCACACTTTATAACTCGAAAACTTATAGAAATATCTATAATGCCAATGCGAAAACGGTAAACATATGATATTATTCTGCCCTTGAGACTTGGTTACATTTAATTTTATATGGATAGGAATCTATTTAATATAAATTCAAAATTTATTTTTATTTTACTATTATTACTGCTGTTGAAAAGTTTACTTATAATAAAATGAATGTTTGTTAAATAAATTTGTTTTATATTTGGAAATCAATTAGTTATTTTTGAATGGTATAATAAAACTGCTCGTATTTCTTGGTAATAATGTAAATAAAAACCATTTGTAAATCAGCATAAATTCCTTGAGATTCCACCTTGTAAAAATCTTATTATTTTTCCCGTTTCCGCATAGCCCTACCGTAATGCTGTAAAATATCAATATCATCTCATTGAAAGCCTAGCCTATAGCAAGCACTCCGACTGGCTCATCAGTCGGCAATCTGCGCCCTCGTCGAGTTCCAGTTCCATCTGCCGATCTCACCTCCGGGCGATGAACACCACCGTTTCCAGGGGCATCGAGGGAGCCCGGTCTTATAAGTCCGTGTGGAGCACGGGGGGCTTACAGTTGTTGGTCTCGGCATTGACCACCAGCACGGTGGCCGGATTGCCCGCCTGGATTTCGACGGGCACCTGATGCTGGAGGCAGGTCACAGCATCCGTGCCCGTGGTGGTCGTTGTCGTGGTAGTTGTGGTGGCCATCGGAGCATTGTTGTTCCGCGCCGCCGCCAAAGCCTTCTTCTTGGCCAGTGCCCCACGTTGGCCGCCACCTTTTCCGCCGCCCCCGAGGAGTCGCTCCGACTGCCTGCCCTTGCCGAACTTGGGGAAGAAACTGTTCTCCAGCTGCAGCTGGGCATTCACATCCTTGCGCGCCGCACAGGTGCAGGCCTTCATGAAGCTCTTCTTGAAGTTGTCGCTGAGGAAGGCGTACAGGATGGGGTTCATGGCCGAGTTGGAGTAGCTGAGGCATCCGCAGGCCAGGAAGACGGCCAGCTCCAGGCGAGAGGCACAGCGTTGCGGGGCTGAGCTGATCAGAGCCACCTGATAAATAAAAAATAAATAGATTCTAAAAGTATTCGCCAAGAGAGAGTGTTGCACAAAATCCCACGAAAGAGCTGGGATAAGTTGTGATTATAAACTAAAAAGAAGGTTATTTGGCATGTAACCTAACTTATAACCGCCTTTTGGAGTAAAAGGGTATATTATATTCGGGGAAAAGTATGTAACAGAAAAAATGATAGGTTCTTTGATGTCGAACGTAATCTCTTTTACTCTGAGATATCGAATTTTGTAATACCTAATTTAATTAATTAAATTTAAGAAAAATCCGACGACTTTATTATATGGCTGCCATAGGAAGGATACAAAATAATATATCAAATTATAAAAAAAAAGGTTGTATTTTTTGGAACCTATACGCAGATAAATGTAGAATTTTTTTAACATTTTAGGATTGTTATTTTAGTTTGATAGGAACGATCTGCAATGGTATATACACTTCGACTTGCCGACGTTAGCTTCCTTTCTTGTTTACTTTACACCCTAACTTATTTAAAGTAATTACCTGAGAAATCCAGTGTGGAAGCCAACAGAATATGTACGCACTAATCACCTGTGGAATAATACAAATAAAAATGTTTATGTTTTAGGTATGAATAATATTTTAAAATGAAAATGTAATTGGGGTTGGCACCATTAGATTTCGGTGGTGCGTAGAAACATCAATACTTCTTTTCAGTTGGTGGAATGTTACCCCGCATTTGATATTTAAATTAACAAAATTTATGGCCATCCTTTAAAAATTTATACACAAAAAAATTTTCTATCTCAAAAAACTTAATTTAAAATATTTTTAAATTTTTTTTTCCATCTGAATTATTATTTTTTCTTTTAATAGGTAATTTATGGCTTCAATAAAATCTAGTTACTGGTCGGGTAATAGTTAAGTATTACTTTTTTAAATCGAATTTTTGCTAGCAGTTCCAAAAATGTCTTACCGTGAGCACCAGTTTGGTGACCTTCCTGTGCGACCGCTTCTTCTCCTTGGACTTGTGCTTGGGTCCCACAGTGTGAAGTTTCCTGATCACCAGGCAGTAGAAGACCAGGATGAAGGTCAGCGGAGTGGCGAAGCCCAGGACCAGCGAGTACAGGATGAAGGTGGAGTCGGTGTGCGAGTTCTGGGTGTCCGGCCACTCGATGTTGCAGGACACATTGCCGTTGCTCGACTGGACAGTGCTGGCGAACAGGATCACAGGGAGCATCAGCAGCACGGAGGTCATCCAGGCGAAGGCCGAGACCAACTTGGACACGAAGGGCGTCCGATAGCGGGGCGAGGATATGGGGTGGCACACGGCTATGTAGCGGTCCGCCGACATGATCAGCAGGAAGATCGACGAGGTGAAGGAGGTGATCGAGGTGCTCACCATGTAGGCCTTGCACATGTAGTTGCCGAAGGACCAGTTGCCCACCTGCATGGTGTACAGCAGGAAGGGGATGCCGATCAGGAAGCACTCGTCGGCGATGGCCAGGTTCAGGATGTATATGTTCGTGACCGTCTGCATCTTGGAGAAGCGCATCACCACGTAGATGACCAGCGTGTTGCCGAACAGCCCGATGATGCAGACCAGGGCGTACAGGATCATCGTGATGAGCTTCAGGATGAAGTTGTAGCTGTACGAGCAGTCGGCGTCCACGTCCTCCTCGTAGTCCAGATAGTGGCTGCCGTTCTGGTGCGTCGGTCGATGTTTGTGGTTCAGGTGGGGCCGCGCGTTGGGCGCCATTGTTCCATTGAGGCTGCCATTTACGAGCCTGTGGTAGTAGTCGACAGCCGTGGATGGAAAGGACGCGGATTCCACGGGCTCCGGCTCCAGTTGCTGCGGAGTGGTTCCATTCGGCGCCACTGCCAGCTGCTCTGTGGGCGTTATTAAGCTCGTTAGTGTCAGCGCTGTCAGCACAAATAACACAATGCCAGAGTGGACACTGCTTCTGCTGTTGCTGTTGCTGCTGTTCCTGCGGTCTGCAGCTGGTGTCGAGTGTCCTCCCTTCGTGTTGGCCATCCTGCCTGATCCTCCCCCGTGGCCCAACCAGTCTCCGCCCATTTCGATTCGGTTACTATAACTGCCTGCTAATTTCCAGTTGGCGGTCGGCGGCTGCCTATTGGACATTGCCTGCTAAACCAGCTAGATGGCAAATATTTTGACATGCTTTCCATACTTTATGCCTGTGACGTCACATGTTGCACGGTGCGGTTTCTGCAAAAAGGGTTAGAAGGACGAAAGAGAAGAAAGATTGATTAGTTACGACCAAAGGGTTTCAGCATCTGCATTATTAACTGTTATGGTGCACAGCGAGAAATAAATACATTTTCTGTATTATAAAATTAAAACTTTGAATTTGGTCTGATAATATGTTAGGAAACTGCAAGTTCTTCAAAAGAAAATTTAAAGTTTAGTGTATGCATATATTTATTATTTGGATTTATTATTCAGTTAAAGTTCCTATTTTAACTTAGATGTATTTTTTTTTAATTTATTAAATTTCACATTTTTCAGTGTCCTTTTTAGTCCGTCTGCAGCTGGCTCTAACAAGCGCATATTATTTACTGACAATATTGAGCGCATGCTATCAGCATTTCATGAGTCTATCCCCTGCCACGCCCCGCATCCTGCGCATCCTTCGCCCCCCGCTTCATCGTGTGAACATCTTCCTGCAGACAATGCAATCAACTATATGAAATTCTGCTCGTTTGCTTGTTTGCCTTCCTCGCACTGCTCGGCGTGCGAAAAAAATGATTCGCCATCCGGCGGGTGAAAAATGAAAGACGAGTGAAAAATAAAGGAAAAGCCAGCGGAGAAGGAAAGCAGCACAACAAAAGTACATGACAGCCACGGCAACAACTACGAGCAATTAACTTTCCCATAACGTGAGACCAAAGGAGAGAAGCGTAATTCGTATAAACTCAATTTATCGTTTGTGCCGGCACCAGAAATATAATTAAATAGAATTTTCAATGAGCGGGCATTTTGATGGGACTGCAGCTGAGACCGCAATATTGAGAAACGTCTTAAAAGTTCAAAAAACTATCACTCAAATAGACATAGTACTGAACTCCTGGCGAATGCTGAATTTTCTTAGCCATAATTTATTATTAAATGATGTGAACAGTGGTCAAGTTGACTTCTTCCTCCGGAAATTCCAGATCTACTTAGTCGAAAATAAGTAAATAAAAATTATTGTTTTAAATCTCTTACAATTGCATTCTGAAATTTTATTTCACAATTGGTTCTTGCATAATTCGGTCATTCGGAAATTAATTAGTAGCTTTTACGACAAAGTCCCAAACAGAATACCATTGTAAAACGTTTTATATTTGAGTTTTCTCCGTAAACTTTGGTTCACAATTAATAAGCAATTTGTTTTGGGGTTTCTTGTATTGAAATTTTAAATCTCTTACAATTGCATCAATTGGTTCTTGCATAATTCGGTCATTCGGAAATTAATTAGTAGCTTTTACGACAAAGTCCCAAACAGAATACCATTGTAAAACGTTTTATATTTGAGTTTTCTCCGCAAACTTTGGTTCACAATTAATAAGCAATTTGTTTTGGGGTTTCTTGTATTGAAATTTTAAATCTCTTACAATTGCATCAATTGGTTCTTGCATAATTCGGTCATTCGGAAGTTAATTAGTAACTTCTACAACAAAGTCCCAAACATAATACTATTGTAAAACGTTTTGTATTTGAGTTTCGCCCGCAAACTTTGGTTCACAATTAATAAGCAATTTGTTTTGGGGTTTCTTGAGATCCCCGGGCTACGTTGAAAATGAATAAACATAAGCGTTGGAGTAAAACGCGGTCCATATGGCGTGAAACATGAAAACTTTGCGCCAGAAGAAAGCCACAGAACATATATATACTGAGTAGCCCCATGAAGGTCGCAAACTTCTCGGTCAGTAGTCAGTAACCAGGCGAAAACTTTCGCAGACATCGGCCAAAAACAGACCATTGCGAAGTGAAGTCAAGTTTTTCGTTGGCCGAAACAAGAGAACAACAAGCCAAGGCCAAGTGAAAGGAAATAGCCGCAGGGGGCAGAGGTCCCCCACCATGGAGGGCGAAACCAAGGCAGATAGAATTTCCGCTGATTAATTAATTGGCGTAATCCAAGTTAGATAAACTGCGTGAATTGCCAAGGAATTTATGAGCGCTTCTCTCTTCTTCGGAATTAAGCGGGTCAACAGCAGCTGGGCCTAACGACTTTGCGACCCGATCGGGTTAAAGTTCAGCCCCCCGCATTAAGCCCCTCAATTAGCTTGAATGCAGCTGCTTTGCTCCTGGCCACATCATAATTGATACACTGGGAGAAAATGGGGAGACAAGACAATAGTGCTAATTATACATAAAATGCAAACTGGAAAAAAAACCAAATTCAATTTAATTTTATTCGTTAAATTACAAAATAAACTAATAATATGGTGATAATATTAAAACCAATTTTAAAAATCATACTTATAAAACTAATATTAACATATAACGATAATTATAAAATATTATAATTGTTATCGTTATTAATCACTATTATGTGAACAACATTTTTGACTTCTCTATAGCACAGACCCAATTGATAACCACAAATAATGCTATATCATGCGTGGATCCACTGGAGGATATGGTGAATAAATCCCTCCCTTCTAGGTGAAAAATGAAAGTAAATCGGCTATCCAAAAAGTATGCAACAACAAATTTGTTTTAAAAACCCCCACAACCAAATTCTGGATCCACAGCCACTGTGCTGCACTAATGAACCCCCATTTGGCAGAGAAGCCAACTATAGACAACTAGTTTCGGGTATTGTTTCTGGTGTACGCTTTTGTTCGCTCCACACCTTGATTAGCCGGACAGATATCCCGATAATTATGCCCTGGTCACGAGGGGAAGTCCTGACAGCGTCCGTGTCCTGCTGTCCGCTCCTGTTCGCTCGTCAGTCCGCTTCTGGTCGGGACAAACAAGGTTAGCAATCAATTGCTAAGCATGTTGCCATTGACGATGATGGCACCATGCCTAACAAAGTCCGCCTCCGCTTTCCGAACCCGCTCACACAAAGGCCATAAAACGCTTGACTACCGATTGATCTGGCCAGTGGACCAGAAGATATGTGTTTTCGGCCACCCCCCTGTGTGGGTTCTGTATTCGACCAGGCCAGGCAAAAAGGAAGCGAAGGTTGCGTTCTGGCCAAGTGACTGATGAAACTATAATTGGCAGCAGGGGAAACTGCTCTCTTGTGTGGTCCTAATGAGGCCATATCACATGGTCATTCTTGGTGGGGAACTGCCAGTTGTCCGTCATACGAGCTAGCATTACAAATTCAACAAACGAGACTTGGAGGTAGATAAATTTACATTTAAATTAAAGTTATAAGCTGTATACTCATACATTAAAATTGTTTTATAATTATGTATCTGAGAAAAACGATTTATCCATATATTTGTATACTCTTGCAGAGGGTATAATGATTTCAGTCAGAAGTTTGCAACGCAGTGAAGGAGACGTTTCCGATTCTATAAAGTATTTATATATTTGATCAGCATCACCAGACAAGTCGATCTAGCCATGTCCAGCTGTCCGTCCGTCCGTCTGTCCGTCTGTCCGTCTGTCCGTCTGTCCGTCTGTCCGTCTGTCCGTCCGTCCGTCTGTCCGTCCGTCTGTCCGTCCGTCCGTCCGTCTGTCCGTCCGTCTGTCCGTTCGTCTGTCCGTCCGTCTGTCCATCCGTCTGTCCGTCCATCTGTCCGTCCGTCTGTCCGTCCGTCTGTCTGTCCGTCCGTCTGTCCGTCCATCTGTCCGTCCGTCTGTCCGTCCGTCCGTCTGTCCGTCCGTCTGTCTGTCCGTTTCTACGCAAACTACGCTCTCAGCCTTGAAGCTATCGGGCTAAAACTTTTCCAAAGGTCTTCCCTTTTTTGCAGGCTATATATAAGTCGGAACCAGACTAGTCGGACAACTATATCGTATAGCTCCCATAGGAATAAAATAATGGAAAAAAAGGAAACAAATCATAGCTTTGTTGGTTGGAATTGTAATCCTTTATACCTTTAAACCTTTATAGGACGAAGAGCTATAGCACACATTTTAAAATGGAATTTAATAGCTACATTTTTAGCCATGCTTTGAAGTGCAATCGAAGCCCTTAACCTAGAAGTTAATCTCTCGGTCGGATCTAGTCTATTTACATTCTTATTCAAATTTGATGCTGCCTGGCGAAACTTTGTTAAATTTAAGGAAAACTGAATTGAAGAACCTAGCGAAATGTAATGGAATTTCTTTTTTCGTGTGAAAAATACCTTTTGTTTTCAGCGCCTTTGTTCCACCTGAGCACGGCGTGCAAACTTTTAGCTGTTATCTTTCTCACTCATTGGCCAAAGTCATTGTCATGCATAGAGTTTCCCTCCCGATCCCCGTTTCCCAGCCCATCCTCTGTATCGTTCTGCCCAGCTTTGTTCTGGTCGTCTCTGGCATAAATTTTCACTTCCTTCGTGAAGTGCATGGATAAGTTCCACTTAGGAGCTCTCCTCGCTTCAAGCTTTTCAATTTTTAACTATGTTGATTTGTTTTTCCAAGCTTCAACGCTTAATTTTGTGACTTTGTGTCGCAAAAACCGACATATGCCCCTTTGATTTCCCAGTGAGGAAGCCATTTGCTTAATTAAAAACTACTTTCGATCTGTTGTGCAACTCTTGAACCGCAAATAAGCGTCAAATCGGCTTATGTCAACCAAGTTAATTGGTAAATGCACAAAAATAGCTCCCCTTTCCCCCACATTCACCTTCCCGAGTGGATTGGTGGCTTTCAAATCATATATCCATTTACAAATGGGTGAATTAGGCCGATTGGCCGACTAATGTTTGGTGAGCTTCTACCGGGATTGAATTTCACGGCTGAATGTGATTAGCTGCATGCAATCAAGAAGCGGAATTGAAATCAAAATGATTTTATAAATGGAGCATGAGAATAATTCGTTATCGGCGAAACTAGCTTTTTGCTATCTGAGCCCTGATTTCGTCCGGATTAACCAATCAAGCCTTTAATGCTTTCATTAGTGTGATGTGTTTTTAGTGTAGCTTTCACTAAGAGTTCATTCTGAATAATAATAATATTCATAAGCATATTGAAATAGTTTTGGAAACGGAACATTACTACTTAAATATTAATTTTAATTGAAACACCGAACTTTGGCTATCTTTTATCTATCACGAAAATTTCTTCTACACATTATTGCCCTATTTTCCCACCCCAGGGTCGCCATAAGAGATTTGAAACTAACTGATGCCTGGCAAAATATGTTGCCATAATTTATGTATCTACACTTTGGCCCCGGGTTCGACTGGATTACGGCTAAAGTGTCCGTATGTGTTCATCCGTGCGGCGGCGAGGCGCTCACGTTCTCACCTGGATTACGGATTCCGGATTCTGGGTTCCGGATGCCGGGTGCTACGTCATTGTCGTTTGGCCAGGTCATGATTTATAAATAATTAAATATTTATTTTCGCACATCGTAAATGACGTTGGCAGCCATCGATGAGGGTCGGGATGCGAAGTTTGCCTGGCGGTTGGCATTTGGCCCCAGTCATATGCTCATTAATATTAATAAGGCGATGTTAGCGAACGGCAGATGTTCCGCACCTCCACCCTGAATTTTCCTAATATTTCGCACCCCCTTTCCCACCCACCTCAACAGGTGTCGTGCCACACGTGTCGCCATGGCCTAACGGCCTTGCCCTTG
The DNA here is from genome assembly GCA_037075285.1 of Drosophila lutescens. Taxonomy (NCBI): domain Eukaryota; kingdom Metazoa; phylum Arthropoda; class Insecta; order Diptera; family Drosophilidae; genus Drosophila; species Drosophila lutescens. The sequence goes on from JBAMCF010000601.1 coordinate 841,315, forward strand.
TGGGCCCGTAATCAAGTCAAGTGCCATCGACTCGGCCGCAGAAAGTTTCAGTATAAACGCGGCCTACGGGCGGGGCGTTTTCGTTTAGGCCAGAAAACCTCGGCTCGAATCCAATTTCCATTATCCAATTTAACGCCGGCATGCGCGCATAAATAAGCCCCAGTGGATAGACCAAAAACGTCAGAAATAGAGATCCTGGAACCCTCGGCGGGATGATCCTGGACCACTCCCCGCAGAGCATTGTTATGCAAATCTCAGGAAAAGATACAAAAAACCGGGATTAAAATCCATCTTTCACTTAGGCAAGCCAACAAATTGTTTTAGGGCAATCTTAATTTTATGCCAACAAAACTTCATTGCCGTTAAAGTGAATTAATTTATTATATAATAGTAAGAATATCTCAAATCAAATTTAACGAGACAAAATATATTTAAATTTATTTTTTTATTTATACTTTTTAACCTGTTGGCAACGTAAGGCTTTCCTTGAAGAATCAGATTTATTTATACAATCTTAAATATGGCTTGAAAATATTCCATTTTAAAACCTGGCCTTGAAATCAATACCCTTCTCATTTTGCCAGGATTTTTCCGCATCCCTCAGGGGAGAAAGACAATTTCCTGGAAAATTTTCTTATTCTGCTTTAAGTGTGTTAAAGTGAAATTTACAAGAAATTGCAAGCTGTCCCACAGTGGAATATGGAAATATATTATTTATTGTTTATATATAAACAAAAGAGAAAACCAAAGACAAAAGCGAGCGTTTACCAGTTTCATGAATTTTTCACCGAAAGCAAAATAAAGTGAACGAAAACAAAGGAAAATGCTAAGGTAAAACCAAACGCCTACATGAACAGATACTTTGTTAGCTTTGTGATGGGGCGGGGCCACGCCCCCTGGACACGCAACTTTTGCAGGCTTCCCAGGTGTGCGTGTGTGTCCGTGTGGGTTTTAATATGTGTGAGTTGGGTTTCCAACAAAATGGAGCCGCTAAAGAAAGGACAACGGATAAAATAGACGGCTTTCGTATCCTAGAAATAGCGATAACTATACAAATATTATATGTATTCAAGTAGTTTGTGTCTTTTCACTTAAGGATATTAAATTTAAATTCTGAGAAAAAGTTTATATTTATTTTTTAAAACAAATTTTCGAAATAATCCGATTCGCATTACTTAGTAATTTTTGAAATTTCTCTTCTGCAAAGAGTGCTTTTTGTGCCCGATAAAGATAAGTATCAAAACCTTTTCCCTGTTGTAATATGTATTTGGGTAAATTTAAACTCAAAATGTATTAATACATTATGATTCAATAAATTGTGGTACCTAATCGTTTATTAAGTCAACACTTTTAATTAATAAAAACATTATTATATTTATTACTATGTTTGGGAATTATTGATTTTGATATCGATGCACGAAGTGCAATCTTCTCTTAATTCTATCTTTTAGATGCCCCATGCTACCCCTTGAATTTACAAAGTGCCACAAAAAATCTCACAATAGGGCAGAAAAAGGAAATTTCGTGCTCAACGCTTAAAAGTCGATTTCGGGAGTTTTTCCCTGTTTAAAAAATGTTGTTGTACACTTTTCTCTGTTGCGCATCAGAGGTGAGCGAACAATTTTTGTTATCTCAATAACTTGATTTATGCGCCACGCTTCAGCGCCGAAAAAGCACCTGAGTTCATCGATTACGAAGGTGGGTCCGGGGAGGTGCAGCCCCGACCTTCAAGTCTATGAATCTCCACGCAGAATATAAAAATGAAAGAAAATGAGCCACGCGCGCTTTCAGCAGCATTTAATGTCAGCGTCAACGATGTGTCACGCCCAAAGCGCCCCATTTCGGTATATCCACTATAGGATTCCCCTCGATCCTTCCCCACGCGTACCATTTAGACAATAAATTAATTTCGGACGATGGGAGCGGGGAGAGCAGTATCCAACAACAGCAAAATCAACTCAAATCAGTGTCTAGACGAGGTGGAAAACTATGGTCGGAGGGAAATGGAAAAGGAGAGAGATAGCACGGAAAACCTCCAGAGGGGCGCGTGCGGAATTTAAAGACATCGCAGGGAGCGGGACAGCTTAGTGGGTGCCCTCATCCAGTCCCGGGGCTTATTTGCTTGTGGACTTTTCTGTTTTGATTTTCATATTCATCCTTGTAATGGCTTACAGCTCGTGCGTGAGAGGAATTATGTCACGAAATCATTGTGCTTCGAACAAACACCAAAGAAAAATAACAGCAAGATAAGTGATTTTGAATTTATGAAAGCAAACGTAACGAAAACATAAACGAAAATTGGCTGCAGGTTTGGGAAATTAAACAATAATAAATAACAAGCGGTTCTCTTTTTAAAGACCTTCTTTATTCCTTAAGATTCAAAGATACGAAATTTCCATAGAAATGACTGCTTAGATCGCACCACAAACGTATCATTTTACAGGCAGCATTAAAGTGCAGAAAAATGTTAAGTTGTGCTCAAAGGAAAGCAATAAACAAGATGATGACTTGCAGAAATAAATACTCTTCAATTAACAAATATTCAGAAATAGTTTTATGAACGTTAATGAAATAAAAATCCATTTTTTTAATAACATCTTTCATTACAATTCCTTAAAGTAGGTGTAACTGGGCTCAAGAGATAAATGTTTATTTATAAATTCATTATTTTCCGAATCAACAGATATCGTTTTTCAAACAAGCATTTTAACTTACTTCTAGAAAAATGAACACTTATTCTTTTTAGTTGGAAAACAACCTTAAGAAAGTGTACCATGAAAAAGCATTTATTACACACAGAAAGGGAGTAAAACGTAGAGAAAGAGATGCAAATGTGTAGAATGACTGAGGAATAAAATGGTAAATATGTACGCAAGGAATGTTCGTAAAATGCCGATGGAATGTGACAAAGTTGCGAGTCGTTCACATCCTTACCATCCCCATCCACTATCTTCGACCTCATCATCGGCCTTCGACTTGTAATAAAAATATGTACAGCAAAGGATTGTTTGACACAAATTTATGGACCTTTCCTCTCTGCCTTGAAGGAAACCCGGGAACAGCACGTGATGGTGCGATAAACGGACAGTGTCCAAATAAATCGTATCGGTGCTGAGCATAGAAACAAGCCAAAATGGAGGTCAACATCGTAAAAAGCAGCGACACAGAAGCAAAACATGATTCGGAATAAAAATATGGTTACGAGTGTGGGAGGGGTGCAAACTATAACCCTATATGCAGATCATTGAAATTGTTGGCCCAACAGACCCACGAAAATTATGACTTTTCGAACATGACAGAGCCTAAGTAAGTTGACATAAAATTTATGACCACAAAATAACCGACCGACTGTTGGCTAAGTGAAACATGAGCCCATAAAAATGATGACTGCGCCTCTAAATATTCCAAATGAATATAGGAAATTCCGCCAGAGTCCATAAATTTGCTCTGGCCAAGAACGAGGCTATAAAACAAGCTAAATGGTTTTGCTCTTGATGGGATTAATAAAGTTAGCAACTCGAAAGTGTCATACGGAATAACATCTGGTTGTAGAGTGCTAGAAAATAATAATAATAATAATAATCAGTGTTTAAGAATTCTGAACAAATAAATTAAATTTTTATGATTTATTAAATTAAATTATCTAAAACAATAAGTAGCTTAAGAGGAAAACGTATTAATACTCCAATTATAAGCCAAACTAGTACCTCACTTAAACATGCCCTCGTTTAATGCCATTTTCAGAACAATTAATCCCACTAAATCACATTACGCAATCGATAGTTTTCCGAAGCACTCTCCTGATTTTATGTAACAAAGGCTCTTCTGGTTGTCAGGCAGCAGAAGCGAGGAAAACAAGACAATCCAACTTTCATCAGCAATTTCTCAGTGTTTTTCTGCTTTGGAAGTTTTCCCTATTTTCGTCATTCAAGCTGAAAGTTTTCAATTAGTCACACGACTGCACAATTAAATTTTTCCGCCACTCCCAGCCCACACAGATTGTCCCCGTGAGTTGGCTTCGATGTCTTGCTTCCTCAAAGGACTCTGCTCAAGGGCCACCTACGGAATTGGAAGGCAGTAGCGCCGACAACTTGCAAACATTTATCTTCCAGTTCCTCCGCAGGAGAGGAAAACGTTGAGGGAGAAGCGGAGTCAGAAGTATTTTTCCCTCGAGACCAACTTGTCGTAATTCAATGGGAGCGCAAGTTTTGCCATCGATAAATTTCACAGAGTCCGAACACTTGTTGCACTTTGAAGTTTTCCATCGGTTGAATGGACCATCGCTTGTTTTGTCGGTTTCCAAAACGGAAGGGTGGGAAAACTGCCCGCAGGCCGAGTGTCAAAGTAAATCACTTTTGCCGCTGAACATCGATTACAATTTTCGGCCACTTCTTATTGAATTCAATGAATTTATGGGCCAAGAGATAAGAATATGGTCAATGAAAAGTTTTAATGGCTTCCAAATAGCAAGGAAATACAGAACTAAGAAAAAATATATTATATTTAAATTTAAAAACATTTAACAAATATATGCCATTGGTTTTATTATCAATAAGCTTTAAGGATTGCCAAACAAATTAGGTTTTGCGGCAAAACGGATTATAAATAAATCACTTCATTTCAACATGAATTTCACAAAATATTTCGTTGACACTTTCTATGATTAGCCATTAACATAAAGTTGCCCCAACTGATTCGCCATATAAAATGGCGTACATATTATGCAAACATTACCCATCTATTTTAAGCCCGGCCGACAGATCCACGCATAACTCAGGACTGGCAACCGAATTGGTCTGTTGTGTGTGCCCGCAATTTGGGCCAACATTTCCATGAAGCCAGGACCGCATGGACTGACAAGATGACGTGGCAGCTGTTTCCAAAAAATACAGTGAAAAAAGAACCGAAAATTTATTTGATTATTCGGTTTTAGTTCCATACTAAAATGTATTTTAAAGGCTTTGCGGATTAGATTGCCTTTTAAAGAAATAATAAATATTTTCTCTGAGTGTGATCTCACAAAATGTTTTAGCTCTGCTCTAATTGAAATGAATCAGCTAATGCCAACAATTTGGGGCTTTAAATGGATCTTCCGATTGGTAGGGAATTTAAATCTCTTGGCCAGCAGAGATGGATGAATTCTACGACTCAATTTGGTAATGAGACTACCACAAAAATGCAGTGCCACGCCCACTCCAGGTAGGAGGGGAGTTGAGGCAGAGAAACTGGAGGACGAAACACATATGGACTGCCAAACTACAACTGAACTGGGCTTGATGAACTGACGTATGAGTCGGAATCAGTATTTTGACCACTCACCCGTCGCTCCGCGTCCCAAAGTGGAGGCAGAAGGACAAGATGGACTCGACTGAATTATGCAATGGACAGCCGAAGAAGCAGTGGCACAAACCCAGAAAAACTGAGGGAACAGCAGCCCGGCAAAAGGGGAAGCGGCTCGGGGGCAGATGGGTCCTGTCAAGAGGATATTTTCATTTGCTGCGAGAGAAAAGAGGTTTTTTGAGAGGTGCTGCATATAGAGTTCCGCCCACACACAAGGCTTTCTGGCAATGCCCCTGCTTGGGTAATTGCAAAATGCAATTGAGGTGCTCATCCATGGCCGTTGCTCCTGCTCACTTCACCTGATTGATGGCAGCCACAAAATTAAAGAGCTTGCTGCTCTGTGTGCAAGGATCGGGAGTCACAGGATATGTTTCTTTACTTTTACACCCAAAAAAACTTGAAATACATCCACCCCAGCAAAACTTGATATGAAACGATGATCGATTTGGTGTTATATGGTGTCAATTTTGACTTAATATGCAGGCACCTCAATTCGATATGCTCTAAGTGTAAACAACAGGCCAGTTGAGCGCTATCTCGCTCAACTTCGAATTAAGACATTACGAATTCAGAGAATCTCTGAGAGAGAGATTTCGATAAATAAAAAAATTTACCAAGTCAGTTACTTCAATTATACTTAAAGTCCTCAATTTGGTTGCCATTTTACACAGTTCTGCGACCTTGAGAGAGTATCAATTAGTCTCGTTTAATTTATTACCCACCCCGCAGTGCGCAATTGGCGGCTCATTTAAATTATTAAATTGCCAGCCAAGAAAAACTTTTAATTTCATCTCAGCTCATTCAGGCCATTTCGCTTTTCTTGATGCCTTTTTCGTGTTTTCCTTCCGTTCGGGTTAGACTTTTTCAACAGCTTTCGGGACCACCTTTGGCAGAAATTTCAATTAAAAGCGTTTGAGGAAAAGACCAAATGATAGCACTTGATAAATTTCAATGGCCTCGGCAGCCCGACAAAATTATAAATCAAAGTGGAAGCGCTTCAGAAGGAAAAAGCGAGATATAGATAGAGGGCAGTTCAAGTGGCGATAAACAACTTAAAAGGTCGGGAACAAAATTTGAATAGAATTCAGAGTTCGGCCCTGTTTTATGTTCCGGCCAACATTATTTAGCTTTCGGGCGGCCTCTTTCCCGTAAAAGTTTTCACATTCTGTTGCAGTTTTTTTAACAGTTCTCCCATGGCACAATTAGTTCGGAAATTTTATTCGATTTCCCCCATTGACGAATTCACTGAGAAATTAATTTGGTTTGCGGCTGCTTTGCTGGAAAACTTTTCCTTTTTCCAATTCGGCTCAATTTTTGAGCTCATTATCTGCTTCTGGTAACCTTTTGAAGTGGGAAGTTTCTTAGGGGTGTTTTTCTATGGTAAAAGTTTTAATAGATTTATAAGAGTTTAAGAAAAGTTGATTCCACTCGTTTTTTCCGTCTTTCTTTCGGATTTCTCCATTTGTTTGTATAGGCTGGACTTGGGCCTAAGTAAAACCTAATATACAAAGGTAAAACCTAATATACAAACAAGGCCAGTGTTTGGCCATTTGGTTGATCAACTATTAAATCTAATTTAAATTCCATTTCTAGCCGAGTTTTAGCCGGCTATTGGGAGTGTTTAAGTTGGCCAAAAATGTCGTCGACCAACAGAGAAAATTGCAAATTTTATTTATTCTAACAATGAGCAACAATGCGGGTGCTAATGTTATTTACGTTCAATTGTTATACACTAGCAATAACAACCAATAAACCAAAAACCAAAAACAATAATTGAAAGAAGAGCCAAAATTTGACTATCAATACAAGAGAATATTGTGGTTAGATAGAAACTGTTGTATTACCCCTTAATTATGACATACTAAAAGTGTATACTGTTCTTAACAATTAGTAAAGTAATAAAGTATGTATTATGTATTATGTATTTAAGTTCCAATCTTAGTGATTTTAAATCGCTTGAATTTTTGTATTAGTATGCAAGTAAATGTGGTTCATTAGTATACTTTTTTTCTGGATTAATAAATATAATTTACATTTTATATTAAACAAATTAGTACAATACTGAAGTTTTGATTTCGAGTTAGTACGGTTGTGATATTTAGGTAGTACAAGTATTAGGTATCCTTTAGTCGTAATATCTGCATTCATTTCCCTCTGTTTTTGTTGAAATTAATGCACAGATATCGCCGTTGTGTTAGTGGGGGTCTGTCTGTGTTTGTTGGTCTGCCGTTGATAACAATGTCGATTTAATTACATTTTATTGACTTCGCCGCGCGGCCAGAAAAGCGGGGTCCGCCCCCGGCTAACGTGCGCGTCATCGTCATAAGCTGTTATCAAATAACAGAAGCACATTATGCCATAATAAAGATATATTCACCCATACGCAGATACTTCTGCCTGATTGTTGTTGCAGTTTAATTACACTTTTATTCTGAGCGAGTCTGTGCGACTCTGATGAACTTAATTTGTTTTTTCACAAGAATTTTTGTTTTTCCGACTGTAGTTGAGCATCAGGAGTGAAGGCATGTCATTTTATTTTTAAACCATAATAATTCAATCTGTTGCAATGATGATCAGATGATGATGATGAATCGTTTCAGTATAATTTGGAACAACCAAACAAAAATTAATGAGAATAAGTGTTAAATATGATTGACTTTAATTAAAATGGGACTGTGTTAATACAGACTGTTGGAATATTTTAAGTAAACTTAGTTCCTACTAACTAATTAATTATTTCCTCTGAAAATGTATTTTAAACATTTTAAATCAAATTAGATTCTAATCGATTCTCGAAAATTTAGAAATGCATAGTCATAACATTAAATATATAACATCGATTTTAACGTATGAAACATTTCTAAGAAATTTGTGGAACCTCCAAGGGTATTCGAGTTTCGACTTATGAAGTATTTCATAGGTTTAGATAGTTGCGATATAGTGTGTCCGGGGTGGTTTGCCTCTGTTTGTTGTTGTTCTGGCTCCTATTGCTGGCAATAAGCACGTAATTACTCACACAAGCAAAGCCAAGTGCACGGACACGTAGATGGACGCAAAAGGACCACAAATACAAGCACATTACGTAATTACATTTAATTATCTGCATTGAGTTTGCGGTCTCCAAAGGAGGTCTCCCTTCCCTTTTCGCACCCAGTAGCACCCTCTGTGGCAGTTTATTAATTTAGCTTTTTTGTCTTGATGCTGCATTGTTAAAAGGGGAGAAAAATGGCCCACACTCGAAGCTCTCCCCTTCCGAAAATGGCACACAGTTAAACATTTGGCAGTCTGCCCCTGGAAGTATGCTGCATTTCACTCTGACAGCCCCTGCAGTCAAACTTTCACTTGCAGTCGCACTATCGCCAGCAAGAATCTGGAATTCCATCTGCCTTTACGGGTGCAGCATATGTGGGGCAGGACGCGTCGTCCTACGGGTTCCTTGACAAATTTGGCGAATCATTTTACTGGCACATAAAGTCCTTGCCTGCCAATATATGCCAAGCACCTACATAATGAAGTTGCGTACACTGCGTGGATAAAGCATAAAGCATATAGTTAAATCGGAAAAAAATTTAATTGAATTATAAAATAAAACTTTTTAAAATAGGTGTTGTTCCCGATTCCAAAGCATATTGTGGCCTAGATTCAATGAAAAGCTCGATTAAGTCCTGATCGCTCAGCTCGACTATTTAAATGTCGCACACTGTAAGTGAAGGACTTTTATGACATTTTATATACGACTTTGGCGCCCTCTTCCCTTTTCTTCCGCCTCATCCATTCTTCGTCACGAATATCAAGACATGCGGAACAAAGGCAGAAATCTACTTGGCCCGGTCTTTAAGGCTTTGCTTTTTCATCTTGGCCGCCTTGACTGTGCACACTTTGCTCTTTAATATTATATGTCCTTTGGCATATTTTGATTTAACAAGATTTTTTCCCTAAGCTCTGGACTTAAGCTCATTGTCAGAGGAAAAAGTAAAATCTTTTTATTTGATGAAGAGGGATAATTTGGAAAGCTTTTCATTAAATTTATAAATAACGAATTAGTATAAATATTCTATCAAGTTAAACATGAGTTCTTAGAAGCTTTATATGCCTGACCAAGTTGTCTTTTGCTGATTAAGTTATGTATATTTTCGTAGAGTTAAGATTTAGAGTATTTAAAGTATCTAGACATTTTTAAAATTTTACAAATTCATAGAAATGTATTTCCTATTAACATTAAGATCGCTTTGGAGCTCTACTGAAATATCAGCACTTTTTAATAAAATGTACTTTATGAACTTATCTCTTTCTGAATTAAGCAGCTGTTGGACATATATATCATTATATATTTTATCTTCAGGCCTGGCTTTTACAACCACTAAGAATTTGTCTAGTGGGAACATTTTATCTATCTTGTGATTACCATAACTTTCAAATGTTATTTGGTCATCAAACCCTGACAATTCTTGAATTTATTGCGCCCATAGGAAGTGGTCCAAAATGCGAATACAAAATATGTTTACAACACAATTACGAGAACAAACAAGTTGACACCCACGCAAACAAAACAATTCAACAATTCTGCCGCATTTCAAAGCATTTCCAGAGACAAATAAAAAATCCTTGAGGTTAAAACACACGCACACACACTGAGAACAGATGGAAAGGTTTCCATCCTTCAGCTCAGCTCAACTCGACTCGACTCAACTCATAAGCCATATAAATTTCCGGCTGTCGTCTTTTACCGCTTCGCATAAATTTGACACTTTTTGTTTTATTCTGTTGTTTTTTTTGTGTTTTTTTCCGTATTTTGTATTCTGGCTTAAGGGAACCGTTACTTGTGTTTATGTACCGAACCAGAGAGAGCAGTTCCATTGAGTTCATTTAAAGGGAGATTTATAGTACGATATGACAGAAATAATATTTACCTTGACAAAATTGCGTTTTTTGGCAGTTTGCTTTTTTGGGAGACTTGTAAAGATTATTTCGGGGTTGGAGAACACTTTCTTTGATGTGCGATTTCGGCGTATTTGTTGGTTTATTAAATATTAATAAGTTCTTCTTTCTTGTTTAAGATTTTGATGTGATTTAAATGATTGAAAATGTTTAAGAGAGTTTTTAGAAATGTTTCCCTTGTCTTATAATTTTTTCCACTTAGCACCAAATCGAAGAAGATTTAGACAAGTTCCTCAGTCCATCACGCGTATGACTTCAAGTTTTTCATTTAATTTCGAGGAGCAAGGCTTTTGGACACGTTCGGAGCGCTTTGTTGACAGGCAACGACTGAAGCCGCCGAAGAAATTCAGTGCCTAACATCAAATACGATGATGATGATGGCCCATTGAGTGGCTAAAAGGCAGCAGCCGAACAGCTGTTTCTCCGAAGTTGGGTTCGTGTGCCTCTGTGCCATATATCTACCTTTTCCTCGGCTACCGGAATGTTAGCTGATTCCGAAAATAAATTCCAGTGGCCTGTTGGCACATAACATGGCCATGTGGGTGGTCTTCTGGCCAACAGCTTACCTGTTTGCTTGGCTGTTAGCTAACAGTGCCTTTAAATTGTATGTATCCCTTCCATACTAAATACTAACAGTCGGCGCCCCACTGCGTTTATTTCCAGCCCATGGTGTTTATAATATTTAATATTAGTTTTTATGCTAATGGTTTTTTAATGCCCGCAATTCCGAGCGTTTCATGTTGATCGTTCTTTGGTTTTTCATTTTGTGGTGCCCGCTTTTATGTCTGCTGCGCATTTGTTTATAAACAAATTGGGAGCGTCGGCTGGAGCGAAGCACGAAAATAAATAAATACGATGGCCAGGCAATAACAATCCAAACCAATTATCGGTAATAAGTCAGCCGTCGATTTATGAAAGTGTCAATGCAATTTTTTTCGCTGTATTCGGGTTCCGTGACGTCAACTCTTTGAAATGCTCTGCCATGCATTTGTTTTCCAAATAAATAATTGGCCATAATCCATTCGGCGGCGTCTTTGTTTTAGCCAGTTCCCAAGGGGATGGAAGGGTGTTGCCTTGATACCTGAAGATAATTACAACATCTTAAGATCGCTCAAAAAATTCAGAAATATGGTTGAGATGAAATTACATATCCTATCTTTCTATTTATAATGTGATTATTTATAATAATTTAATTAAATTTATTTATAATAAATAATCTTGAAATAACTTCAGCTATTTTATTGTAATATTTTAATCTATGAGAAATATATTATTTTGTATCCTATTTTCATTTTATTTTCAATTGATGAATTGAATTTGTGACAAGACAGGGGTTCTTTAATTACTTTAAAATGAGCTGGAATCAACAGCTCTGTCGATTTTCTTCGCTCTATCCCTTTCATTCAATTTGCATGGATAATCAATCATTGGCAATCCTTTCAACGGAGTTTACTGTTTAATCCCGCTAATGTTATTAATTAACCACTGCGGTCATTTTGTTTGTCTTTATTTATTATTCCTTTTAAAACAGCTTACGCAGTTTATTAATGCTGTTAATTTTTGAAGCCACTTTGGCTTTTCCTCCATAAATTCCCTATTTATACACGTTTTAAATGTTTTAACTGCAGAGCACGGCGACTGCTGCAGCACCGGAAACTGCATTAAAAAATGGAGGATAGAGGCGATAAAATGGGGGATGCCGAGGAATGACTCGGATTGTATTGCTGTCTCTGTCGGGGTTTTCATGCATCTCCGTGTAGAAATGTATACCCTGTAAATTTCTTAAAACATTTTTCCCGTATTAAAATTTTAATTTTATTATTTGTTGATTTTAAGGGTAAAAGCAAAACTTATGATTATAAACTAAAAACAATTGTATAAGATTGCTATAATGTATTTTCCTTTGTTTTTTTATAGAGGTTCTGTGTACAATCCCAAGCAATTAACAAAAATGTTTACTACATTTTTTCGATGTCATATTTTATAGCAACCAATTTAATTCCGATTTTTTTGAAAGTCGCTATATTAAGCCACGTTATTTATCTTGCCAGAAGGGTAGATTAATTTTCAGGGTAGCCCCTTGTAGTTTTCCGTTACCTGTTTGCTTTTCTTTTTATTTACATTATTTACAGCATAATAAACCGTGAGCTGTAAATGCTGTGCACGCTGTTTGTCTACGGTAGGCGAGCAAGGATCTCCGCAGGACATGCAATCTGCCATCTCCCGCTCGCCTGCTCCCCTGCCACGCCCACCTGCTCACCCAACGCCTCCCTGCAGCTATTGAGTCTGCTCGGTGGCGAATGCTTGGGCATCTCTTAATAAAAAGCAAATTAGCTGGAGCACATTAAATTGATGTGGCAGAAGGAGTTGGGGCAGAAGGATCCGCCCCTCAAACCAGGGAAAATTAATATTTTCCCCTCCCTTCCGCTGGCTGTCTTCGCCATTTGGCGTCAATTTAATGCCAGGCCATAAAATTTGAAAGGCTAAAAAATTTGCCCAGATCTGCCAAGGATTGTTCATATGAGCATGAAAATGCCGTCATAAATGTTGGCTTGCCTTCATATCCTAGGTTCCCTTTTCAGGACGCTCATCGTTTTTTTTTACAGCCATTAGAGCTGGACAGTAAAAAGTTTTAATGTTGGTCAGCTGCTGAGGAGTGAACCGACAATTATGGGACCGGCTAATGGTATCTGAAAGACCATTTAAGGACTATATTAGACAGCAGGCGTAGTGAAAAGTTAGAGTGTGGAATGTCCTGTGAATGGGAGTATAAGAATTCTGGCCAAATTTGATAAAATTAATTAAAATATCAATTATGTTAGGTAATATTATTGAAGACATGTAAGGACTAAAGTAGAGAGCAGGCGTAGTGAAAAGTTAGATGTGGAATGTCCGAGAATGGGAGTATAAGAATTCTGGCCAAATTTGATAAAAAATTAATTAAAACAAGAGAGAACGCTATAGTCGGGTGCCCCGACAATCAGATACCCGTTACTCAGGTAAAGGGAGTGCGAGGGAGATGGAGATAGAAACTTTGAACACGAATAACTTTTTAACGAATTCCGATTTGAAAATTTCTTCTATATTTAGATAATGGTCCGATTTGAAAAATTTCTTCTACATTTCGATAGGTATTGATAAACACAATAAAACTGCATTTTTACTTTTCCGAAATATTGAAATTTTTAAAATCGTATATAAGCGATTGTGGGCGTTAGAGGGGGCGTGGCACCTTTAAAATAAACTTGAATCGCTGCGTAGGAACTCTTGCGCTGCGTAGGAAAGCTATTAAAATGATGGACCCTAGAATCTGCATGCAAAACGCCAATCTTCTAGCTTTTATAGTTTCCGAGATCTCAGCGTTCATACAGACAGACGGACAGACGGACAGACAGACAGACAGACGGACAGACGGACAGACGGACATGGCTAGATCGACTCGGCTAGTGATAGAGATTTTTTTCTTTGTAGTATTGTTATTTTTTAGTCACTGTATTTTTATTTTTTATGTTCGGGATTATAGAAATTGGATAACTTAATAAAATAAAGACACCTGATCAAGAATATATATACTTTATGGGGTCGGAAACGCTTCCTTCTAGCTGTTACATACTTTTGCACGAATACAATATACCCTTTTACTCTACGAGTAACGTTCTTTCGAGCTGTTGTATACTTTTGCACGAATACAATATACCCTTTTACTCTACGAGTAACGGGTATAATTAAAACCAGTACCCTATAAATATTATCAAAATTAATAAAAGGACTCGCATAATATAAACATTTTCAGCGCTGTCTGAAGTCGAGTGCAACTTCCTTCCTGTAATTTATGTGTCAAGTATAAACGTTCCCTCAGCACCTCGGATTTTCTCCCTTAACGCTTTTCTTTGGCTTGCTTCCTTTGTGTATTTTCCTCGGTTCATTAATTCATTTTAAATTACATGCACGAGCTGGATGCAAATTACAAGCGGCGTATGCCTCTCTTGAATTCACCCTTTCCTTTCCACCCATTGTGTGTTTTTGCAAAATCAGCCGTTTAAATGCGTTTTAAATTACTTCCGTCGCTTTACAAGGCGAATTTGGGCGACAGAATGAGGCGTATGACGTTATTATTGCCCCCCAGATTTTAGGCCAGTGGGTATGGTATATGGCGAATGCATCAACTATGCAAATTGGCAACCTTATTAAATGAATTTTAATTTATTATTATTTCGCTGGCAAGGCAAACAAAAAGTCTACAGCAAGTATAACATGTTAATTAACATTTAATTGCCGAGCGTAATCAGTATTAAATAGGTTAAGCAAATGTTTAATGCCCCGTAATTGATTAATTAATCAAGTGTCCGTGGGCCTTGCTTTAACTTTTCACCCAACAGATACATTTTCTATTGGGAAAATTCTATTTCACAAATAAACATTTCCATCGATATTTGCTCAACACTTGTTTGGTTTTAGGTCCCAAATTGGGCGGGTTGAAATGAAATTGATGTTGAGCGAAAGACTAAAGGAAAAATAAAGCTGTTTGAGTGGATGTCAATTTGCAAATTATTTTCCTACAATTTAATACGGACCTATTTAAGAATTGCCTTCTTTAATACACACATGTGTAAAAGTTTAAAAATCAGAACAATTTAAAACTAAATATTACTATTGAGTTTCGATAAATAGACTGGGTTTCTTAAATTGTTCTTAGACAACTTTTTGATAAATTAGATAGATAAGGTGAATTTAGAGTTTACTTTAGTTCAAGCTATGCAACCTTATAATTCAAGCAATATATCGCAAAAACTCTATTTTTTTAGGAATTTATTTTTTTAAATTTATATTTTAACGTGTAAAGTTTAGTTACTTCCATTCCTTTGAATCAGGCTTAATAAAAAGTTTTACAGTTTATCAAAAACTTAATACTAAATGCAAGTTCTTAAACAATTTTGAGAAACACTTTATTTTTTGTAGGAAAAATGTAAAATGTCAAACCTCAGCACCACCCGAATCCCATTTTGCCCCAAGGCATTGACCCGTTTTTAAAAGGCACTGGGCTCACACATTTTCCACTTGGCAGGAGGAGGGCTCGTCGAAAAGCGCGTCGATGTACAATTAACCCAATTGCAAAGTGTTGTCAACATGCCGCAAGTCAACTCAACTCAACTCGAGCATTCGCTGCGTATACGTAATGTGGATTGTGGATTGTGCTACCAACACTGTTGCCGCCTGTCTGGCCTGCGACTGTGTGTATGGGAGTGTGTTCCACGGGTGTGTTTGCTCGTGTGTGGCATGTAATTGAGTGTGTGCGTGTTACATTTCCTGGTATTGTTCAGCAATTTCCGATAGCAGGGGTATTGTTTGGTTTTCTTTTTGCCCTTTAACAGGACTAAAGGGAGAAGAAGCTATCGATATAGTCTTACTTTACCCACAAGCTATAAAAAAGTAATTCGCCTTGCCAACACAAGTGGGAAATATTTTGTTCCATTTAAAAATTTTTAATTGATATGTAAGTACCATTATTCCTTGATTTTCATTAAAATTGAAAAAGCTTTAAGTGCTGAGGTTGCAGTTCCAATTTGAAAATGCGGCCCTCTAGATACTGTTGACATTTGCCTGCCGTTCGCTTGGTGGATGGCCGGCTGGAATGCCAAAGATTGCCACAGCACACGGCTTGTTACCCGGGTCAACATGGCGTATGCGAAATTTTCAAATTTCCCTTTCGCCACGCAGCAACAGCACGTGCTTGGGTCACCAGTTTATGTCTTTCATCACTTTGAAAATCGACTTGACCAGCGGGACAGGAAAATGGGGCAGGCCACTTCATTTTGGAAAGCTTCAAGATTATTACTCCCACTCATCACATATTACAAAGTTACGCAAAATTAATTCTTAATGTTCCTAATGGGGGTAAAGATCACAATGGCTCTCGGGGGACATCTCCACGATTCGTTTGAACACAACTTGTTGATGACAAACAATTACAAACTTTTCAAACTTAATTTGGCTTTGATTCTTTGGATGAGAGAAGAGGCTGGCTCCTCTTGAACAGTTTTGTTGACCAAGTAGTTATGAAATGGTTTAATGAACTTAAATTTGAAGTAAAACAGATTAAATGAGTTAACTAGACAAATTTTATAAAAAGTACTCCTAGTTTGCTACTTATAAATAAATGTTAGAAAGTATTTCAGTTTCAAAGATATTAGATATAGCTAAATAAAACTATATAACAGCCTTAAACAAACCACTTAGAATCCTGAAATCGGCCTTTACTGAGCAATCGAAAAATTTTAATAGTCCCCCAAAAGCTACATTTAAACATTCCCATCGATGAAACTCCCACCGTGACAGGCTGCATCCATTATTCAGTCTATGATTACTTAAATGGATTGTTCCTTTGCCACATAATCATCGTTGTGGTCCCTCCTCCACCGCATTCTTCCGGCATATTTCATTCGTGTCAATACTCCCCGTTTCTCTTCTCCGCCGCTTCCCTGATCCTTACGGCTCCCTTGTGCGGGACTCCATTGAGCATTGACACATGGCCCATGGACGCCATAAGTCCGGGACCGAGTGCACTTTCTCCTAATGGCTTCAACTGCATATCCCCAGATGATAAATGGTCCAGGCGATATCTTGGACGGTTCTGCTCCCAGAACTTGCCTTTTTGCAGTGTTATTTATGTGGCTGAAAGTTCGGTTCAGAAGCGGTACCTAATATTATTCGCCACTGAATGCAATGACCTATTTCCACCCTCCAAAAAAAAACTTGTTTAAATTTGATTCGCGTAACTTTTACATCCATCGCTCTGTCGACCGCCTAATTTCAATCGCCCAACGTCGACCATCATTTAATTTATATGCTTGGCCGACTCCTTTTGACGTGGCAACGTGGCGTGAACAAAAAAAACGCAAAAATACACCGAATTCCCTCTGACTCCGTGGGGAGAAAAGCCACGCAACCGCAGGTTTTCGCCACCCATATTGCCATCATCCTCTCCACGGCAGGCATTTGTTTACCCAGCCTCGTCCGCTCAGCTAACCTTTTGCTTAGCTATGTAGTTGCCCTATATTTTTGGATGGAAACGGTAATTTGATATATGTATAAATCATATTCCATCACATCAGCAATTTACTAGAAATCACTGAATGAAAATACACCAAAAATATTTAATACGTGCAAACTGTATTTTAATAATATATTACATTAATCATTAGAATTACAGATATTAGGATATTCCAAATTATTTGATTATTTATTTACTACTTTTTTTTTCTTCTTTATAGGAAATAAATTGAAGAAACACCGTGTTATATTTAAAGGGTATATTATCATCAGCTTATTGAACTATATTTATCCGCGTTCCTAAAGGGCTTTCTATTTAACTTTTTGGCGGGCACTCGAGTTCGTATTTGTTAAATTGAAAAGCGTTGCGCTGGCGACCGCTGAAAAGGCAAAACAGCTATCCAACTGCTCTCCAATAGCGTATCCCCCTACACCATTTCCATCCCAATTTTTGCACCACCCCTCGGCTAAAAAACTCTCAAAGTAATTGATGTAAACGCAGCTGAAGGGTTACCCCAAAACATTTCCCGCATTGGTTTTTGTGAAGTATTTGCTCCCTATTCCCTTTTCGTGTCGGTGTTGATATATCGTCAAAAAGGCACAATAAAAAAGTGTTGAGAGTCTGGTGGTCTAGTTCGATCGATTCCTCTCAAAGGTCTGCAAAAAGCTTTAATTTCGGTTTCCGCCTTTTTGCAATAGATGTGGGCTCAATCTTTGACAAGTCCTTAGTTGAACTTCAATTTTCGGTGCAATGAATGTCTGTGTTCTTGATCATTCGATTCTGTGATTACAAATCGCTTGACTGGGGCGATAATGAATGGCAAGAACCTGGCCATAGCTACCCACGTGTAAAAACATTAGGCTTTGCGTTTATACGGTTTACTACATACATTAGGGTGGGTCGATTTGGGAGCCCAAAAATCGTATAGAAGGAACGTATTCTTGGAATGATTCTTGTGGTCTAAAATATTGTGGTTAATATATTACTGAATTTGAAACCACTATTTTTTTTCTCATGAGGTAATATGTCTGTGCTGGCTACTATGATATTTTTCACGAAAAAAACTGTATTTTTCATTCGCGTTTGGGGGGGTCAAACGACATTTTAGACCACAAGTTTGTTCGCCAATATTGCTTAGAATCCTTTAAAGATTACGTTCCCCCTATACGATTCATCACTTTTTTCGGCCCCATACAAATCGACCCGCCCTAACATACATACATATGTATATCGCATGTAACAGAGCATTTTAAGGAAATTAGAATTCTTATTAAATGTATTCATTTGTAACCCATCAATCATTTTCACCGTAAAAAGTAAAAGTGTATTTGGTAATTTCAATTAGAAAAGCTCATAAGATATTGATAAAACAATTTTAACACTTTATTACCTCCATTCCTACACTTAAATAACGAAATTCGAACGATTTCTGCTTTTCAACGGTAAATAATTTTTTTGAGTAGAGGTCTAATATTTAAGAATTGCATTAATGGAACGGTTTAAAACAATTTTAACGATTCCTTGACCCTAAAATACAGTTTGGATATGCACATACACATAAAAAATTACTTTTTGTCATTCAGAAATTGTTAAAACACTTAAAACTTAACTTTTAATCATTAAAAATTGTTAAAGGACTAGTAAACGATGAGAAAACATGAATTCCATAAGGATCCGATACGAGTGAGAGAGTAGCCCTACTTGCTGCGACGTGTTTTCATAGAAAAAAGCAGAGGCCTTGTTAAAAAAAATTCGATATTTTAAAAACTAAAAATGGCTCCAACTGTTTACAAAAACCGATTGTAACTAACAATGAAATATAAAAAAAAATGTAAGTACAAAATTTTTTAGAATCTTAATTTGCTTTTATTTTTGAGAAACTAAAAACTTTTTTTTTTTAAGAAGAGGTTTTAGAGGAATTAATTCAAAAGGCATGAAGTCACGCGGATTCATATAACCGGAGATAAAGATTTTCAATGAGAGGGTACTTTTTTTAAATTTGTCAAAGTGTGGAAAACTTAAAAAATTCCAACAAAAAAATTTTTTTTCGGACAAATCCTGATACACGTGATTGCTCATTTTCCGAATAGAACATGTAAAAAAAGTTTCAGGCAAATCAAAAATGTAAAATTTTTTTTTGGCCAAATCTGTTCGGCTTGTAAATGAACGGCCCTTGGGCAGCTTTAATTGTTATGAGCTGGCAAAAGTGGCTATTTTCGTTTCTTAATAACTTTTAAACGTGAATTTTTACAGTAATGTGTTATATACCAAAATTTAAGGAATCTCAAGGGCTATACAGTTTAAAGTTTTAAAGAAAATCGTTAGAGCCGTTTTTGAGAAAAATAAAAAAAAGCTAGAAAAAAAGTTTAAAAAAATTTTCTTTTGTTCATATCTTTTTAACTATTACATTTACACAAATTGCATATAGAAGGCATTTATAGCATTTCAAAATACCTTTCAAACGAGATGCAGCACAAGTCTGTAGCTTTAGTAGTATAGAAGTTACGGCTTTCCGAATTTTAGCTATTTATAGCTGTTTTCCCGCTAAACTAGCTAGTTTTTCCAAAAGTGGTAGAACAAAAGTTTTTTATATCGATGTGATGAACGTCATATCAAATTTTCAGAACTTAAAAAACATATTTTGGACAAGTGGACAAGTGGACAAACAGAATTAAATTTTCATTTTGGGAAGAAGAAGAAAATCTTATTTT
Source organism: Drosophila lutescens (assembly GCA_037075285.1). Taxonomy (NCBI): domain Eukaryota; kingdom Metazoa; phylum Arthropoda; class Insecta; order Diptera; family Drosophilidae; genus Drosophila; species Drosophila lutescens. The sequence goes on from JBAMCF010000601.1 coordinate 861,355, forward strand.
GGCTATAACTTTTGAACGGAGCGTCGGATTTTATCGTATGACCCCTCATTCGACGGGTATTTTCAATAAGAACACAACTAAAACATTGGGAGGGGGCATTTATCCCCACCGGCCCCAACAGCTCCAAATTTCGAAATTTGCACTTTTTCACTTTCACCGCTCTCTCTCCCAAGCCAATTGATTTTCTTAAAGTCTTGGTATGCAATCCTTTAAGTTTTTGCAATACCTTTAGATTGGTGTATTACTCATTACGATCGGACTATCACAGCAGAATTTAAAATAAATTATCTAAAACTCTGGTTTTAATGAACTCATATTATCGTGAACTCTATTTACGCATTATCAGGAACACTGTCTCCCTCTCTCTTACTTCAATGGACAATTAGTCTGGTTTGCCGTATGTGCGTGAGTGCATGTGTGTGTGTGCCCCCAAGTGAGTGTCTGTGTGGGTGTGTCCCTTGTGCGCGTGCCACAATTTTAAGCTCAAGTGTAAATAAAGCCATGGCAAAAGGCGAACGTGAGCGAACAACAAAATTGCAATTACCCCCCAAAGAAGTGGATCGCCCTCCCCGTCTCTTTCGCTCCCCTCCATCCGACTCTTTCTCGCCCCTCGTGCTGTCTCTTTCTCCAGAGCTGCCCCGAATCGCATCGAATTTTTATGGTCGCACTTAAGTGCAAATAATGCCAAGGTAAAACAAAAGAAATGACAGACAGAGAGGCGAACACAAAGGGCGATAGAGAGGGGAATATGGTGGAAGAGCAGAGTGGCAAATACTTAGAAAGAGAGAGGAGAAGTGCCAAAGCGATTGGCATCATTTGATTGCATTTATTGGCCACTTGTCCAACAGGAACTTTATGGACGCAATTCAGATCATTTTTCACAATTGTCCTTCTGCATATTCATTGCTCTTATTAAATTCAAGAATTCTCGTTACAAAATTGATGCATGCCCAAAAAGTATTTTCCTGTCTTTTGTCAAAAGCACAAATGATAAATACTTATTTACAATTAAAAAAATAATTTTATCGATTTTTTTTATTTTATTATGTTAGTCATCATGTCAAAATAGGTGTAATTCAATTTGCATTTGGATGTTTTATATTTCTAGCTCTCTTAAACTGTTCACAATTGAAAAAACAATTTTTGATTGATTTACTACCCACATATGTTATATCGATCGGATAGGTTAAGATTTAAATATGCTGTAAAAATAAATGTACAAATGTCCATATCAAAATGTATCGAAAATAAAATAAGTTGTTTGGTTTTATCGTATTTTTAGTTTGTTTGCCTAACGTGCGGCATGTGGAATTCCGATTCTATTTACTTAACACATTCGGCACGCACAACTAATTTTATCCATTTTTGATGTAGCCTTAAATAAATACCATAATCCCGGGGAATATAGTAAATTATCTGATTCGTTTGAATGATGATTTGTTGGTCAAGCAATGAGTAATAACTTATTAAAATGAATTATTTGCTAACAGATATCTTAAACAAATAAAAAAAAAGAAACGTTTTAAAAAAAGTTTTTAAAGAAAGCTACTTAGGAGGCTTAATGGAAACTATTATTTAAACCAAAAATTAAATCAATCAAGCTCTAACAGCGGCTTTTGTTTTTTTTTTTTTGGGTTCCCTTTCCCCTCAAAAAGCTTAGCAAAATTAATTCGTGGCTTTGGACCCCCAATATAGTCAAGTAATTTGTGTCTTTAACTAAATGCTTTTCACTTTGCCTCCTTTTTGGGAAATTGTCCTGGCAACACATGTTCGCATAACGAATTACAGTGAGCTGAGCCGAAAGAGATCGCCCACCGAAAATATTCACGTAAGCGAAACCTCATCCATCATCATCATCGGGATGGCAGGGTGTAAAAGTGTTGCCTACTTTTGGGATTCGGCAATGACTGACTGACACCTCTTCTCAAACGCTCTCCTCACCTGGTGGCTTCTCATTACACCTGATCCACTGTCACTCAGGGTATTCCCCTGATCTCTGACCAGGCGTGCGTGATGTACGAGAATGTTTTCCACCTCGTGCAAACTTTAATATCCGCGAAGTTTATGCACTGCAAAAGTTAATTGGATTTTCAAATATAATTTGATTTGGTTGATATTGTTTTAAGAACTAAATTCATATTAATTCAAAATGTTTATCCAAGAATTTGTATATCTGTTTTTTCCCACTGTATTTAGACCCAAACAGTGGCGTAGGTGTGAAGCATTTATTTGAATACACCTATTATAATTTATTTTGTGCACTTGATATTGCTATACTCATTATAATTTTCCTAATTTTCTCCTTAATATCTCAAACTCCTCTTTAATGAATTCCTGCGTACGCCACTGTTTACTTTTTATTCTTTGTCAGAGCAAGGCACAAATTAATTTTGATTTATGATTCTAGCTTGAGTTTCTCTCATCTGTGAGATTAAAGCGGGCAATGGGAAAAGAAACTGGGCGTGGCTGGTATTTACTTACTGTTCGCCATATTTTGTACATATTATTTATAGTTTTGCTACCGCTTAGCCCCCCGCTGTCTCGCAAACTGATAGGTTTCGTGGGTAACAAATGTTTCTCCGGGGTTAATAGGCGGTCAAAGCGATTTGTTTGTTTCTGAATGGGTGCGGTTGAGCGGGGAAAAAATATAATAAATTGAGCTAGAAATATAGGAAATAATTGTAGCTATGCTCGATTACTTTTGTCTAAGATTTGGCTAAAATAATATTTTTAAATTTTTTCCAGCAAGCCTAGCCATCTTTTAAGCTAGCCTACCTTTTCATAAAAATCTTATCTAAATATATATTCAGCTAATTACAATCAGGAATGTTGACAATTTCAATTTTCCTTTACTTTTTTTGAGTTTTCTTTTATTAAGGAAACTGTGAACATTTTTTCCTAGCACAAGCTTTTAAGAATTACAAGAATTTATGCGAATTTATACATTCCGCCCCGTGTCGCCTGCCATCCACCTCTCCGCTTTAATTTGATTTAGACACATTGCTGAACGAACCTTTTCTCTTTGGCCAAGAGACTGCTGCTGTGGCGTCGCTTTACTCATTAAATTTAATTTCATTTGATGCACAGCAGAGGGTGCGGAGAAAGGGGTGCACCAGGGTATTTAGTAAACAAAGTCAGCGCCACACAAGCGTCAGCCAATTGGCTGCTGATATTTCACACATGCTGGCCAACAGTGGGTGAGCAGGGGGAGATATGGATATGTATAATACACATATTCACCGACCAAGTGGCGCTAATGAAATGCTTAATTTACCAGATTCCGATCCTGGAGCAGAGCAATCTTTGGCCAAATGTTCCTCACGTTGGGATCAAAACTTAGGTAGGCACGTTTTACCATTGTGGATTTTTACGATATTTTATTGCCGTGGATTTTCATTCTCCGATATTCTGCTTTCAAAAATCAATTAATTGGGTGGCAATGAATTCTTTGTTTGTTCAACAATTGCACAAGTGATTGACTTGCCTGCAGTTGAACACATTTTTGCGTAGTTTTGAGTGAACTGAATAAAGGAATCGACTAGTTTGGAAATACTGCATTTCAGATTGTTTGCAATTTAATGCAGAAAATTTATAAAATATAGAAATAGCCTTTTACTAACTTAAATTGAAGCTAAAAAAGCATTGGCATCGCTTGATTCCAAATCAAATCCCTGTCGATGCTCCAGCTCACATGGAGTTGTTTTTCCTTTTCCGTTTACTCTGCTTTTCCTGCATTAAAATGCCATTCAAATTACGCAAATGTGGAAGCGGAGAGAGCTGGATGGAGAACGTCTTCACATATCACTTTGCATTAAATTTGCCACAGATGCACGAACCCTGAATGGAAACAGGGCATCCAGAAAAATCCGAGCTCAGCACAATAATCAAAGTTACTGCTCGCAGACGGACTGTGTATACAAACATGAATGTATATTTTTGGTCATTGGCTTTTGCATAAATTGTGAGGCGAAGGCAAAGGAGCAGCAACATAAAATCAAATAAAATAAAGTAAAATAAAAATATATTTACTTTTATATGCAATGAACTTTCCTTGTGGAAAACTACACACATGCCGCATTTAAGCCGCCATTACGGCCACCAAAAAAGAAAATGGGAGATGGAGATGGAGTGGGGATTTCACTTGTCTATTTCCGGTTTGTGCGCCATTTTTGTCGCCCAACCGCCATTTTTGTTGTTGCTATCATTGTTGCTCTTTGCGGTTATCTAAACGTTTTGTTTTCGTTGCTTTTTGCATTTCAATTTCGGCTGTTTTTTGGCCCCATTTTTTGCCTTCTTCAGTTGGCTTCCCTTTTTGTAGCTGCGTAGCAGACTTTCCCCACCCATTTACTTCCCATTTCTGCCGTTATGCCCTTTTTTATGGTGATTTTGTTGATTTTGCTTTTCCGGACACCGGAAATTACCTTGAATCAAGGCGGTGACTTGATGCCCTTACAGATAGAAAAGGGCTGGTAAATACGAGGTGTTGGAATAAAAGCACCGCTTGGTGGAAAATAAAACGAACGGAATGTTTAGTATACATTGTATAAACCCAACGAAAACTTGATATGAATCGATGGTCGATTTGATATTATCTGGTTTAAGATATTATCATTATGATATTATCTGTTATTTTTCCAAGTCAAAAAATCTCCGAGAGAAAGACTTCGACAAAATGATATTATTAATTTTAACATTATTGCATGGTAAAATCGATATGCGTATAAATACCAGAAATTTACCATGCTCATATTGATTTCATACCGGCATATTTATTTTTGAGTGTAGAACTTTTGAATTAAAAACAATTTTATAATAATTTTTTAATTTTGGTATATTAAACTTATAATCTCTTTTACTATTTCAGATATACAACATTTTATTCAACTAACCAATGTATGTCAAATGTATTATTAAAGCAGAAATGTTAAAAAACTATTATTTAGTAGGTTAATTTACTTACTTTATGTCGCATACTAAATAAATTTAAGTCCGTATAAAAAAAAGAACGAATTTAATTTAGCCAACTGTGCAGTAATTAAATAAAGTAAAATATTTATCAAATCAAATCAAATTAGAGTAGTCACAAAAGAGGAACTATCCTAAGCCTTAATGCGTGTTATTTTCGCTTTGGTGCGACCGTTCAGCTTAAATATGGGGATACCCAAAAAAATAGGAGAGCAGCAGACCCACCATGAAAACATTCAAATGATACGCTCCATTTGGCCCTCTACTTTCACTGGATATTGGGCGGCACAACTTTAATTTGAATTGGTGAATTGGAGACCAAGTGTCCGGAATTGACTTGTACAATAATCAAATAATAAGTGCTGGAACCGGGACCTCTCGCAGGTTTCTTGAATGGATTTGCAATTCGAGTTCGCACTCATTGATTAAAATCAATAGGAATCAACTTACTCACAAATCAATTTGTGCAGAGCCTCCTTTTGGAGGAGCCAACAAATTACATTATCAGAAGAGGAAGCTAAGCAAATAAAGATAAGGGCAGAGGGATTTTGAGGGTGTCCCGAGCATTTTATATAAATTCATGATGGGCCAACAAAAAAATTAAAACGATAAAAAGTGGGTAGATGGATCCCGCCCAAGGATGTGGGTTCCTTTTGGGGTTTTCAGCCAGTTTTCCTGGCTTCTTGTTGGCAGTCAGGCAGGCATACTTAATGAGACCGGTGTTTTCGGGACGCTGACTTGGAAAATGAAGCTGGAGGTTGAGTAGGGCTAAGGCTAAAAGGTTCGACAAAATATATATTGTCTTAGCAACAGGCAGCACATTAACTTGCGTTTATTTATAGAGAATCATTCATTCTTAAAGTTGTGCCAAAATTTTGGTTGCGGCAGTAATCGTTTTATTGATGGTTGGATGTTTATAACAAAGATTATATGAAAACTACAAGCTTTAAAATGTGTGATTTAAGGCAAATGAAGCTCAAAAATGGTTTTCATCTAATTAAACTAACAAACTTCTTATTGAAATACCTCTCAAACCCCAATTGCACTTGCAATTAATTTTTAAGAGGTGCTTTTCCTTGGCTAGAATCTAGTGAACAATAGAAGCGAAATTCTTAGTGAATGAGTCAAACGAAGATGATTTATTACGAGTGCTAGGAAAATTACACAAATAATTTCCGAGGTAAATTGCTGCCATGACATCAGTTCCCTGTGGGTTGTTCCACCCGAAGGGCTGACATTAATCCATGAAAATATTGAAATAAAATCAGCTTTGTGCTCGCCTCTGAATAAAACCCAACAAGCCAAGGAGTTCGGGGCAGGGATCTGAAGGGATTTAACTATTCGAACGCCCGACTCGCACTGGTTTAAATCTCAACAGCAGAATGTTGGGGCCTCGGGGCGCCAGGCATAAAATAGAGTCGGATCCTGTCACATACACACAAAGAAAAACTCGCCGGGGTCAAATGGTTAATTTCTAATATTTATACGCATATCGTATATGGGTGCCATACTGGTAGAATTGATATTAAATAATATCATTATGACGAATTCTCCCGAATTCCCGAGGACACATTCAAAATTCGAACTAGCCTGTTGTTTACTTTTCGAGCATATCAAATTGCGCTGCCGCCTATCAAGTCATGGATTTTTTTGGGTGTATAAGCTCCGAGCAGCGAGAGTCCATATGTATTATTCGGCATTGTCTAGTGTGCATAGTATTCTGTGCTGGTGTCGGAGGACAATATTGCCCTGCCATTCCTGCAGTTGTTGTGTGACATGCATAACGGGATTTGATTCTGATGCTTTTTGCGCCTGGCATCAAAAATGTAAGCAAATCAGTCAAAGGATGTTGGGCAAAAAGTGCACACACATCGGGCAACTTGACGGAGCTTAGCAACAACAACGGAGTCGGGTCGGGAATAAAGTAAAACAAAAAGCTATATAGGTCAACACTGCTTTCGAGATGGCCCACGGCATGATTCACTCGAAAGGCAAACAGAAAAAGATTTAAATTTAATTGAAAATGTTCAGCATAAACAGACTTAGAGTCGAGTGCCGGGAGCGAAAAAATGTGTGCGTTCTTCTGCTACCACGACATTCTTCCTTCAGCCAACCAGTCAACACAAATACAAGAGTATTTACAAGCAACTCGTGTTTGTCAAATGTGAATTATCGGCAAGTGTTATGAATATGCCTTGTTTTCGTCAGATTCTTTGCACAACAAATGCCAATAGATACTTGTTTGTTGGACAACAAAAGCTGGATTCCAGCTTTCTTTTTATTTAATTACACTGAAGTACCTACTATTAGAAGGAGCTAAATCTCACGATTGACAGATGGATGGAATTACCGAAATGTTTTTCTTTAATTGTTCACTATTTGATTAAATGCAAGAGCATTCCTTTATAAACTTTCAACATGGAACTAATAAAGGTAACCATTATAGTTAATTTAAATATTTTAAACTATGACATTTAAAATAAATATAAAATCATATGTATTATTTTCTACACTGATTTAAATGTTTTCAAATTAGTAAGTTGTAGTTTTAATTCAAATATGAATGATAATATTATGCGAAACAATAATTCAAAATGCAGATATTTCTTTGATTTAAAAATGTAACTATTCTGTTACATTTATTGTAGGTGTCTGGTTTAAGCTAACTGCATTGATTAGCCTTAACAACTCAAGAAGTTTTAAATAAGTTTCATATAAAATATTTTCCCTGGCTTTGGCCTAATTTTGCCAGACTGTGTTGAGAAAACTACACCTAAGAGGCATCCTACGACTAAATCTATATATATTTCTCCGCCTGTCCAATGCCCCATTGATCCGGGGACATAAACTTGTTGGGTTTCCTATCTCTTTGTTGAGACAAACATATTGGCAGACGCGAGCAGACATCATAGACCGACCGGCCTAGACGGGCTTAGAGGGTTAAGGTTTGAGGGTCGGGAGTTAGACGAGCAGACATGCTAACTACGGCTATGAATCAGGCCCGTATGAAAGATGAGCCAACTCGTCTCAGCATTGAGCCCCAATAAAACTCAAACTTGGAGTAATTGCTTTCCGTCCGGGGAAGAGATGAAGCCGACTTCATAAAAACGCCATAACTCGACTGGTTTACCCTTAACACTTTTTCTTGTGCATTTCTGCTGATATAAATTTACCAATTTGCCATGGCATTTGTTTTTACAGCTCCAGACGACGACGATGCGTGGATAAAGTTTATGCAAATTGCCGCGTTTGATGGCGTGCGATTTTTATATGTCCTACACATCACCCACAATGCTCTGGGGCAGGGGTTAAGGGTTAAGGGGTGCAGTGGGGTCACTGCACAAAATGGCTAAATGTCATACACAATGGTAATTAACCCAATTTGGCTGGCGGTGTTAATGCTGCCTATGATGGCTTGATGGCGTTTCGGCCCAGTCGAGCAAAACATTTGCAATGGAAATTAATGAACGGGGTAATAAGCGACTGGCTGCCCGCCTCTTTCCCTTGAAAAGCCACCGAAGTTGGGGAGATCCCTCCTTGTTATGCCGAGCAAATTGCCATCATGTGTTCGTGGGCGGAGGAACCTCGCCTCAATTGCAATTTGAATGGAGGAGCCGCAGCCACTTGGCCCCGATTGTTGACTGAATTTAAGTAGGGTCGATGGGCTGGCATTATGGTGTTGATGTAGTTTCTGAACATGTTAACCATGCAATTGGCAGATTACGAGCTCCCGAGGGCACTTTGCATTGTGTTATTGCACAGGAATGAAGTCTTAAACGGGGACTTGGCATGAAAAGTATTTTAAGGAGCATGAATGAATGCATTAAAATAATTTGAAGTTTCTTTTAACCCTTTTACTCAATGCTGATGGCAAAGTTTCAAGTAATAACTGACCCAAGCGTTAAACTCCCTGGCATCTAGGTGGCATAATTTTAGACATGTTAGTTACACTATATTCATGACCTGTTTTCAACAAGATTATGGCTTTAAAGCCTGCAGTACAAATAACATTCTTCCATAACAAATCCGAAATATGTCTTCAATTGAAAGGTAAACTGAAATACAAGCCAAAAGCACTTTTGACCCCAGATAAATAATGGGAATAAATAAAGAAAAACAAACTCCAATTCGACCGCATCATTGTCACTCAATTTGCCAGTCTGACATTTGAACTGTTTGAACCTTCTGAACCAGAACCAGACGTTCCAACCCAAGAAAAAACTGCAGCCATTGATTCGGCCAAAAGTAAGAGTGGGATTTGAGGCTACCACGGCAGACCAACAAGTGTGAACCTTGAGGCTGGGAGTAATTTGTAAATGTCTTGACATGAAATCAAGACACAAAAAACTGCTTCAGGCTGCCGAACAGCCCAAAAAGGAGCAGCTGATCCATACATGACCTAGCCACTTCTGCCTCAAATTTCTTTCCCCCTCGATATCCTTTAATTTTTACATCTTCGCCAAGTCATGGGCCTTGTCTTCGAGGCTTGTGACCCAAAAAAAGGCCAACATTGGGACAACCGCTTGAAAACTGTTGACAATTTGAATTTTAGCAATCACAACCAGATGGCCCAAAGAATGAAAATTGCACTGAAAATAATAACTGGTTTCCCAATGTATCTGAGTAAAAACCAAATATAAATATATCGCTTGAAACAGTCTGACTTTTTAAGTAATACATAGCTTTTTGAAAAACCCAAAAAAAATTAGAACAAATATTTAAAACCCTTATTTTTCAAAGTGTAAAGTGTGCGGGATATATGAAAACGTTTTCCCCAAAGAAAGAAAAAATCACAGTTTCCACGTGCTACAAGACAAAGGATGTTGGGCAAGTTTTTCAGCAATCTGCATGTAAAATATTTAACACGAAATGTTTTTGTATAGTCTCCCATTTTCATTATATTTCAGCACGAATTGCTGCCTGGCCCAAGGGCTTCCAAGGGTTGTGTTTGTTGGGTCGGGAGGAAGCTGGATGGGATTATAGGGGGAGTAGGGAAACCTTCGGAGCGAGGGCTGAAAAATAATGAGCGTCATGCTGCGTCGTCTGATAAATATAGCGCACACAAATTTATATATGGGCAACAGTTGTTGATGCCATAAGCGATAAATTTTTGCCAACTCATGGCGAATTGTGAATATGCTGGGGTATACATAATATATCTATATGTATGCGGATATATTTATTAAGGAATGAGGCGACAATTATGTGGTGCTACAAAAGGCAGTTACAATATGTCGTTGAAGTGATTTTGTAATTTAACGAGCCAATTTAAAAAGGGAGGTATAATTCGTGATGAATTAGTTTAGTAATCAACTTACAAATTTTTAATTGTATTCATTTTGATAAAGATTAAGACTTTAACCCTTTTAGCTAAATAATATTGGTTGTTTAATTTGTAATTAGAATGAGAATTTGTCTTTCAAAAATTAAAATGACTTTTTTTCCATTTGAAAAAGGTCACCAAAAATAAATTTAATGACTTTTTGCTGTATTACATATTATTTGAATGCTTCGATGGACTTTTATTTACTCTGCTCATTTTAAATACTATCTTCGATGTGTTTAAAAGTAAATATGAAGAATAAGACAGACCACCTAACAATGGCAAGCACGTTGTTTAAACAAAAGCTCGTGCTCTTTGTACCAAAAAGCCTTGTGTTTGCAGATCCGCGAAGGTATTCCAAAGAAAATAATACTAACTCCCCATTGTTTAAAATTAAATACCTAAAAACTTTCCACATCATAAAAGCTCTCTGGCACTACCGATTGCCTCTTCTATTTGTTCGTCAGACAACTGTCTTTACCAAAGAAGAGTTAGTGCAAACACAGATTGGCGGTTTGAAGACAAGAACTTTTAGATTTAGACCTATAAAAAGGCTGCCTTGGTCTGAAGATTTATAGTGATCCAGTAGCACAGCTCAAGATGAGTTCCAAACTCACCCTGCTTCTGGGCTTAGTAGCTTTAGTCGCGGCTGCATCTGCCGTCGATGATCCAACGTCTCCCACTTCACCGACTTCACCAACATCTCCAACTTCTCCGACGTCTCCAACTTCGCCAACTGATACAGCTTCACCGACTTCTCCAACTTCTCCAACAACACCAACTTCTCCCACTTCTCCATCCACCCCAGATGCTGCTGCTCCTGCTCCTGCCACCACTGCAGCCCCGACTACGACCACGACTACCAAGACTCGCAAAGGGCGCAGGCGCCGAAGGTTCCGGATCCGCAGGTTCAGGAGGGGCAATGGTGGCCGCAGATTCGGTAGACGCCGATTCCGTGAAAGAAATTTTGGAGGACGCAGATTCCGTGAACTCAATTTCGAAGGACGCAGATTCCGTGAAGGCGAATTCCGTGAGCGCAGATTTGAAAGCATCATCTAAGCCCTATCCATCGTCTACTTAATAAAATAGCATCGAAATATCAAGTTAATTTTTAATGTTCCGGCTTTGCTTAGTTGTACTACAAATTCTTTAATAGTACAAGTAAAAACGAGAACGGAATTTTACGTCAGCAAGCCCTTGTAAGTTTAACGAATAAAAATGTGACTAGAATAGTATAAATATAAAAAAAAGCCCGATCGAGGTTTTATAATAACATATCATTTGGTAAGATTTATGTTGCGCGAAATGTCTTCACAAACAACTTTATTTTGCAAATTTTAGCCGATCGTTTTCATCAGACGTTCAATCGGGGCTTGATTTTACCCTAAGGAATATACACAAAAAAAAATACGATCTGGAATGTTTCATGCCAACAGCTTATATTATTTACGACTTAATTTTGCTATGGGAGCTGTAGCATACGTCCGATACCTCTTAAAACTATTTAAGGAGCACTGTGAAAGTTCTAGATCCCTAGATTTTAAACTAAGCTAGCAAACGGTATTGACAGACGGACAGCAGAACATGGCTATATCGACTCGCCTCCTGATCAAGAAGAATGTATATACTTTATATGGTCGGAAACGTCTCCTTCATTGCGTAACAAACTTCTTCTGACCAACATAATAATACCCTCTATATATAAAGTCTTAAATGATTCTTTTACATACAAAACACCTTTAAAAGAACAAGAAAAAAATTGTTTTAAAAATGGTTTTTAAATTCATATAAAGCCCATTGTTTTAAACTCTCTCTTTCGATTGTCGACGAATTTGTTTGTGTTTTTACGATATCAACAGACTTCTTAGTCACTAAATTGATAAAAATAATACATTTTTTAAGTTTGCGAAGATGTAGCAATCAAAATTATTATTTTAGCCTATCACGGTAGCCTATTAATTTTTTCCTGCCAACTATAATAGTTATAGTTGTAAGTTAAAACATATACATTAAGCTAACTTGGTTGAGCACAACTCGAGATATATGTATGTAAAAACCAGGAGACCAAAAAATGTACCCTTACAAAATTATTAAAACAACTTATCCATAGAACAATTGATTGAATTCATTTGATCTACCTGTCCAACTCAGTCAGGAACCCTTTATTTTCTAGGTGAATTTTTAAACAATATTTTTCAAAGCTGGTTAATAACTAAAACATTTTATTCATATGTAATTCACACGTAATTCAAAAGGTCAAAATACAACATTCAATATTATAACTTTATATTTGGTTGAAAGAAGCTTAATCTTAGTTTTGTTTTAAATGGGTCTTGCGTAGTGAGACCGTTTTCTTTCAAAATATTAGTAAGCAATAACGTTCTAGCTTTCACAAAATCCATTCGAATAAACCTTGCCATTTACAATAGTACTCCATTTTGCTCGTACATTGTAACAGCTGGGACATTGGATGTTCCTCGAACTGAAAAATAAATTATTAATATTTAAGTAATTTTGAAAGTTAATTACGATTTTTGTTTCAAAATACAACTTCTTATAAATGTAGCTATGGCCAAAGTAATACTTTGAAATAAAAATAGGTTTCACTTTTAAAGGGGATAACCCCATGTCTCGTCCTATAAAATGGATATATTTTGTTTTTCACAAATCGAATGTATAACTTATGTAAAATATGTGGTAAAAATATTTTTTCAAAATTCTATGTCGTTTGAGTCCTGAGAAGGAATGCGTGGCACAGGTAGCCCCTATAACTCAACAAGAGAGAACCCTATAGTCGGGTGCCCCGACTATCAGATACTCGTTACTCAACTATTGGGAGTGCGAGGGAGATGGAGATATAAAACTTTAATCGGGCATAACTTTTTAAAGAATGGTTTGACTTTCGACATTTCGATAGGTATTAATAAACACAATAAAACTGCATTTACTTTTCCGAAATCTTTTAAGGTGTGGGCGCCAGACACCTTTCAAAATCGTTTGAGGCGATTGTGGGCGTTAGAGGGGGCGTGGCCTTTGGATGAAACAAACTTGCGCTGCGTAGGAAACCCAAGAATAAGTGTGGGTAATCCGAACTTTCTAGCTTTTGTAGTTCCCGAGATCTCAACGTTCATACAGACGGACAGACAGACAGACGGACAGACGGACATGGCTGGATTGACTTGGCTAGTGATCCTGATCAAGAATATATATACTTTATAGGGTCGGAAATGCTTCCTTCTAGCTGTTACATACTTTTGCACGAATACAATATACCCTTTTACTCTACGAGTAACGGGTATAAAAACGACTGAAATAAAATTACTTTGGTTAGTATTCATTCCTAAGATTGTACTTTAATTAGTCTTAAGCATTATTTTAAATAAGGAGCATATCAAAAATTCGTACCACTTTTCCAGGCCCCATATATCTTGTGTTTCCCAGCACTGTAAGTTGAAATGGATTTTGGGGGGTGACGCCGTTCTTCTTTAAAATGTTGATAAATGATAACATGCTTTCTTTCGAAATTGGATCTGAGACCTTAGGGTGGACATAAAGATATCGTAAGCTCCTGCAGTTTCTGACCAAATCAAGCAGAGTGTCCTCATTGAAGTATTCAACCATCAATGCAACTTTTTCCAATGTTTTTCCATGTTTAATCAACGATCTTTTCAGATCCTCATCGCCAGGGCCACAAATGTTTGTTATTTCAATAGATTTTAACATCGGAAAGAACGGAATGTCATAATCTATAGCGCAAAAAGTGACTCCAAAATGTTCTAAAAGTTGATATGATAGACCATCATTCTGAAATGTTTCGTGGATATCGCATCCAGAAACTCTAAGGGAACGTAGTTTCCTTAGAGGAGCCAAACTTTTAAATATATTAAACATATATGATTTGTATTCATATTTTACAGAAAGATCCAGCTCTTCTAAATCGACAAACTGCTCAATAAGATGGACTGAAAATAAAAATAAATTTTTTAGGAAAGTTCATCATAATTAATGTTCAAACTAACTGACTTTTTATACCGGGTATAAATCCTATCTTTAATTTTCTTAAAGTTGGCAACTGTTTTAAAACGTGAATGGTATACTCTGGATCACATTTATCAAACTCTTCTAAAAACTTTAGGGCGACGGATTTCAGACTTTCATTTCTCAGCAGTATATAACACACTGCGTTGACGTTTTTCTTATTAACATATGATTCAAAATATTCCAGTTTGTTGCAGTGCCTTTCGATTATCTTGAAAGCACGGTGATCCATACTATATTCTCCCATATCAATTTCTAGCACATTGGATCCGCACAAACGTAAAATAAGAGACCAATCCTCAGCTAATAGCTGATAGTTGACTTTCCTGAATAGATCTCCGACATGGTAGTGGAATGCGTCTGCCAAAATCGAATGGGAATCAGCCAATCTGAGTTTATGTGACGAAGAAAGTTGTTTAAATATGAAGTCCAGAACTTCAAGCGGCAAATCCAAGAGGGTTCTACAATCCTGCATTTTGTGCGCAACACAATATTTTTATATTTTTATATATGCAACAATGTTTATTTCTAAATTAAACACAAAATAAAGCGTGGTCACCAGGGATGCAACTAGAAAGTATCGGACCAATACTAGGGATGGGATGCAGAAAAGTCGATGCTCGTGGACATCGATGCTATCGCGTTTTTTTGTAATCGATAACCGTGTGCTTTGGGCATTTTCCATATCAAAATATATTAAAATTAAACAATAAAAAGTCATTAAATAGTCGAAAATTATGCAAGCGTTTTCACTACAGATGCATCTTCAGACCATTAGAGTTCATAGAAAAGAGACTTTGGCCGGGTTCAGCCGAACAACATGATCACTTTTTTTTTATACCCGTTACTCATAGAATAAAAGGGTATTTTGTATTCGTGCAAAAGTATGTAACAGGTATAAGGAAGCGTTTCCGGCCCCATAAAGTATATAAATTCAATTTTATAGTGTTTATTAATACCTATCGAATACCTTTTCAAACCGAACTTTTCATTAAAAAGTTATGCGCAATCAAAGTTTAATATCTCCATTTCCCTCGAACTCCAAGCTGACTAACGGGTATCAGATAGTCGGGACACTTGACTATAGCGTTCTCTCTTAAATTTTGTTTGTCAAATGCAAGTATTCCACTTTATACCGCCTGCACACAGTCTTTTAAAAATGCAACAACGAACAATACGAAATAGTTGTCGCTTGCTGTTCACATAGGCCGCCGCTGTTGCAAACGGAGCTAAAACCGCGGCAAATAAAAAATCTTTATACAATTCTGCATTTTTAATTTGATAGTAATATTGATAGTTAATCAAATATGCATGTACCATGGACTTACTTTCCTTCAGCCGTGTTTATTGACAATATTAATAACAAACTTATATTAAGAATATGTTCACTAAGGCAGGTCAACGATAATATTTAGTTAAATAACACATATATTCCAAATAGTGTTTTAGGATATTTTTAGTGGCGCTGGAGGCTTAAATTAGTGATATCGGGACTTTATCTTTATAAATAAGACTCTAAAGATTATAATT
Organism: Drosophila lutescens; assembly: GCA_037075285.1. Lineage (NCBI taxonomy): Eukaryota > Metazoa > Arthropoda > Insecta > Diptera > Drosophilidae > Drosophila > Drosophila lutescens. The sequence continues at coordinate 877,211 of JBAMCF010000601.1, forward strand.
TAATATCAAAATTTCATTATGTGAATTTCAAATAAATATTATTTGCATATATTTTGTACATATTATATTTCAAACAATCTCCAGCTTCTGCGCATTTTGCATAAAAGTTGACTATGATTTCAGCCTGAAAGCGTGATTTGGTGATAAGCAGATCTGGTAACTCTGTATAAATTATCGACGTTGCCAGATCGCTAGAAATTGAAGGCCCTTTATGGGCTATTTCTCCACTCAGCGGTATTAAAAGTTAAAAATTATCACCTATTTTTACCGGTCCGGCATCCCTATCAGCTGAGAGTGAATAAAAGCATGAATTCTCGGCTGTCGTATAAACAGGGGTTATTTCTATATCGCGCTTTCAAGAAATCGTGATTGCCATCGTATAAACATAGTAATAGATTCATTCCGTTGGAAACAGTCCACATCCACCATCCAATAACAGCTGACTTGAAGAACAGTATCATAATCGAAGGGGGATTTCAACTCGGCAAAACTGTCTTTAAATTTCGTTCTTATAATATTATCGAAGACTAAAACATTAAATAACATAAGATAATAAATAACATAAGATAATAGTTTAAGAAAACAAGTCAACAAGTCTGCATACAAATTGCTGAAATGGGAAGAGCCTAGACGAAGAGGCAATAATAAAATTGGTATTTGGGATTGTCGTTGATGCAGAACAGATATCGGGAGATATCGTGAGAATTCCATCCCTTTACTGAATATCGATATTTTCATAACTAGTAGCAACCCTGGAAGGCTACGCTATATTAATTCGTTTCTCACAGAGAATTAAAAGTTTATCCTGCAAAAAATGGAGAATCTTAAAGCTCTATTGGATCTGCCCCTTGAAGTTCTGGACTTGGTATTCCAGCACCTATCTCTATCCCACAAACTCATATTGGCCGATTCCCATCAGATTTTGGCAGAGGCATTCGTATACCACGCCCGAGATCAATTCAATAAAGTAATCCTCAGAGAACTACCGGCAGACGATTGGTCCCTGATTTTACGTTTGTGCGGATCCAATGTGCTAGAAATTGATTTTGGATATCAATTTAAAGTGGAAAACAATAGTCTTATTTTAAAATCAATACAAAAGCATTGCATTAAACTACAACATATTCAGATAAAAGTAAGTAAACTAAATGTCAACGCAGTTTGTGCCTTGCTGTTGAAATCTGAGGATCTGAAATCCGTCGAATTGTCATTTGGTGAAAATTTGGATGAGTGTGACCCAGAGTACACCATGCATGTTTTGCATCAATTGCCTAATTTAAGAAAATTGAAGATAGTTATACCCGAACCAAGAGGTCAGTGAGTTTAAACGTTATGAAGAACGTCTTTGCCATAATTAAATTTATTTTCAGTTCGTCTTATTCAGCAACTGGTCGATTTGGAAGAGTTGGATCTCTCTGATAGTTCTTATGACTATTGGGAAATGTCAAATATTTTTGAAATATGTTCGCCTCTAAAAAAACTGCAATCTCTTCGACTAAGCCGATACAAAATATCTAACCCGTATCAGAATTGTGGTGTGTCCTTCCAGTTTGTAGAAAAGCTAATCCTCGATGGTTGCCACATCAAATATGAACCTCCTGTATTTCCAATGCTGAGATATGTGGAGATAGACGACACTCCCAACGCGGGTGCTCCGAATTATGCAATCTGGTTGTCAAAACATGGAAGCACATTGGAAAGCGCTAAACTGATTGTTGATTACTTCTTCGATCGCTGTATGGTTTCTTTGCTAAAAAGCTGCAGGAAGTTGAAATACCTTTTCGTGCAAACTAAATGCTCGTACATTATTAAAAAAGAGAGCATGTCTTTGTTTATTGACCTTTTGAAAGAGAATGGCTTCACTTCGGACAACCCATTCGAACTGACAGTGATTGGAAATACGAGCTATTTGGAAGACAATAAAGTGGTAAGACATCGAGCCACTGCCCCTATTTTGGACACTAGCTAATTTGACTTTAATCAACGTAACTTTATATTGGAGTGCAAAAAAACTCTTTTAAATAAGTATTGTCAAAAAAAAACCGAATTTTTCTTTAAAAATAGCGTTAATACGAGTGATCCCGAACAAGAACATAAATACTTACAAAAGTCAAAATGCTTTCTTCAATTTCTTTCAAACTTTCCAAATTTAAAATGGCAATAAAAATAAATAAATAAATTAAAAAAAAAAAATTTAAAATTTATAAAATACCCATAATTTTATATTAACACACAATGTTTCATGATTATTATTATTCTCTTTTTAGTTCGAGGAGGAGCCAATTTCAGAGCTGTTACGATGTACAAGTGAATTGTATTAGAACTAATCACCTGTTTTTCATATAGTTATATACTAAAAGTTGATATTCATATCAATAATAATTTCTGTAACTATATACATCCACAAATGTTCGCTTTAATGGAAAATAAATGAGTACATTTTTCTAATTTGTAATACAGAAAAAAGCTTTGTTCTCACTTTAATTGTAATAAATTAAAAAATGGATCTCTCTAAAAAACTATGAAATTTCTTAAGGGAAACCTATTTATTTACTAGCACTGCGTTATCTCTTTTATGCATTTTAAGATAAAACTTAAAGTTTAAACAACTTTATTGTTTTATAAATCATCTCCCAAAAGTTAATCCTGCGCACAATGGTACCCATACTCTTGACTTGTGGGGTGCAATTTAATCAGGCATCAAGGTGCGCTTATTATAAATTAATTTAGCAGTCAGTCAAGTCTGCCGTGCCGCAAAACGCGATTAGTTTCGGCCTGGTTAGGCTCAACTTTATGGCCTGAATCTTGGCACAATGCACAAGTTGGCAGACGGAGGGGTCCTTTCAGTTCCTGTGTGAAATCACCACCCCAGCCAACTTCCCTTCCCGGCCAACATAATGCCCTTTTGTTCGTTAGGAGGCAGCCAGCACACTGCAGCTGTTGCCCCATTAGCTATGCAGCGTCGAAAATTGGCCAAGGACATTACAAGTTTTTGCAGCAGAGTGCAAATTTAATTTCGCACGAAAATGGTGCTAAAAACGAGTGGGTACTGCGATCTCTTAAATTGCATTGGCAGCGGGCAATTGATGCGTGATTCCCCTTCAGTGCTTCGCAATTTTAACCCCCCTTCAATTCGGTTGAAGTTGAATATTTATATCGTTATGCGAGGCCTTTTTAAATGATTTATTCCATTTCAGCATTCAACAAGCCCGTTCGGCAAAAAAGATATGCCTACATAAATAAACGGAGATGGCAACTTGACTTGACCAGGGGTAATCAAATAAATGATGGCCCACAATATTTAAAAAAAAATCAACCCTAAGCAATTGGTCCTGTCATAAAAAATTCAACTTTTCCCTGCCTTTGACTGTCCATTTGTGGCTGAAAAAAATTGCGAAAGCTGGGGTCGTTGGGTTGAACAATTAAAGGGACGAGGCCAACCTGAATTTCTGTTTCATTTGACAGCGCATTTCATTTCATTCACTTAATCTGACTCTGACTCAATTGCCGATAGTGACAATTGCATCTCGAATACATTTGGTTGGCCTCAAATATTTATACATATTTTCCGCGTAGGCTTTTTGTCGCCCCATCGTACTTTATATAGCGATCCAATGAAATTAATTACACACCTATACCACCCGACTTTGTGACAGACTGACAGACGTCCTGCCGAGGATTGCACATTCTATTTTCGTCCATTTCTACTTGTGGCATGTCCTGCTTATGTAAGGCAATCCAGGCCAAGCTAATATCATCATTCTGCTATACCTCCGCAATAAGATTACACTGAACAACATCGGGAATAGTATTACAGAGGCTGGAAAATTGTCAAGATATTTAAATTATGTAAAGGCAATAAAAACGCAAATTGACATGGTAATCATTTATCAGTATCATTAAAATCTGTGAATCATTTTTTATTTTCTTTTAAATCTTGATGTAAATATTTTATAGCCATTTAACCTGAAGTTAATCTTTATTATGGTTCATTATATTAAGGTTAATGTGTTCAATTAATGTGTTCTTGATCAGGATCACTAGCCGAGTCGATGTAGCCATGTCCGTCTGTCTGTCCGGATGAACGCTGAATGAAAGCTAGAAAGTTGGTATTAATAATGTAGATTCTTGGGCTTCTTACGCAGCGCAAGTTTGTTTCAGCGAGGTGCCACGCCCCCCCCCCTAACGCCCAAATTCGCCTTAACCGATTTTAAAATGTGTCTGGCGGCCAAATCTTTTAAGTTTTTAAAAATGTATAAATGCAATTCTATTGAGTTTATTAATACCTATCGACATGTAGAAGACATTTTTAAAATCGGAACATTCATTAAAAAGTTATGCGCAATCAAAGCTTTATATCTCCATCTCCCCGCACTGCTAGCTGAGTGATGGGTATCAGATAGTCGGCCTCCCGACTAAAGCGTTCTCTCTTGTTTTTTTGCTAAAATACATATAAAAATATCATAGATAAGAAATACAAATTTTTAAGATTTAACACAATTAAAGAAAATTTAAATAGTATAAAGGTGGCACAAATGTTTCTTTCTATTTAAATTCCGAAACAAGTTATAATTGAATGTTTTTTAGATAGTGAAAGAACACTCACAATATTTATCGAATGTAATAAAAATAATATTTCCGACGAATATTGGCTTACTTTGTAGAGCAATTTTGCGAGAATGACAGTGGGCGAGGGCACCTGACACAGACGCTGAATTGTCGGCGTCATCGTGAGTTTTATATAAACTTTTTGGTTATGCTCACAGATGGAAAGCCAGAGGCAAGCAGGGGCTCTATGCGTAATTATAGAACAGACGGGGCCAGACACGTGTTTCACTACCACTGCCGAGGTCCCAGTCGAGACCATAATGAGTGGGCAGGATTATGCGGAGAGGTGTGGACGAGCTGCACAAGTGTCCTGGTTATCCTCGGCGTCTAATTGTGAGATATTCTCAAAGGAATGGGAAAATTGCTGCTGGCCTTTTGTGTGTCGTGATTATTACAACATTTGGTGAGCTAATACGGTTTAAATAAAGCTCTTGTTCCAAGGAAATGTTTCTAAGTCAGATGATGCCATCAATAAGAAAAGAATTATGGCAACAAGAATGTGGGAGAATGTTATGTCGAACTATTATTGAATACTAGAAACTAGCTTGGGTTCCTTTAAAATTAAAACTAAATACCTCCAATTAAGAAGTGCCCTCCCACAGACAAACCCCCATAACACACAACATTCAGTCCATTATCTTTTAATTAATTGCCAACGCGTCTTTTACAAATTACACAGGTTGTAAAACTAACTAATTAAAAATTAAAATCCAAACCCCTTTCACATAAACAGCTGCTGATTCAAGCTGTCAGATTTGTTTTGTCACTCCTGAATCCCATTAACTCATACTCCTCGAAGGGACCAACTGGCTAGTCCCTATTCGAACCCTTTTCAACACCAAGACAGTCTGTCAAACATTTCACTCTAGCCAGACAAACAAGGATTTTTATACCCTTGCAAAGGTTTTTATAATTTTAGAGAGAAGTTTGCAACGCTGTGAGGGATACGATTCCCAACACATAAAGTATATATACAAATATTCTTGATCAGTACCCTACAGATACCCATGTCCGTTTAACCGATTATACGCGAACAAGTCTCTCAGTTTTAAAGCTATTGCGATGAAACTTTCCCTAAATCTTTGTCGGAACGATCCGGATCGGACCACTTTATCTTATGACACCCATAGGAAAAATCGGGGAAAAAAATATTATGGATTCGTTTTTTGGTGTAGACATGTTAATTTTTGACAATTTAAAACCAGGCAATAATTTCTCTGATATTCCCGGAACAGCCTATTGGAATAGGCTCGAAATGCGTCGCAAACAAGGACCCACAAAGTCTTTGGAAGTAGCAATGAAATCGCGGTCACGAAATAACGGATATAAAATGCGTCTTACTTTATTTTTCGAAAGGTAACTTTTTAAACGTATGCAGAGGAGGAAATTAGGAAATCATTTTCTGGAAATGGAAAAAGTGGTGGAATTTTTAATTATTTTTATAAAATTCAAAATCAATCCAATAGCTATCGCAAAAATTAACTTCTCAATTTTGAAACTGCAAATATTTATATTGTATACTAAATATGACTTTAAAGAATATTTAGTTTGAATAGTTCTATCGAACAGAAGCATTTTAAAATATCATGAAGGGCTAACTTCTAAACACATCAATCTTAATTGAGAAAATTACGTGAATTAAAAGTTTGAGGGCACCACAATGTATAAGAATAATTTCACATCAATCAAAATCAATTCTTGAAATACTCCTTATCGTATGCTATTATCCTTCTGTTACGCCTTCAACAGAACTTTTGAAACCGTAAAACATCACTGTTAATAACAGCTAATGGCTGACTAACATTTTTCTGTTGCGCTCTTACTCCGAATATTTGGCGCCTCTCTCTCTTCGCTTTCCCGTCGCGCTTTCCAGTCTCTCTCGCTGGAAAAGCCGCCAAAAAATCAGCTGTTTTTGCGGCTTACTCGAGCGTTTGCCTCAAATTGCTGAAATATCTTGGGGCCGGAGGCAGAAGCAGCCATAACAAATATTTCCCTACCAGCTCCTTGACGTTTATCGCGTCCGATGTCGCTTTAACCAATTTAATTGTGCTTAATTTATGGGCCAAACTGAAGTCCGACTGGAATGTCTCCGAATCCATATGGCGATAAGTCCTCAAAAAGGGGGTTCGGGGGTCATAGGGTCCTGCAAATGGTGCGTGTCCAAATCGCATTTCGAGGGCGAGGCCCGGCTAGCTGAGTAAATAAAACGCAAAATGAAATAAAACAAAATGGAAATGGAAATCGACATAAATAAATTGCTGGGAAAACGGTTTTATCGCTGCCACAGCCTTTGACACTTCTGCTTAATGGCGGCCATATCCACCTCCCCCACCCCAAAAATCAACCCCCTTTATAGCACCCTCACACACACTCAACATGATTTAGGTTCAGGGCTAGCACACATGGCGTATGCGCAATTAAAACACTTTTCCCTTGGCAAAAAGCTAGACAATTTATTTGCACGAATTCCTCGCCTTCAATTTTTTGTTACTTATCTATTCCTATCAGTCTACTCCTGGGCACCACGAATGTGACATAAATTTTACTTTGGCAGACGGCGAAGTACAAGAACAACTAATTTGACAATTGGTTTGTCTGAGAATTTCAATATGTTTCTTTTTGCCAACAAAAGGGAAGGAAATATAGCCGGAAACCGGGACGGGGAGGCACATTATCATAATTTGTCCTTTGCATGCATAAATTCTGACGTCTTGGCAATGTGTGCAAAAAGTTGCCAACAAGAATGATTCTTCATATTAAGTTCGCCGCTTGTTTACCACAAGAAGTTGATTTACGAAGAGTGGCTTTTTCTGCGGTTATTTGCCTATGGTTTCTGAAAGTAGATTAAAGAAATTTCGGAAAATTAACGGGATAACGGGAAAATTTAACTTTTTTGTTTTTTGTTTTGAGTTAATTTTTATATTTGTGTTTCTATTATAACTTCTATTTTTGAACTTATTTATATACGGGGGTGTCACAGAAATATCTTCCAACCAAAGACGGTTGGTTTTGTGCATTGATGTACATTAGGGCGGTCCACATTTGTATGGACATTTTTAAGGTCCTATTCTCACCCGCCTATACGGTGCGCATTGTGATATTTAAGGTATACCAAAAGAACATTTTTGAAAAAAACGCGTTTTAGGGTTTGCGAATTGGTTTCAAAGTTTATTACCCATTCGCACTGTTGCCTTCGATCAAAAAGTTTTTCTCATCAAGGTGGCATAGATTTCAACAATTCATTTGATGCTTTGCTCTCCCTTTTCTTACCAATTATTGCAACGAAATTCATAATTTAACAGGACTAGAAATGGGAGAACGATTTTTTTTGACCAAATTCGAACTGTTATATGTGTTGTGCCATTGAAGGGGTTAGAATGGAATTTAATTTTTTGGACCGCCCTAATGTACATATGTACGTAAGAAACATAACGGACTTCGGCTGAAAAATATAAATTTAGGACTAGCAATTAAAAAACCATTCGAAATCAACATATAGTTTTTACCATTATTATGGTAAAAAATCTCGAATAATTTTACATCACATCCCACGTGAGATTAAATGTGTAAAAATGGTTAGGGATAGCACTGCCAAAGTTAACTAACAAGATAAAAAAGGTCCTTTTTTACTGAAAAATTCCCTGTTCCCCCGAGCCACTTTTCGAGGCATTTCCCAGTTGGCCCCATCTAATTGTTCCTACTGAGGCCGGCAACTTCTGTTATTAATTTTTATTGTTTCTGTTCCGCTCTTCGTTGCATTCCTTTTTCCCGAAACGGTTTCATTCCATGTCCGACAATCCATTTCGAATGCAAATGAAAATGCTTGCGGCCTGTTTCCGACACTACTGTATATCCACACCCATATATCCCAGCCAAATATATATACATGTATCTATATATATGTATCGTCGCCGCTTAATGCCCCGCAGTCCCGAGAACATTGTTTTTCCATTTGTGTGTCGCGTTTTAATTGCAAAGTGAAAGAGGGCCGAGTTCACTGTGACCAGCTATTTGGCCCAGATTCGGCCGCTTTGCGCCGAAACATTGCCAAAAGCCTGCTAAATTGTCAGCAGATTGGGTGAATTCTTTTGGTCAGCCTCCAATTGCAATTTCTAATAACGCCCCATGTTGTGTGCGAAAAATTAGCGAACAATTTGCGCCGGGACTGTGGTTTTCCGTTGGAATGAAAAAATCATTTTTAGACGAAAATGATTGAAATACATTCGAATTCTTAGAAACTTTATTGTTATGGAATTTCATCAGCATCAGACTCTATCGGACTTAAATCTATTTATCCGTTTATATAGTGTGCATTTTTTTAAAGAGGTGTTTCAAGTTTTTAATTTAAGCACTCCGACCTTATTTAATTTCAATCAATTTCTATCAATGTCATCAAAAGTAAGTTAATCAATATCAATTAGCAATACTTCACTTAAAGCAGTAAATTGGGATACTTTTAAATTGTCGTATTTCAATTACATAAAAATAAAACCACCAATGGAAGCGAGATGTCAAAATGCATTCCAAGTTTAGAAAAGAAAGGCGTCAAGTAGAAGTCCACAAAAAAATGTTTAACAGGAGCCAAAAAAAGAGTCGGAGAATAAAAATCAGAAACCAAAAGCACGCACAGCGGCAACAAAAATCTCGGCAAATACTAAACGACACCCTTGAGGGCGTCGAAAGTTGTCTTCAAATCCGAAAAAAAAGTTAGAACAGCGAGAGCCGAGTAACATCAACTTAAATTTCATGAGCGATAGATGGTGGAAAATCCCTTTTCCCACCCGATGAGAGGGCGGACTCGCAATGGATATAAATGAAAACAAGAAAGGAAGCTAGCTTCGGCAAGCCGAAGCTTATATACCCTTGCAGATCATTCCTATTAATTTACAAATCGCAAAAATGTTAAATTTCCTATTATTTCTCTTATTTCCGATCGTTCCTATGGCAGCTATATGATATAGTAGTTCGATTTTGATAAAATTAAAATCGAAATTCGGAAATATTTAAAAAGAGTCATATCCCAAAGTAGAAGTGAATACAATAAAAACCAACGGAGCAATAATTTATTTCCTATTATATTCCCATTAATTTTCCGATCATTCCTATGGCAGCTATATGATATAGTCGTCCGATTTTGATAAAAATTTTTTCGAAACTCATAAATAATTAAAAACTAATATTCCCAAGATTAGAAGGTAATACTTCAAAAAACACCGAAGCTAGAATTTTTTTAACGTTTTTTTTCCGATCCTTCCTATGGGAGCTATAGGATATAGTTGTCCGATCCGGTCGGTTCCGACTTATATACTACCTGCAATAGAAAGAAGACTTTTGGGAAAGTTTCATCCCGATAGCTTAAAAACTGAGAGACTAGTTTGCGTAGAAACAGACGGACAGACGGACAGACGGACGGACAGACGGACAGACGGACAGACGGACAGACGGACATGGCTAAATCGACTCGTCTAGTGATGCTGATCAAGAATATATATACTTTATGGGGTCGGAAACGTCTCCTTCACTGCGTTGCAAACTTCTGACTGAAATCATAATACCCTCTGCAAGGGTATAATAAACCCACTTTATGAATGAATTTTTTATGCGACGTCTTGTCCTTTTGTTCTGTGGACCGTTCCCTTCTCACATAGCTTCCTTTTTCATACCCATGCAAAGGTTCTGGTGTTAAAATTCTAAGAGAAAGATTAAATTTAAGACACTTTCACATGAATGTATTCTTTATCCAAATGATTTTCATATTTCTTAATTAATTATTATTTATTCATTTACAGCATTTTTTGAAGTTGTAAGTAAATATGTATTGAATACTTTTTCCCAATATACAAAATGACAATTACTGAAGGCTTATTTTTCGTAGTTGTAAATTTTAAATTACTATAAAATAAAATAATGTGTAGCAAAAAAAATTGTTTTTAAAAACTTGGAACTTTTTGAAAAAGTAATTTTCTTGTTAGTTAAATGGATAGGGAATTTAAACATCGGATATTCACATTAAGGATCCTCCTTTAATATCTGCTTTAGAAATAGGCGTACGACCTGAAAAGGGGCGTGGCAGGCGCTAATTCCAGGCAGACACCCAAAGGAGTAGTTAGCCCTAGATAAACGGCGTTTAGATGGAGACGCCCAGCAGACACTTGGCCATGGCCATTGTATTGGCCGGTATTGTGGCATTGTGTGGGCCACGTTTTCACCGCGAGACGAGCGCCAATGACCGCAGACTGGCGATTGGCCTTGGCCGCAAATGGTCATAAATCAGCGCCTTTCGGCTGCAAATTGTAAACCTAATCTGCATCGGTTCATCCCAGCCACACCCGATCTCATTCCCCCAAGGACGAGCCAGAGACGTGATGGGAATATGAAATCTTATGCTCACAAAAGTTCATAAGTCCTCATTCCCATATCCTTTCAGAGTGGCCCTGCAATTAGGAGTTGCGTGTTGTCGTTTCAATTTGCTTAAATCAACATTTGGTTGAGTTTTTCTGGTCAACTGCTTATCGCCCAGAGCGCCGGGCCAAGTGTGTAAATGAAAATTGGCCAATAAAATAAGCTAACTGCATTTGCGTGACACTCATTCTGAGTGGCAGTCAGTCAGTGTTTCTGAGTAAAAATATAAGGTCCCCAAAGAACACGAAAGTTGCAAGGATTAAGGGATTCGAGGAGTGGAAACTAACGGAGACACATTTCTGGGGCACTCTTTTGGGACTACTTGCATAAGTTCAATTAATTAAATTCGGTATTATATAATATTAATGAATTGTAAAAGCAAAAGTATTATTGGGGACTACAAATTGTCTCCCACAACCAAAACAAATCTTAAAATTGATTTCTCTTAATAATAGTACAGGTATGAACCTTATAAATGTACATTTTTTAAACAAAAGCTTTAAATTTATCAATACTGGACGCCCAAAAAGGCGCCACAAAAGCGGCTGTCAACTAGTGGCCCATTTCACTTGGTCCTTCGGAAGCCGGGGGCATAATAAAACTTAATCAAGTTTGACACAAAGGAGGCTTTTCACAAACTTCTCCCAATTCACTTCGATTGTTTGGATTCAGTTCGCTGTCGCCTCAGTGGAAAATCCACGGATGAGTTGATCCCGCGCCCACTTCACTGTTTATTTTGCATATCATTTGAGATGAATTTCCAATTTATCCGGGAAATTTCCACCGCCTAGCGGAAGCACAAACAACAGTTTGAAATTCCAATTCCGTCATGGATTTCGCACATATGAATTTTCAAAATTGCCTGTATCACATTGATTGAATTCCATCACGCGGCCCACTCGAGGAGACGACATTGTCAAAGCCTTTGATTGATGGCTTAGTCGAGGAGCGACCTTCACGCTTCGGGTTTCCACGTGTTGGTCGGTCCCGGCAGGTGTTTACCTGCCCCTGATTGATGGCCAGTGGTCAGATTTGCACTTCAAGATCAATAAACTGTCGAAATGGGCACTTCGTTAGCGGGTCTGGTCTGTGATTCCATCTTTCCCTGTCACGTCGTTGAACCCTGGCGGATTTCAAAATTCGGGTTCACTGAGCTGGCAACAAAGTCCTCGACAAGCAGACGACGCTCTGCTAATTAACCAGAGAAAGGTTGTTCCTTCGGTTCGGGTCCCGGTATCCTTGTCATGTGTAACAGGTGTGAAATGTCTCCGGTTGAGTTTCTTCAGTTTGAGTGCGTGCAAGAAAAGTTCGGAATTTTGATGAATGAATTGGCAATTAGATGCGGGGAGAGGTTGCCATTGCTCCCGGATTTGTCCATTTTTCGGGCGAGTTCAGTGATTCGGAAATCATTGAAATGAATTGGAAACAAATTCATAAGATTTGTTTTTTGTTTTGGAAGGTATTGAGTTCAGGTAAATGTTTGATAGGATGTACCCTTTTGATTATTTAACAAGTTTATGGGTTTTCGAGGAAATTAAAACAATTATTTCCTTTCACATTTTTGGTTGGCGTCAATACTTTTTTCCTACCTATGTACAGTGGCTCCATCGCTAAATCGGACACCTATTTTCATAAAATAAACATGCAAAAAAAATGAATAAGATGGGTTAAATTCGTCGTTTTTATACCCGTTACTCGTAGAGTAAAAGGGTATATTTTATTCGTGCAAAAGTATGTAAAGCGTTTCCGACCCCATGAAGTATATATATTCTTGATCAGGATCACTAGCCGAGTCGATCTAGCCATGTCCGTCTGTCCGTCTGTCCGTCTGTCCGTCTGTCTGTCTGTCCGTCTGTCTGTCTGTCTGTATGAACGCTGAGATCTCGGAAACTATAAAAGCTAGAAGATTGGCGTTTTGCATGCAGATTCTAGGAGTTCCTACGCAGCGCAAGTTTGTTTCAAAAGGGTGCCACGCCCCACAATCGCTTATATACGATTTTAAAAATTTCAATATTTCGGAAAAGTAAAAATGCAGTTTTATTGTGTTTATCAATACCTATCGAAATGTAGAAGACATTTTTCAAATCGGACCATTCATTAAAAAGTTATACGCAATCAAAATTGTTTATATATCTATCTCCCTCGCACTCCCTTTAGCCCCAATAGATAGTCGGGACCCCAACCCGAGTACAGCGTTCGCACTCCCTTTAGCTGAGTGACGGGTATTAGATAGTCGGGACACCAACCCGACTATAGCGTTCTCTCTTGTTTTTTGCTTTTTCTCATACATAATGCTAATATCTTCCAAAAATATTTTTCGGCATTGAGATTACTTTGTAGTAGTACACTGCAAAAAAAAGTTGAAATGGCTCCAAGGAAAGCCATTTTCTGTGAAACTTCGTCAGTTGATTGGAAAACTCAATTTCGAACTGAAAACTGTACGGAAATTCACTGGATTGGTCGGAGAAGTCAAGTCTATTGTCCAGGACATTATTATGAGGTTCCGGGATACATTTTAATTTGACAATAGAGGCGGGGAAGGCCAAAACAAGATGTTAATGACGGCATAATTCCAAAGTACCTTAAGATTTTAAAGGATATAAAATATTTAAAAAATAATTTTTGATGTTTCTTTCTTTGGTCTGAATGTGCATTAAACAACCGACAAAATGATGTATCGTTTGTAAAAATCGGTTCACAACTTACATAAAAAATGGACCAAACTATAACCAAACGGATAACTGCGGCCACGTCTTTTAAGATATAAAAAAAGTATAAATACCATTTTATAGTGTTTATTAATACCTATTGAATTGTTGAAGACATTTTTCAAATCGGACCATTCATTAAAAAGTTATGCGCAATAAAAGTTTTATATCTCTATCTCCCTCGCACTGGTAGCTTAGTGACGGGTATCAGATAGTCGGGACACCCGACTATAGCGTTCTCTCTTGTTTTTGTAGCAATTTAGATATCTGTTATCTGTTGATAACGTAAAAACACGAAAAATATCCGATACAAAATCGTGAGAGAGAGAAAGAGGAAGTTTCAAACAAATGGCGTTTAATAAATTCTTAAAATTTTTTTGAAAACAATTTTTTTTTATAATTTTTAAAAGGCGTCTTGTTTGTAAAAGAACAAGTAAAAGACTTGACATCTAGGAAGTACCTTAAGACTTTCCGAATTTTCTTTCCATTTCCCTAAGATATTTCATCCATGCCTAATTAAAGATTCAATTTCTATATCCATCACCATGGCAGTTTGCAATGTAATAATTTTCAATTACCCTTGAGAGAAATGGCGCATTCAGGTTAAGTGTAGCATCTCATCCTATTGCTTTTTTAGAATGAAAAAATTTCCAAAACTTGTTTGAGCGGAAAGGAAATCGAGCTGTATTCAAACAGAAGATAAGCCCCTTACCCCTGGCATTTTCCCTTATCCATGACACGGCGCGTGTTGAAAAATAAACGGAGAAGACGAAGACAAATTTTTGCTTTTATTGCAAATATTAAAATGTTTACACTTGAACGGGTTCTGGCAAACAGGGAAAGCAACAATAACGGCAACATTAACTCGATTATGATAACAAGGCAGGATGGGAGCTCGGAATTCGGTACTCGGACTCGGGTCCTTTTTTGTTGGAGTCTCAAGGCCCAAACTCAAGAGTTGGGCACCGGTCTTCGAGTTCGTCGCACGTGCAGCGGATGTGCCCACTTGTATGCCGGAGCATTCCTTTCGGAGCTCCTCATTCATGCCATTTTACACCCTCGCTCACAACTTAATTTTGTGGTCCTACGTTTTGGTCCTGCTTTTTGACCCAACGGAAGCAGCAAATTTGCTCGAATATTCAGAGGCAAAAAGATAAACTTCTGTTGAGTTGAGGCCAGTGAATTTGGCTAGGCCAGAAACAAGCACGTGTGCGAAATGATTTAAAATGCTTACCTAATTAGGGTGTCGGTAACAGCTGGTATTTTGTTTCAGTTTTCTATTCTGACGAAAGACTTTCTAGCGGCCAAATTCCGGAAAGTTTAAAGGCATTCCTTGAACATAAACAAATTGAACATGTACAAGTTTTTAATCCCCTTAGAAAAATAAAATGTGCAACGTAAGGGGGGAGATACATAGAGAACAAAAAAACTTAAAATTTTTTTTTATCTTAAATTGGTAGAACTCTTTAAGAATGTGTCATAAAAGTTTCACAAAGAAATTCGAACTATTTTGGAACTTATACCAGGATGACGGCACCCACCTTCCTTGTGCAGTAGATATATTTCATTACTTTGAATGCGTTTTTCTCGAAACCATGTTTTCCTCAGCTGCGGATCGTGTATCTCAAAAAGTAATGCTTCGATCATAATGCTGCTTTTACAGAAATGTCTGTAATAAAATTGCCGACTGTCTGAACCTACTTAATGTAGAAATTTGTACGTTTATGTATTTTTTGTTAGGCAAAAACAACAAAAAAAATATGAAAACAAATGATATTTGACTTTAAAAGAGTGCCAAAACCAGAGTTTTTGAGATATTATATGTAAGTTAGGTTCAGACAGTTTCTATATTATTTCTTCTTCTTTCAGCTGGCCTACATTTTTTTAATATAGCCTGACAAAAAATTCCCACGGCCGCCATTTTGAAAGATAAAAAAAAAAAATTGGTTAAAATTACATAAGAAGTTACGAAATCCCAGCACAATCCCTTATTGGTTTAAAAAAATCAAGAAAAACGTGAAAAAATTGTAGTTCTATATGTATCTCCCCCCTTAAGTTACACCTAACGGCCTAAGTAGTCCATTTAAATCCAACCATCGTCATTAAAGCATGTTTTTGGTTGCAATAAATTGATTGAGCGTAAACCCCAAAAATCACAAAAGACTTCCGAGAATCATGAGTCGTTTGTCAATTTCATAGGAGGTGGTAATAGATGGCAAGAACAAATTGAGAGGTCTGTGCTAATCGCACTCGAATCGAATCAACCCATGGCCCCTTCCTCGACTTGCACAAAGCTCCCTATTGTTTGCTAATTAATCAAAACAAACGCATTTTCGTGCCATGTGTTTGTTCACTGTGTAGTGTACAAAGGAATTGGGATACACTTAAAAGGATAATAAACAATTATTATTTTATAATAATTTATATAATTTATTTTATAAAGAAAAACATTTTTTAATTGGTAATATTCAAGTAAAAAACTATTTTTAGTTTTAAATAATAAATGTTGTTGCTTTCCTATATATGTATGATATTTATAGGGATAGGTTTATTTGTCGTACAATTATATTTGTTTTTATTATTAATTCTTCAGATTAAAAATTGTCTACTCGTAAAATAAAAACGTATTTCAATAACGTGTAAATTTAACTGCAAGATTTTTTTCCAGTGAAAGCCAAAAACTAACCTTGAGTGAGTGGAGCAGCGCAGACATAATGGAAATGGGTCCACGGGTCCTGGGAGGAGTGGCGGAAAATGCGACCTCGTCTGATCCGCAACCACTTGAGTTGTTTGCTCCGGCGGCTTCCCTCAGCTTTGGGGGTTTCTCCAGGCGCCGTCGATGTCTGCCCATCCTTCATCCGCCCCGGTCTCCGTCTCCGCCCCATTCTCCGCCCAAGTCCCCGTCTCTATCTGCGGTACGGTTCAATGAGCCGGCGGCGGTCAGGCGAACATCGAGCGAAACAATCCTAGAGACATTCATTAGGAGCCTGCCGAGAAATTCGGGTTTCGATTCTCGGCGAGGGCGTGGTCGCATTCAAATTCTGACATGTGAAAGGCCAAGGATTTGGGACCGGGTTTATGAGCTCATGTGGGGAGCAGGGAACTCAAAGCGCGTGTTTCGTCGGCAAAGGCAGCGAATTGAATTGAAAATTAAATGACACTTGATTAAAGGCGAGGGCTGTTGCCGGCTCATGGTAATACATTAGGGATATACCATGTTTGCTGGCTTTGAAGTCGAACTAAGATTTCCATGTGTTGACAAGGAAATGTAATTAGAAATCCAATTGCGCAAGTAAAGCGTAAAGTGTAGTAAGAACTCGGAAGTTTCTAAGAATATTTCAATATTGCTCCTGATTAACATAAATTATCTAAATAATTCGCGAAATAGACATCAATAATAACATTAATTAATCTGTTGCCTAAATATAATAAAATGAGAAATAAAATAAATTTATAAATTTATCAAGTTTATTTATTTATTTAAGCATAACCAAAAGAACATTAAAATAGCCTGAGAAAATACCCCATAAATATTATTACTAACAAATAAATATATTAGTTTAAATTAAATTTCTTCTTCCAAGAGAGTTAATGAACACAGATATCTTCGCTTACTTACAAAAAACCATGCTCTTTCTTAAAAAAAGGCAATCGAATTGTAGGATACGAAAAAGTCTCGGGCGAATCAGGGGCATGTCAATCAGTAAACCCTGGCCATCTGTCCTGAGGAGCATCCTTCAAGTCCATTGATTCCCATCGCCTGAAGTGAGCCGAACCACCTTCATCTTTTTGCTCTTTTTGGGCCCCCATCGTTTTGATTTCGTTCACTTTAATTGCTTTGCTGGGCTTTTCATCATTTCCCTCTGTAATTGCCTAATGTCCATCAATGTAAGCCCCATCAAAGGGAGGGCAACAAAAAAGAAACACACTCGAGGCCAAATAATTACGAGCGAGTGGAGTCTGAATCGAGTGTCACTCAAATGGGAATTACTTTTGATTGGATTCTGTTTGATTGCCTTGAAGATAGTAGAATGTGAAAAAGGTAACATGAAACATTGCACATATATGGTAAATATCATCTAGTATACATATTCTGTAAACCATTTTGTATCATTATTATTTGAAATATTAAAACCTAATTGCAATAATTGCAAATTTTATTATCTTAAACTGAAAAGATTACTATTCGGTTATTTTATGTCTAAATTAATAAACCAAAATACCAGCCCGCAGAATTTAATTTAATCTTATGTTGGGTATGGAGAAATTTGCATTGCTTTTAAAAATAAACCAACGGGAGTCCTTTGAAAAGTTTCACCTGCGAAGTCAGTCAGTTGAGTTATCCTTCCTGCCCCTCCTCCGCCCACTTGTGGTGGCTGCCATGACAGCTTCCGCTCATATCCTTTCGTATGGGGCCCATCTATCCGTTCCTCCACGAAGACCTAAGCCATGTCCCTTGCAAAAGACGTGCGAGCGCTCACATAACAAAGGAAAAGCGGCTTATGTAGAACGTCCTGGCCTTGGTAGCGAGATATTGCTTTTTTTCGTGTGTGCCCCAATGTGAAAAATTTTCACAATACACTCGCTCAACATCCTTAAAACGGGGAGCTCTCAGGCAGAGCGGGAAAGGTGTTTATCAAAGAAATCCCACTCCTTTGACTTCGCAGTTGCATGAGGCCCATTGTCTGCAAATCGCAATAAAGTCGTAAATTTCCATTGATTTACATAGGTCCGCCTAGAAATCGCAAGCGTTCTGTGTGTGATGCAAATTGCTGAAAAATATGTAGCAAACCATTTTCTGTGCACAATGCACAATTCCCTTAATTGGCTTTATGTAATTCTTCGACTGTTTGTTGGCAGCATTTTTGCGGTTGCCGCCAACTCGGAAAAAACCTATTTATTAAATCGATTTGAAATTGCTGCCGATGCGGCTGCTGCTCGTACAAAAGTAAAAACCAATTAAATGCACTCAAATGTGAAATAGAAACAACAAAACTATCACAGTCAACAATTGGCAGTAATTTAGGGACCATTCAGTTGACACTATTTTTTTTGGCGCTTGTTGGACTTCGGTTAACCACAAAACGGGTATGTTTTTTCAGGCCCTCCAAAGACCTCATCGAACATCCGGTCAGGGACACAGGCATTGTTTGGCAATAACAATAATGTTTATCGGTGGCACGGATAAGCCATACGCTTGCATTGGCAAATCAATAATGTTTATTGTTGAGGCTGTCAATTGGTTTTCCTTAGAAAGACCACCGAATCATTAGATAATTATCTATTATAATAAAACATTTCTATGAATAAGGAGTATTTATAATTATAGTTCCTAGTTCGTTACTACTAATTAAAGTTAACAAGAATAAACATCAAGTAGTTCAGCTTAATAACCAAAACGAGTCGGTTTTGGATATGAAATATGAAATCTTAAGACCCTCGAGACATCCCTAAATCTCAAAAAGTGTAGATCATTCCTATGGCTGACATTTATGATATTATATATCATTCCTATGGCTGACATTTATGATATTATATAAGCATATACATAATATAAGTAGTTAACTTAATTATATACCCATTATAACATGTTTAGAATATAAAATATATTATATCCATAAAAAGGGTAAACCAATAATCCAGGAATATTTCGACTTAGCGTGTTGCCAGCTGCAGTTTAAAGTAAAATACATTCTCTTTAAAAATTCGTACAAAAAAATATCTGGCCGGAACAATTAATTTAAATAATGTTTTATTCACTTGTTCAAAATATGCAAATAACAAACGGTATGCCTTCGGAGCAAACCTGTATTTATATAATTTTTAGAATAAACATTTTTCTATAATTAAAATCATCAGAGACAATGGCACGTGTTTGCTTTTAACTTCATTTCGCCTTCGCCCCCAAGGCCAACCCAACCAGCCACGCCCCTTATTACGCCCCCTTCTCAGGTGCACATTAAAATGCTGAAGTGGGAGGGGAGGGAGAGGAAGAAAGCCTGAGGCGAGGAAAACCGCACGCGGAAAAACAATCAAGTCGTTGGTGGCCTGACCCCCACGCACACACACCAACGCACAAAGGCACCCACACGCAGCCACTCAGCACGTTGGAGCGAACTGTTTATCTGTAAATATAAACTGCACATGCACGTGTGAGGACACCAGAAACAGATACAGATACAAGTGCGGATACAAAAGGCATTGCCGTGGAGACCCCGACGCAAATAAGTGATTACACTGAGGAAAAATTAGAATAATGGAAAATAATTAACTGTTCCACATAATAAGTTATAAATAACAATCAGACGAGTGATGAAGTAATGGTTGAAATAATTTATGTTAATGTGGGATTAACATTAATTCATGACTAACAGGAATTTTTGTATTCCAAAAATATTTAAAATCTTAAAGTGTATAATATTACGAAAAAAAATAAGAAATTAAGAAATTCAAAGAATAGTGTAGCATACTTTTGTGCACCCTAACAAGTGATTTCATAAATTTTGGGAATTTGGCCCTTTTTGTGATTTGCTCTCTGTGTACAAGAACAGATACAATATGCGGAGAACAAACGCGATTGCACTTATCCTCGAGGCTTACGCGGGCAGGCAATGCGCGTTTCCTTCTCGTTTAATTGCGCTTGCAACATGACGGCAACCCAGCAACCGGCGACCCGGCAACCCTGCCGGATGTGCACTCACACTCGCGCCAAATATTGATATGTATATATGTTAAATTTTCAGTTTAATTTCGTTTTCATTTCCGCGCACAAGCTGCGTTGGGCGAAAAGAGAAGGTCGAAGATGGAAGAATCTGCAACCAGTTTGCGGCAACACATGTTCAGAGGCGCCAGGGGGCTGTGTCCTGGCACACGGATTCCAACGGCAGCCAATCAATTCAACAGTTCAAATATACAACAAGATAATGGCATCCTTCGGCAGCGAAGGGGTGAACTGTGCGCACTCTTCAATAAGTTAAGATTTCTTAAGCCAATTCATGTGACTTATTTCGAAAAAAATATTTAGAAAAAGATTTGATACTGACTTTAAGGATCAACTTTTTTCATTATTTCATTTCATTACTTCAAAATAAATATGTTGTTTTTGGAAAAAATTAGCTTAATATTTATCCTAACTTTATTATAAAATGAAAACAGAAATTTAAAAAAATTAGTGAGTATTGTTTTTGATTTCAATAGATGCAAAATTAGTAATAAGGGAATATTGGAGTTGGCACACAACATTTTTTCGATATAAATTTTTTCGTATTTAGCATATGTGCTTCTCATATCCTCAGCTGGTATCGACTCGGAATCTCCAGGCATCCGCCTTTTATTATTGAACGGAAATGAGCCCAAGATGCATGCGTGTGTTTGCTGTCTCTTACGACCTTTCGCCCTCTTTTACGCCCAGCCACCCACTTTCATCCCACCCACCCACATTATTTCGCGGTTTCCTCTATTTTTTATATTGTTACTCGCAGACGCTTTTCACTTATGCTGAAAATTAAATGAAACTTAACTCTTCCGCTGTGTTCTTGCCGACGTTTCACGGAAGTTGCAGTGAAATTGCCAACATCCGACAACAACAAAGAAGCCAATAAAAACACCACCAGCAATGTGGGCCAGCAATCACAGCACGTGTGCGTATCAGAGATGCCCATGAGCGTACTCCAAAAAAGCATAATACCAAAGAGAATATAAACACTCTTTGATAATACAGTCACATTTGTGGATGATTTGGGCTAGACTTTTCCTCCGGGCCTGGGAACATGTTGATATCTTAATCGGGCTGATTTAATTATTAATCTATATAACAAATTTTAAATATAATTAGTATACACCAAAGTGTATAGAGATTTTATATTATTATCATCACATCAATTAACATCAATTAATTAAGATCATAATTTGTATACCATCGATATACAAAGATCTTGATTTTTTTACACCGAAAAGGCCAAATCGCCATATCTAAGTAACGTAACGCGTAACAAGGATGAGCGAGTCCTGAGTCCTTGCATTTGTCAGTCTAGGCAGGCAATATGGCTGCTCATTTCCTGTGCGCACAGCGGAAGTGATTTGAGCTGCCTGCAGGACATGAAGGGATGGAAGGGGAAGGCGGCTGCTACCTTTACCTTTAACCCTCTCCAAAGGCAGATACCTTCTGATGATGACGGCTGCTCTGCAATTGAGATGATGGACTGCTCTGCACTTGCGCTTCATGAATATTTAGGGAAACTCTTGCACGATTCTTCGGGTGAAACCGTTTCATGGTCAAGGTCGCGTCAGCTTTCCGCTTATCCCTGGCAGTGACCTTGAATGCCAATTTCGGGCTTAAGCTGTTCTTTATTTCACTTTGGAGTTACATATTGCTCCGTTTTGCGTAGTACTTTGTTTCAAAAAAAAGTCGATTTTTACTTATAGAACATAGCTTAAGGCCTAGAAGCTATAGCTAAACAAGAGAGAACGCTATAGTCGGGTCCCGACTATCTAATACCCGTCACTCAGCTAAAGGGAGTGCGAACGCTGTACTCGGGTTGGTGTCCCGACTATCTATTGGGGCTAAAGGGAGTGCGAGGGAGATAGATATATAAACAATTTTGATTGCGTATAACTTTTTAATGAATGGTCCGATTTGAAAAATGTCTTCTACATTTCGATAGGTATTAATAAACACTATAAAATGGCGTTTATATATTTTTAAAATCTTAAAAGATGTGGCCTCCAGACACATTTGAAAATCGTTTATGGCGATTGTGGGCGTTAGGGGGCGTGGCACCTCGATGAAACAAACTTGCGCTGCGTAGGAAGCCCAAGAATATGTGTGTGAAATCTCAACCTTCTAGCTTTTATAGTTTCCGAGATCTCAGCGTTCATACAGACAGACAGACGGACAGACAGACAGACGGACAGACAGACGGACAGACGGACATGGCTAGATCGACTCGGCTAGTGATCCTGATCAAGAATATATATACTTTATGGGGTCGGAAACGCTTCCTTCTCCCTGTTACATACTTTTGCACGAATACAATATACCCTTTTACTCTACGAGTAACGGGTATAAAAACTTATAGAACACGAAGTTTATTTATTGTGATATTATGTTTTATTGTGTTCTCTGAATATTCCTAAGATATTTTTAAAATCTTTTAAATTTAAAAATGTGCAAAAGCTGAGCGAAAATGTGAAATTTTTGTGGTATTCAGTTATCGGCGTAAAGAACTATTTTAGTTAAGAAAGTCTATCTCCAAAACCGCTTATTCTAACCAAGAATAAATTTATACGTTTTTAGATGTGTACAATTTTTTTTTTTTGTAATATTTGTCTGAAGAAAAATTGGTCACATTTTTAAGCTGATCTTATGCACAATTTAGTTACTCATTGTTTTATCACCATCCATGGAAAACAATAAAAGCTACCTTTTTTTTAATTTATTATACCCGTTACTCGTAGAGTAAAAGGGTATATTGTATTCGTGCAAAAGTATGTAACAGGGAGAAGGAAGCGTTTCCGACCCCATAAAGTATATATATTCTTGATCAGGATCACTAGCCGAGTCGATCTAGCCATGTCCGTCTGTCCGTCTGTCTGTCCGTCTGTCTGTCTGTCTGTCTGTCCGTCTGTCCGTCTGTCTGTCTGTATGAACGCTGAGATCTCGGAAACTATAAAAGCTAGAAGGTTGAGATTTCACACATATTCTTGGGCTTCCTACGCAGCGCAAGTTTGTTTCATCGAGGTGCCACGCCCCCTAACGCCCACAATCGCCATAAACGATTTTCAAATGTGTCTGGAGGCCACATCTTTTAAGATTTTAAAAATATATAAACGCCATTTTATAGTGTTTATTAATACCTATCGAAATGTAGAAGACATTTTTCAAATCGGACCATTCATTAAAAAGTTATACGCAATCAAAATTGTTTATATATCTATCTCCCTCGCACTCCCTTTAGCCCCAATAGATAGTCGGGACACCAACCCGAGTACAGCGTTCGCACTCCCTTTAGCTGAGTGACGGGTATTAGATAGTCGGGACACCAACCCGACTATAGCGTTCTCTCTTGTTTTTTTATAAATTTTACAATTTTATGAGTTCTTAAATTTATAATTTTTAGTGGTAATGAAAATTATTTGGTTGTTAATTATTGGTCTAAAATGATGATATTGCACTATAGTGCTTTAAATGCAAATGTTTTTTTCTGTGCGATTGTTAAATTGTGTATCGTGTAGGAAGTGATTTTCATTGAGAAAATATTAAAGGTTTTGAACTTAAAGCGTTTTGGGTGAATTAATGACATCTATGCTAAATTAACTGTGATTTTTTTCTACCTGGTTTGATTGAGCATTATTTTTTTGAATGGCTTTCCCCGCGCTAAAAGGCCTAACTTCTATGACACTTAAATGCTGTTTGGACAAATTTTCATTTGCATAATGTCCCGCTGGCTGCCGAGATTTCGGAGCAGAGTGCCAAGTTTGTGAGCTGCAGACAGCAAGGATTGCGCTTGCCAACCGTCAGGGAAAAGTTGCTCGAAATAAAATAAACTTTTCCCTGACAAATTATCGCGGGCACGGGCTGCAAGTTGAACCTTAACTTCAGCTGGAAAAGTCGGGAGATAAGCTGGTGTTCCACATGTGTAATGGTCTTGTCCGCTGAGTCGGTCTCCGGATTAGGTTAACTTATCCACAGGCAGCCAGTTATCGACAGACTGCCACCTCCATATTGCACGATTTCACTTGATCCTTGTTTGCAGTCTTCACTTGTTCCCTTGCTCCTTTTGCACTGCTATTATTTCCTCTCAAGCGATTCTTGCACACTTTTATTGCAAATTGAATTTGCTATGTCACGTCGTTGGCCACTTTGTCAATATTTTTTTGCCTTTTAAACTGCCGCCGCTCAAAAAGAGCCCTAGAATGTACATTGTACATATATGTGGGCTGTGGAGTGCGCCTTCGGTACAGGGTTGTTTTCAAAGATTGCTTGAACAAAAATTGAATATATATAAATATATTATTTTAAATTCATTTGATTAGTAATATCAATTGTTAAATCATTTGCATTTAAATGTACACATTTATTTCTTCCATTACACATTACACATCTATCAGTTGAACAACTTTAACTGTAATAATCTCATGAGTTGTAGAAATAAGATATTTTTAGAATCACTTTTCTTAAACATTTTTAGGAAATATTATTTTTAGTTTTATACTTTAAAAAAAATCCATTTAAAAGCTAATACAGACTTTAAACAACGATTGTCCTAAATGTAATTATGTTTTAAGGGAGGCATTGGCAGAAAATTAATTGCATATTTGTCACATAATTAACACACTATGAAACACGCAATGGAACTAACTTTGAAACACCCTATTTTGGAAAACTTGTATCAAGGAGGAAGTTTACACAACTATGACTATTTTCGTGGCCATAAAATGCAGCTGCAACTTTTTGCAGTTTCCCTTTCTGGCTGGGCTGCAACAAAGGACTTTCGGTGGCATTGTTATAAGGGAGGTCCTGCCATTGGTCAGTTTAGGACATTGCCCTTTTGGCAGTTTACAGTGGCGGTCTCCCAGGAACCCAGTGGGTCCAACAATAAGCAACCTGCCCGCACCCCAGCGAACTCGACCCAGTCAGCACATTGTTCGGAGCCCATTTTGTGTTAGTGCGAACTAGGATGTGTGTTCCGCAGCCAGGACATCATTTGTCAATGTCGTCCGCGCCCAGGGCGTTCTGAGCTCACGCAACCTCATATGCGCCATCTCCATAACACATCTCCATGCACACAAAAAATGAATCTTTGGAAATTATGTTAGCTTAATAAATTAATTTTACAAACCAGTTTTAC
The DNA here is from genome assembly GCA_037075285.1 of Drosophila lutescens. NCBI lineage: Eukaryota > Metazoa > Arthropoda > Insecta > Diptera > Drosophilidae > Drosophila > Drosophila lutescens. Next base: position 902,778 of record JBAMCF010000601.1, read on the forward strand.
AATGTTTTTTCTAAAAAATTAAATTTTTAAATTTAGTTTAATAAATGTTAATTGGTTAAAGAATGTTTACTAAATGCTTTTAATTGAATTGAATTTCCTTTAAAATTATGAGAAAACATTGCTTTAATAAGTAAAGGAAAATGGATGACATTTATTAATCTTATTTAATTTTAATAAATTTAAGAACTCTTTTAAAAGTATTTTTTGTGTAACCATTTTCGCATGTTTGGTCCGCGTTATTCCGGGTAGTTCTTGGATTTCCCCCGTATTACCTGAAATTTATACACATCTGTTACCTGATGGCCTGTCGAGGGGAAATGGCAAGCTGCTGGAAGGGGGAACGCAGTATGCTGAGCATCGTTTTTATTATGCAGCACAGTGGGAGCCACTTTCCGCGCAACTCCCCATCCTGTGGACATAACCAACCGCTATCAACCTCTGCCATGCCTCTAATTAAATGCCTTTGAACTTTGCTCTTGCCCATTGAGGGAGGACTATGCATTCATTGCAGTCATTTGATTGACGCTGCTCTTTGCCATTTAATTGCCTGGACTTAGTGCTTTTCAATTTCTGGAATTGCTTCTCGCTTTCCTCTAGTCATGATGTAAGGAATTATTTGAATGCAACTAATTGCTTAAGATAGGTTACGAAACTAGAATTTTAATTAATGCATTGTAGGATAAAAACTTGAAATACATTTTATAATTATTTTATTTTTGTAAAAGGGTAAGTAAAATTAAGCTTTATTAAATGGAAAACTATTTCTCCTTCTTAAAAAAAGTTAAACACTTGGAAATAAGTTTTTAAAAACCTTTTTTTTTTAAATTCAGAGATGTATTTAGTTAAATGAAGTAGGAAACTCAGGGCTCAAATCAGTGAAAAATAAGACACAAATATTTTTTCCAAGATGAATTAACAGATTGTAAAGCGAACTGAATAATTTAAGCAGCTCCAGGCGGTTGACAGTTATGCACTCTATAAATTGCACCATAAAAAGGAATAAATAAAGCGTCGCTCAGCCGTCTCCTGTCTGCCCAGCAAACCGCAACTGAAATGTCAAAAACAAATTCAGGCAAAACAGCCAAGCAAAGCGAAATATTTTTAATGGCCATAATTTGGTGGAAAGACTGGAACAGCCGCAAACGCACAAAAGTCGGGCCAAAAGCTGGCAAATGAACTGAGCACTGGCCATAAACCGCTCAATTATTGCGACTTGTCGAGGCCGCAGAAAGTCATTATCTAAAATATTTGACATGCGTCCAGACAATTGTGGGAGGTGGGTTGCCACCACCCAGCCATTAGCAGCAATTAACCATTTTTATTTTTATTTTGTCTGTATGTTTTTTCCTTAGGTTACCATAGGGGTATGGAAAAATCCAGACATACCGTAAAGTTCAGGGTTCAAAGATCTGTCCGTGATTTCCTCGCACAATCCGAAAAGTATGCTAGGGAAAATCAGCACGGGAAAAGCTTTTATCAATAAGATATGAGGCATGAAAATGGCATTCCCATCCAGTGAAAGCGCAATCTGCAGTAATCAGCTGCAAGAGGCAAATCCACCGCCAAAGTACTGCTACTCAAAATTATGAAACGAAAACTTTCTTACCATGCATTCTATCTCCACGACAAGTTTTGAAAATGAATTTTTTATGGCACTGCAGGAGCCAAGCTCAGCTCGCTAGCTACTCATATCTGCTTGGCTTGGCACTTTTGTTTCCCTGCAGTTTATGTCACATGCAGTCGGGGGTAGGGCCCCCTGATAAGGGGGATTCAACCGGCTTGGGGGCCAGGAGTCGGAAAGTAGCAACATCTTGACACGGTATAACATTAGCCAACTTTCCGGATCCGAGGGGAGACATCAAAAGTGTTTGTTTTGTGGACAAGTGGAATAAGATAGAAGAAGGATGCATCTTTGGTTTACAAGAACCCAATATAACAGGTATTCTCCATAAGAATTTCTTATGAATGATTTGGATTTGAATTTTGTAGTGTTCACTTTAGCTGGTATTTGTTATATTTGTACTTTTGAGGATGATATTACTTGGCAAACCTCAAACTGTGAATGTTTCTGATATATCGAATTGTATAAATATTGAATATATCTATATATCTATCTATATTCTATCTATATACTTATCAATATACTATATACTATATCTATAAACTTATATACAAGCTTATTTCACCAAATACAATTAAAGCTTAGTTATATTTTCATGTACGAATATTTTAAAGCAGTTTAAATATTTCAAAAACCGAATATTCAAAGTTAAAGAATGCACACCATAAACAAGCTGATAGCAAATAGCGCCCATCACTCTTCCAACTGGGACACCATTTAAAACAAAGACAAATTCGCACTTTCCCCTGTGCATATTCCCAAAATCTCCCCCATCCACTTTCGCATTTCACTTTTGTGACATCTCTGGCGAAAAATGTGAAATAAAATAAATATTGACGGGCGAGTTGAGTTTCTGCAGCAGAGTTCGGATTGGGTGATTTATGTGGCATGACTCATGGGCGAAAAAGTGTAACTGAAACTGAAGCCGGTCTAGATTTATGCGGTGCTTTTCGGCTGACCAATCTGTCCATCCAGCACAGCCCGACAATTGCCAGACACAAGGGAAAACACGCCGGGGAAAATTGAAAACTTTTGTATGAGATGACATTCCTACGGAGTGGGAGTGGAACCGGGATGGTGGGTGGCTCTTGTTCTGGTCGTGCAGAAAAGTCAAGTGGAGTGGGCCAGCAAACATGCCAATATTCTGCAGGCACTTGGCACATATAATGTAAGGAAAGTGCGCTGAAGGACGTTGAACCCTTGCAAAAAGTGAAATGCATGCCATACATTGCAAAAAATAATAAAGCACTAAAAGTAGGTATTTATTAAAAAACTAAACAAACAAAAATATGTTTAATTAATGTAATAAATTAAATAAATAATAATAACTTAATTTAAAAAAATTTACGCTGTCTAAAAAATGTAAAAATAGATGTAAAAAATGTTAGCTTTTTTTATAAATATTATAATCTATTAGATGTGGTTTTCGATGCGTTAAATAATAAATAAATAAATAAAGATCAATTTTAAAGTTAAATAGTAGGTATATTACAACATTTTTTCCCAAACAGCGATGTTCTTCCACCTTTAGTTTGAAGTAAAAATATAGTCGTTGTAAGCGATTAAATTAAAACCACACTTTTTGGATTGATATTTATTCTTCAACTTTAACTGAAACAAAAAACTGCAGAGTCGTACAGAATTTATATTTTTTGAAGCTTTATCAATATTTTCAACGTTGCCAGATTAATATTCCGCCATTTATCAAATTTATATTCAATCACTGGATATTTTTCTGCGACTGCAGGAGGCTGCCGAAATGCAAATGAGTGGGTGGCATGGGCGGCACGGTGCTTTAGCCTCAGATTTGGCTCGCCTCGGTTTTACTTTTCGCCAGATACTCGCACTCAAATGCGAGTGCGGACTCGTATTTCGGTCACAGAGTGCGTGGAGGGGGATTCACTTGTGCATGTCAATCACATTCTGACAGCAGCGACGGAGGCATATAGCATCGGCCATATAGAACACATTCGCACACACCTCCCCGACCACAGCCATCCATCCATCCATCCATCTATCCGCCTGGCCCAACCACAATCCGTCCTCATCTGGCTGCCAACGATGCGACGATGAGACAACATTCCCACATTTGATTGACAGGCTAAAACGGTCGCAGGCAATGAAATCGAAACACTAGACCTCTGCGATTTGCCCATATTTCTGGTAATTAAATTCAGCAAAGTTCTCAATTATTAATGGCTAATTAAATTTTATTCAGGTGGAAATAAAATTAGCCAGCGAGCGAGAAAAAAGAGAAGCTCGCCAAATTAATGACTCAATTATTAATTGGCGTTATAAAAGTCTAGAAATACCCGCTAAACACGCACTAAATTGGCGAAATACATATTTCATGGCACCGCCCATAAAAACGCGCGATTTCTGTCCAAACTATTAATTAATGTTCCGTGCGTAATTATTATTTTTAATGTGCGGCATTTATTTTACGCTCTGATCATTTGCATCCGACATAATTTGCACTGGCAAGAATGGGACAAATTTAATGTGAAAATAATTTCAAGTGTCAAATGGGGAGAGAGATAGGGGGTATTTTTTTTCAGAGTCATAACACTTAGACTATAACTGCAAATTATATTTTTTTGCAGAGGAGGATAAGTGTGACAGCGTTGAGTGCAGAAAAATTATTAACACGATATTCTTTTAATAAAATTGGCATAATCATCGTATTTATCCCACTTCTCATGCACATGAAAAAAAATATATAAATTTACTTAAAAACTTGGATATTTTCATTTAATGACCTGCCCTAATCGATGGCACGCTAGTTAATTAAGTTTTATCCCAGCTCCATATCTCCACCACATCGTTTTAATGATTGGAAAACCATTAAATTTGCATAATTTTTTGCGATAATGCTGAGCGTGTAAATTACACCAAATTTACTATTTATCGTATGGAACCGAACTGGGCCATGAATTTCTGAAAATACAACAAACTAATAGCTGAACAGGGAGCTCTGTACATTTGCATGCATAGGCAAACTGAGTTCATTAAAAATTCATTGGGGCTCGCGACTTTGCCAACTTCACTTGAATATTTAGCCAAGCTTGTTGAAAATCAATTTCGGGAAATTGCTGGTATTTATATGGAAATTCAACCGTGCGGGAAAGTGTAAAGGGAAAGAATTAACAGAATTTATAAGAAAAGTTTTGGCTGCCACCGGAAAGTTTCGCACAACACCAGCAACCACGACAAGGTCCAGGGAATGGGTTTTAAAATGATAAACTGACCCTCACCGAGAATGTCGTTCCCATGCGTCTGCATTCCCAGACGCCCGGCAGAAACCACCCAAAACTTTCCCAGCCACGTCGTCTGTGTTTTGGTTAACTTAATTCAATCAACCGAAAATTGCTTTAAAGTCGAAAATGATTTAAAATTCTTGTGGGCGAGATTTCAAAGCAAACTTTAATGAGCTGATTTTTAGCAGCAGTAATTACTATGGACAAGTGAAAATGCTTTGTTGAAATTCAATTATGTGCATTAAGCAGGAATATTTACAAGAGCAGGCAATGAATGTTTTGAATACCCTTGACTTTAAGAAATAATTTCAATAAGTTAAATGAGTTAATACCCTTGAGTAGACAGATAGAATTGTTTTATTTTAATTTTATAATTATTATATTATAAGTATAGTTTTTTTTGTATTAAAAATGATTAACATTAAATAATTTATTCTATTCCTGAGATCTGGCTAAAAACTGTGATTTTAATCCAGGATGTAGAACCCTCTTAAGCGGTATTTACAACACATAAACTTTTCTATGGTTGGTCATTTAATTTAAAGTTTTCCGCACTACACAGACGGGACTACGCTTTGGCTCAAACTTTTCGGATTTGAGGAATGGTAAACAATAAACATCTCGCAATTTCGGTCGAATTTAAGGCACTTTTCAGTGTCAACGGAAAAGGCTTAAAGCAAACTGTCGGAAGTTCAACCAGAAGGATTAAAAGTTTTGTTCAAAAGGCCAAACTAAAGCTCGACTTCAAGGAACGTCGACAGTTGCCATATTTTCTGTGTCACTCTTTCCCCAGATTTTCTTTCAGCCAGCCCCATCGCTTCGGACTTTCCTCAATATGTTTGCCACTGGTTTTTTCTCGCTCTTTCTAACCAAGTCGAAGTTTTTACTAAAAGAAAACTTTAACTGGCTCCACATGGAAATTATTTCAGCAATTTCTTTGCAAGTTGAGTGCGAACAAAAACTGAAAATTTGATATTCTCCTAATGACTAGCAGAGGTAGAGCGATAGTTATCCACGTGCAGAGCAATTAGATTTTAACGCCACAGGCTTTTAAGTTTAAGTTCAGAGATGGGAACGAAGACAAATGGTGGAACTGCTGAGCAATGATTTATTTACCCATAAACTGGTGAGATAATTAAGTTTTTAAAAATTGAGTTTCTGAAATGCAATTACTTTTCTAAGTTAGAATTAAATTTCAGAGAATTTGAACAGGAGTATCTGAAATGCAATTACTTTTCTAAATTTGAATTAAATTTCAGAACAATTTTATTTATCCAACGAAATATATCTTTAATGAAATCAGGATTTCTAAAATAGGCTGGAGAATTATTGTGTTTTCTTTAGACACAATGAATGTAATTAGGACAATAAAATATAATTTTAAGATAATGAAATTGAAGGCAAATATAGAGCTACGAGTGCTTATCCTTATGTAAATTGTTAAAACAGCTATTGATATTTATTAAATAATATTTATGTTTGTAATTTAACAGAATGCATGAACTTATTTTAAATGAGTGTTTGAATTTTAATACACCCTTCTCATGTAATTACAGATTCCAATTATTAGGAGTATTCTACCTGCAAATAATCAATCAGCAATCAAAGCCCTGTCGAATCGAAGCTAATATGAATAAATATGACAATCATTTCCATGACACCCCTAATAACAATTGAACAATAAAATGTACGAGTTATGTAAAAAAAATATTATCACGTTTTTCTTTTTTTCCGAAGACGAGTTACTTAAACTAGATATAGAAGTTCAAACTCAGGGTACTTAATTTTGTTTATGTTTTTTGTTCGAAAAGACGTTCAGTTTATAAAAGAACCACTCAAAGAATAACAAATTAAGTGATTTTACAAGCCCTATAATAGCATAAAAAACAAATGTTGCAATAAATTACGTATACGACAAGATGACACTACAAGTAACAACACTATTGCCAAAATATTTATAAATGTCTACCTTTACTTCTTAAAAAAAAGGAAAAAATATTTTAATTAATTTGTAAAAATATTCTGTTTGTGCATTGTAATTAAAATTTGTTTAATACTTCATTGTACTTAAAGACATTCCTATAAAAATGTTATAAAAGTAAAAGTGGTAAGTAAGCAATAGGGACAATATTATTAACATATTTTAGGGGAAGTAAAATATATATTAATAATAATTATATATTCATAACATTCTATTTAATCATGGAAGAATCAAGAAACTTCTGCCAAAGTAAAAGTGCCAAGTAAGCAATAGGGGAATCAGTTTTAACATATTTTAGCAGAAGTAAAGATATATGTTAATAATATTTAATCATTGAAGAATCAACAAGCTTCTGCCAAAAATGGTAACAGAGCTGAAACGGCTAACAGGCGACTGTTGGCCAACGAAAGTGAGAGTTCGTATAAGAGAGAAAGTTTCGCCGGGAGAGCCTCCCCGCCCTCGCGCTCTCTTTCTCTCTCTCGACCAACTGTTAGTCGAGGGAAATTGCAGCAGGGAAAACGGCAGCAGACCGCAACACGCATCAGGCCAATCGGGCGACGAACCTGAAAGCCGAGCACCGAGCGCAAGTGTAGGAACGAGCGGCTCTGCAGTCGGAAAACTCGCATCGGAAAACTCGCATCCGAAAACTCGCATGCACCACAACAAAATTCGCCGGCTAATGCGGCGCGCAGTATGCAAAACAATGCCGGAACGTGCAGTTCAGCCACTGAATCTGAAATATAAATAAGAATAAAAACTAAACCCAAAACTACGAGCCAACCGAAAGCAAAGTCAACAAAAACTTCGTCAGCGCCAAAAACTAAATTTTGATAAACGTGCGCGAAAATCAAGCGGAAAGGGAGAAAAGTGGTGGAAAAGTGGGGCGGGAAGTAGATAGCCCCGGGGATTTCTGGGTGCCTGCATCTAATGCAAATTAGCAGCCAAAAAGCAAGGCAAATAAACAAATAATTTTACTCCCAGCCGTTGCAGCCACATCACAAATAAATCAGACGGAGAGTGCAAAATAACATTAGCGGGAAATCCGAGAAATTGCAGAAACGTTTGCCAAATATTTTAAGAACCCCAAAAAGTGCGTGGTGTGCCATTTTATCGGTATCGAGTGGATGAGTGGCTAGATGACACCATATATTCAAGCGGTAAGCAAAGTATGGCAGAGGGAACGTCAAGGGTTCGTTTTCTACACAGATAAATATTAGGTCGGTTACTGTCCACAAAACAGAGTAGCATTTGTATGAGCTCTGAATTAATTTAGAAATATCTAAAATAAAGTGTAGACGACCTTGGTTCCAAGAAATAATCTTGTAAATATCTAAGTTTGGTTATCAATTTTGTAAAAATATTTATAGATTTTTTTCTTAGTGTGTTTTTCATTTCCCACGTCCAAATGTTTGTATTTGTGTGCGATGAAATTTATCAGATAACTGAAATTTTGTGCGAATAGCAATTTGTAACTGTTGAATGTTTTGCGTTGTGGGAAAGGGGTTGGTCTCTTTGAGATGCGATGGTTCGAGGGGGTAAGGATTCCTCCATGAGGAATTGGTTTACCCGATGATGTGGAAACTGAGAAGGGCTGACCATCAGTGGCAGTTACAGAAAACCAGAAAGGATTTTCGGGAAATGAAACGAAATTTGACAAATTAGGGAAAACCGGATTGGAATGGTAGGGATTGTTATTCGGGGAAATGGTATGCTGAGAATTAATGCAAAATTGAAGCCGAGACAAGTTGATTAATTGATTTGGTGAGATGTGCAGAATAATGCAAAGAGTGATTAACAAAGAGGTATAAATATATATACCTATATATAGATATATAAATTAATAAAACTGCTTACAAGAAAAGATTTAATTTTTGTTGCTAAATAAGAGCTGAAAGTTATTTCTTAAACAATCCCTTTAATATACCCATAAGTAGATCAGATCAGATGGGAAACTCAAGTTCCTTTATCCTGTTCCCCCATGCCGAAAATGAAGATAACCCGACGGATGAGCTCATCCAGCTAAGTAAAGTCCACTAAAACCGAAACCACCTAACCGAACCCCTCCAACTAAAAGGCGGGAGACCTTCCTCCGTCCCATGGCCACATAGCCCAATCAAAAGGCCGTTGCACTCGCCGACTAACGGACTCACTGAGTGAATGACGTGCGCTGGCCCAATCCTTCAGTCAATCGGTTTGATGGCCCGGGTCCGAATGTGGAGCAAGAAGCAGCATGGGAAGACAACGCAAACAGCAGGCAAAAATAAAGGAGCAAGTCACGGTGGAGGAGGAGGAGGAGCAAACGAAGCATTTCAGCAGCTGCTGCTGCGACTCCGCAACTCAGGGCATGTAATTTGTCAGACAGATTTCTTTTAGCGCCAGGACACAGCCCCTCCGATCCAATCCCGCCTCCCCATTGACTTCGCCAGCCACCCACCCAACCAACCGAAAAAACACCGCCCACGTCATTGCAACAAAACTGCTTCCTTCCTGCCTTTTGGCCATGCTCTTTGAAATAGAACATGGCTATCGGTCGAGGCTCGAATTACTCTATCGTTTAGGATTTTCGCAAAAATAAATTTATGGCCAAAGAAAATATTGCGTGTAAAACACTGTCGTTAATAATAGCAGATATACCATTTTTTATTTTCTTTAAAATTTTTTTGTTGTGTTTGGACTTTAGGTACTAAAGTACTCAAGACTCACCGAATTTAAAACTTGGAAATTACCATACATTTACCATGCGCATGTCGATTTGATCCCGGTGTGATTTTTTTTGTGTTTAGGGAATTTAATTACACACATTTTATTTATTTTTCAAATTCCATCATTATAAGGCATTACTTAATGAATATACTTTAACAATATTAGTTACATATTTTTTACAATTTAATATCAGATTTTGCTAAAAAAAAGAAGACAAGAAGACATTAAAAAAGGACACACTTTTTTACAGGGAACCATAGAAAAAGTGAAAATGGGAACTGTCTAAGTAAAAGGTATAGAAAAAAGAACGGGAAGGAGCAGCCAGACATTGACATTTCAGTGCAAATGAAGTGATAAAACGTAAAGGCAAAGCGGCGTCAGCTCGAAAATTGCCAAAGCGAGAAGGGAAGGGCAATGGGAAGGCGAGGAAGGGAGACGGAAGCAGTCGGGGAGAAAGAGACGGAGCAACGGAGCTAGAGAGAGAGGGTCAGACAGACAAAGCGCGTCGAAAATGCGTCTAATTTGATGGAAGCGATGCATGCCTTAACCTTTCGTCGGCGTCAGGCAAACAGACAGCAGCAACAACGAAAACAACGATGACAGCCACCAAATGATAGCATTTCCTCTCGACTCAAAGGATCCGAGTTAACCAAGAACAAGGACACCAGCAAGTGGAAGGGCTGGCCAAGCTGAGAAGGGATGAGCACCGGATTGAAATGGCGGAACAAGTGCCAGAGATGCTGATGTGGCTCCTCCGCAGCTGGTGCCGGCAAATTGATGGCCAAGGATGCACAAGAATTCCTCGGGAATTAGTCAAAGCACAAGGGGATTTCCAAGAACTCCTCTTTAAAAAGAACGGAATTCTGAAGGATGTGCATGTCTATTAAAAATTAAAATACATTTTGGGTGGCTTTCAAATTTAATCATTTAAATTTATTTAAAGAAATAGAGGCTCCTAAAAATTATATATGTACACAGAAAAAAATGTAGTAGTATCCTCAACCAGTTATGCTGTTTAAAATGTTCCAATCGAATAATGTTTTTTGGTAAATAAACCTGTAAACAACAGTAAATGTTACGTAATATGTTACATTGATAAAAGGTGGATTACTATAAATAACTATCTGTATATTAAATTCTAGATTTCGTATTTAATATTTGAATTAAATAAAAAAGCAATAGGTACAAATACTGTGCTGCGAAAAAGTAAAAAATGTTGTTGAGTCGTACAAAACTGAAAAAAATAAATGGTTCAAAAATGTTATTGTTAAAGTTTGTCTATCAACCAAAGAAAAATATTTTAGTTTTTATATTAAATATTTTGAAAAAATAACATTTTGGCATTTCCAGGGCGACGGACAATTAATAAATAAAAATATTTATAAAATATTTATAAAAATATTAACTTTAAAAGTCGTCTATTAAGTAATGTTTTGTATCTATAGATATTTCTATCTATAGATTGTATATATACAATTAATGTGTGCATATTTGATTATCGTTAAAGTATATACTATTTTTTTCCAATTTAAAACTTTGGTAATTCACACTTTCTGCAAAGTTTTCCTAATATTTTACAAATAATTAATTAAGTGGCACACCAACCACTGTTTTCGCTAGGATCAACCCCTCGGCTAAAGTTTTCTGCAGCTAATTAGAGAGTTTCCAATAATTATTCATCATAATTGACAATTCAGTTTTTTACTACTCATCACTTGCGGATGTAAGGACCTCCCAGCACCATCAACTTTGAACTTTTTGTTCTGCATCAGACGACAGAACACGGAGAAAACTTTTGCAATTAATTACGGACAAAACCCCTAAACAGAGAAGGGGTTAAATCGGGTGGACGATCACGTTCAACTTATCCCGTAAAAAGTAAAAAACAAAAATTATAAAAAATGGACCTGATAAGGAGGGCGTGTGTTAGAGAGATCTGCTGCAATTAGTACTCATTTTTTTTGGAGGTAAAAGGAAATTTGAAATGCATCCAATGGGAAGTAAGCAACGGGTATTGAATATCATATCCAACTGTGATGTTTCTCCCTTCCCCGTTTGCAATGGCCTACTTAAAGGGAATTAATGAGAATGGGAGCCAGGCAAGGGAGGCACTGTCTAAACACACACATCATCATGATAGATGAGTTAATGAGGACTTAGTCAGGGTTCCATCTGGGCCAACTGATGGCAAAACTGTCAATTAATGTGAGCCAGCAGTTGTTGATGATTGGAAACGCAGGGATATGGGAACGAATTGAAGATGAAGAGGAAGAAAATGGGAAAAGTGATGCCAACTTTTGTAGTTAGTTGGCGTCATCGAATCGTTTATAAAGGTATTACTAAAAAGAAAAGAGTATGAGGGATTTAAATGTAAAATGCAATACAAAATTAAATTATCTAAATTGACAAACTATTTCCAAAAGCTAAAATTTCTTTAAATATGTTGAGAAAATTAATAAATATTCTGGTAAAATATTTTTAAACCTCAAATTATTACAAATTAAAAATAATAGATTAAAAAAAGGCACTATTAAAACTACCATTCGGTACTAAAAATATTAAAAAATTAATTTATTTTTTAACAGACCAAATTTGTTTTTAGAAAATGCTTTATATTTTGTATTAAACAATTATTTTTGCTATTAAAATAAACCAACGTACAACAATGCGCTGCTTAAAACACTTGTACACAAGTACATAACAGCATTTACTTGTATAAGTATGTACTTGGACCGAACGGAAATAATAAAGAAAATATGAGTTCTTGACCATAATGAAAAAGGACAAGGAGAAAGTCAAAGTTTTCCAACACATCAGAATGTTGGCACTTGCAGACCGACAGCAGCTGGCACCGCATAAATTCCCAGCAATTTTCTCCTTCTGCCTATCGGAAATTTGTATGCGCATGTGCAACTCAAGTCTGTGCGGAAAACTAATAATAGAAGAACCTGCCCGTCTTCATTAAAGGTGCAACTTTTCCGGGCTGCAATATTGCAACCGTTTTCCCTGCGGGCCCTACAGTTTTGGCCCCCCGTCAGGAGTCGGGCCATGATTAATGTTCAAATTAAACAAGGCCGCTCTGACGTTAATGACGACAAAAGAGCAGGGACGATAACAATGCCACCAGCGGCAGGAAAACACAACTAGAACAAAAGTGTTAGTCACACCCGAAACAAAAGCAACAATGGCTAACAGTAGATAATGATGGGCGAGTATATACGAAAGTGATTAGTCTGGGGGCTCACTCAATGTCGCAGCTGGGGCATAAAGTTATCAAACGTTGGGTCATATAACAATGTTGTTGGTTATTAATGTAATGGGCAAGCCAATTTATAAATTTTAATATTATATATAATCAGGGCCACAGAAATGAATAGCCCAGCTATGTTTTATACACCCAGAAAAGAGATTGTTTAAAAAACCAAGCCCAAACGGGGTCAAAAAGTGCGTAAGTCCGATTGTTAATTTTTTACAAAATGGTTTATGACTTAATGGGATTATATAGCATTCAAAGCTAGAAATTTAAATGAACGAAAAATACAAATAGATTGTGCTTGAATCATAAAAAGTTCCTGGTTTTTCCGTTATTTTCTTGATATATAAATTCCATAAAATAGGATTAATTAAGTAAATATGCTTTCTCCTTCAAAATTGGTAGCAAAAACCAATAGCCGGCTGCAATTTTCATCCATTATGATAATTAACTGAAAATGCAAGTCACTATATCAATCAAAGCCCAATCCCCTGTAAACTGAATGATTAGACAAAGTAATGCGGCCGTCAACAGTTTTGTTGGAGTTTTCACTCCATTTTGCATGTCAGTCAGCAGCGATCGATTTCGTTACGCATCCGATTCGATTTCGCAATTCAATTAGCGGGGCTGATGGCAATGACGAAATGAATGATTGCCCAATTGACACCAGGCCATCTCCCCCAGCCCTGGACTCTCCGATCGTCCCCCAATCAATATCTAGCCTTAGTGATTGGATTTCCACTCAGAGCTGATATGATAGAATATTTAATGACGTGTATGCCAGCATAATCGGGTATATAATTAATAAAGAGCATGATTTAGTGTTAATTGGAGAGTCCGCACAACGCACCAGATATAGAAAGAATATATATTGTCCGAGGACTTGCCTAGGTCACACAGCTGCCGGGTGAAAAATTCCACTCCCCTTCCGCAGCCAAGCGGTTATAAAGCAATCAATTGAAATTGGCAAAAGTTCATCATTTTTATTATTTTCATGGCTTCTGGTTAATTGAACTCATAAAATTGAGAATCAACAACAGAAACGGCAATTCTGTTGGCCGTGGCTGCGAAAAAAGAGCGTTGCAAACACTTCAATGAGCAAAAGGCCAGAAGAATATTGAGCAAAACGAGCTAAAAAGGAAAAACGCCGGCAAAAATAACATCAAAATCAGCGGAACAAGACGTACTAAAATGCAGAATTGGCAAATTTTGTAAACAAAATGAAAAACGGGGAGGTAGAGGAAACTCGACTATCTGATACCCTCAAATAAAGTAAAATACATTTGTGTTTAAAACGGTATTGAAAAAATATTTACTTTATGTTATAATTTGAATTACTCGTTTAATGAAACATTGTCCGTTCAAAAACTTTATCGAGTTTTATACTTTTTTGGGTAGAGTTGGGATTGGAATGTTGAAAATCAATTTGTCAAGCTCTTAAATTTGTACAGAAAATTTTGAAGGGACTCTAATTATTTTAAAAACCAACTCTGCGAAAACATTTCTTAGAAAACTGTCACAAATATATATTTTTCTCCTCCCAAGGCTTTTGTTTTCCAAATTGACGGTTTACCAACTTCTGAACTAATTGAATACATAAAAGGGATTGTTGACCAAGTGCATACAAATTGTTGACGACAAAATGTTATGGTAGCTGGAAAGAGCAAAAACAATCAGCAAAAACTACAATTAATTGGCTATTCAAGTTGCTAATTGCACTTCGAATCGAGCCAAAAGAAAGTCTAACAACACGAATGGGTCAACTGACCATTTGTCTTTTGGCCATTTGCTTGATTTGATTTTCTTTTCAAAACAGATTTATCCATTTTCTCCGATTTCTTTTTGACGATTTATTTATTTATTTTTATCGTTGGTCAGCGAGCTGTCGGCAATCAACACGTCGGGCACATCAAAAGTGGCAAGTGCCCGGAGAAATCCCTTTCAGCACGGCTCTTTTCCCTCGTCCCTCGGAAATAGCCCCATCTCTGTTGATATTATTTACCTAGGTAATGGCATTTGCTGATGATGACAACGCCGTTTGTATGATTAAATGAACGAAGAACTTCGATTGAAGTCAAAGGTCGCTGCTATCGCCCTCGAGTAAAAAGCAAATAGCCCGGAAAGAGAGTTCCAGTACGAATATTCAATTGGAGGGCAAACAGGGCGGATAAGTGATGTTGACTGAATCGATTAGTTTGCATTGGTATTCAATCCTTAAAACAGGGAAAGTTTCTGGAACGGAATTAAGCTTTATTAGATTATTAATTTAACTATTAAATAGTCCAGAAAGAGAGTTCCAGTTGGAATATTCAATTTAAGGGCGAACAGAGCGTATGAGTGACGTTGATTGGGTCGTTATGTTGGCAAGGGAATTTCCGCAATAAAATGGGACACTTTTTATAAAAATAAATAAACTATAAGCTCGAAAACTCAAATGAAACAATCAGGACGAGAGTTCTAACCAGAATATTAAAGTAGAGTTCAAACAGGGCGTATGAGTGATGTTGATTAGTTATAATAATTGGCAGAGGAATTTCATTTTTAAACCAAGGACATTTTAGTGAACGAAAGGAAACTAAAATTTCCTTTAAAATGAAGGACTATTCTTTATCTTTAGTTGATAATCTAACTATTCACTATTTACTGTAAACTTTTTCTATTTATTCGCTCACAAATTAAAGTTTAAATATCATTTTGGCATAAACAGGATTTTTATACCCGTTACTCGTAGAGTAAAAGGGTATATTGTATTCGTGCAAAAGTATGTAACAGCTAGAAGGAAGCGTTTCCGACTCCATAAAGTATATATATTCTTGATCAGGATCACTAGCCGAGTCGATCTAGCCATGTCCGTCTGTCCGTCTGTCTGTCCGTCTGTCTGTCTGTCTGTATGAACGCTGAGATCTCGGAAACTATAAAAGCTAGAAGATTGGCATTTTGCCTGCAGATTCTAGGAGTTCCTACGCAGCGCAAGTTTGTTTCAAAAAGGTGCCACGCCCCCCCTAACGCCCACAATCGCTTATATACGATTTTAAAAATTTCAATATTTCGGAAAAGTAAAAATTCAGTTTTATTGTGTTTATCAATACCTATCGAAATGTAGAAGAAATTTTTCAAATCGGACCATTCGTTAAAAAGTTATGCGTGTTCAAAGTTTCTATCTCCATCTCCCTCGCACTCCCTTTACCTGAGTAACGGGTATCTGATTGTCGGGTCACCCGACTATAGCGTTCTCTCTTGTTTTGTTTGCCCTTATTGAAGAGCTCATTAAATTCATAGTATAATAAACATAGTCTTAGTTCTCATCAGAAAATTAAAAAAATTCATAAACTAAAATATTTTTCAAAGCAAAACTGAAAGAAATAACATTTCTAAAACATTTTTCAAAGCGCATAAATGCCGCAAACCTGTGGCTGTAAAATCCAAAAAGGCGTCCATATTTTACACAAAATAATGCCCAAAAAGAGCCCGCGGCAAGGGCGGCAACAAAGGATTTTCGATTGCAACCCAATTAGCGAAAATCCTGCGTGCCTGGTTGCATGGCATAGATTGGTTAGCCCACAACATATGCAACATAATCCGTACGTTCACCCCGAACGCGAAACGCTGCCCCTAAATACAGGCCAATTATTGTCAATGGTCTCTTCAAAATTATGTTAAATTGGCCAGCGGAACTATCGAGGCGTCCCCATGCGAACACATTGGTAATGAGTGCATCCCAGCAGCGAACAATAAACACATCGAATTGGAGCGTGGGGCGTTACTATATTTTGGCGCTAATTTATGCAAATTGGGGAGCATGTTTTGAGAGGGGGGAGAGCTCCATAAATTGCACATCGGGAGGCTGCGTAAGTGCTAAGCGCTCTAAGCCATTCAATGAGGTCGCAACTTTAGCCAAATTGTTTGCCGGGGACTGCAGCAAATTGGATTAGCGAAAGGATTACCCGCGGCAGCTGTGAAAACCCATATTTGATAAATCTATTTTCGCCTCAAATCGCCCTTTCTTATGAGCTTCAAATGGTGGCCCACATTTGAGGCAAATTTAGGCGGCTTAAGTATAAACCGCTTATAGAAAGAGTGTCCATGGAAATGAAAAAGGAACCGAAAGGAATTAATTCTTTTTTTACAATTTGTCTAAGAGGGCTTAGGGCAATGTGTGCTGCTCGTCCTGCAGACAGAAAAAAGGAGAGCCGTGATTTAACCCAATTTAATGTAAAGTATTGGACAAAATACTTTTATTAAGGTAGCACTTTTAAATAGAGTTATGATTTGATGTACACACAAAACAAAACCGGGATCAAATCGATATGCGCATGTTAAATTTCTGGTATTTATACGCATTTCAATTTTGAAATACCGGTAAAATTTATATTGAAGAATATAATTTTGCCGATTTCTCTCTCTGAGATTTTCTGACTGTGAAAAAAAGTCTGAAGCAATATGACGACTTAAACTACGTGAGTGGGAGCGAGAATAACAAATTCGCTCAATTCGAAATAGAGCGAGATAGCGCTTAAAGTTAATTGAGTGGAAGGGAGAAAGACACTTTCGAACTGGCTTATTGGTTACATTTTAAGCATACCACACACTATTAATTTGATCGTCGTTTCATATCAAGTTTTTCTTGGGTATGATTATTTTCCTCACAAAATTATTTCCGTGTCAATCCTTAAGCTGTTAACAAATTGCAAAATATCCTGCAAATATTTTCACAACATTTCCGCAGACTTTGAAGCTATCTCCACCACTCGCCATATCCTGTGACAAATCAGCAAGAACGTTTAGCATGCAATTGACAAACATTTTTCAAAGCTCCATTGAATCGAACGAAAAAAGAATAAATCGCAATCTATAGAGCCGAGGGTGCGGCAGAACAATGAACAAAGCTACATACATGGGATGGGAAACGGAGTGGAATGGCGGTAGCGGATTTCAGTTTTTGGCAAGCCGCCTGCAGTTGAGGCCACAAAAACCAAAGGCAACAGGAGCAGCAGGGGCAAGAAGCAACAACGGGGGACCACATCAAAGGCAACCTGGCTTTTTCACTCCACCCAGGTGCAAATATGTGTACTAAAGGGCATCCAGTGTTGCCTTTCATCCTCCTCCACTCCCGACAAATGAAGGGAATAGAGCAAATAGAGTGTCCTGCAGGGCCGTGGTTGCCGTAAATAAAAAAGGAACCCAATGGAGGATCCCGGGGGATAACCACATGGAGAGACCGGGTGCCATTATTTCCCCAGATGGGTTAACAATAGACACCGGGCATAATTGAGCTCACACATCGGAGCAACATCCAACCGCTTTCAGGTGGTTTTTATTCCAGATCCGGAATGTGTGGACACTCGAAGGACAACAGACCGCAAAAGGAGAATCGGCAGAGAGTCATTTAGTAGGCGGAAACGGCAATTTATGGGAAGGGAAATTTAGGAAAAGCACAAGAGTTTCCAAATATTTTAAATAAAAGTAGGAAAATTCTTGCAGTTTTAAACAAGAACTAAGAAGATAATACAAGTAAAATTCTAATAAATGCCGAAAGAAAGGTTTGGTCGAGGTCAAATCGATATGCGCATGTTAAATTTCTGGTATTCTCTGACTTCGGCAAAGAGAGGAAGAAGCAATGTGGCAACTTAAATTACCTGAGTTGGAGCGAGAAGAACAAACTCTCTCAATTCGAAATAGATCGGGACAGCGCTTAGAGTTACATGAGTGGGAGAGAGAGAAATACATACGAAATTCGATCTGGCATGTTGTGTACATTCCGAGCATATCGAATTAAAGTTATGATACCACATAACATCAAATCGATCATCGTTTCATATCAAGTTTTTTTGGTGAATGTACATATTATTACCCATTTAATATTCCAATTAATTACTTGGTTCTTAAAACTTTTAGTGTATACACAAATCATACCTACAATTTTAGTCCTTTTTACTAATTGCCTTGTGTTCTCCCTAAATAGTTTCAGTGTTTAATTTAAAACAAATGATGAAACAAAAGTTAGTATTAGGCGAGCTCCGAGTACACACACATTTTCATTGTTTTAAAAATGTAACAAAGGACAATTATCCCACATTTTGTTTGGTTTTCTAGTGGGTGCTACTCAAACCAAAGCCAACAGGTGCAGCAGAAAGGAAACGCTTCAAACACAAAAGCCGCTGGGATTATAATTGCACTTGTTGTCGTCGGTTTCCGGGCGATGTTTTTGTTGTTGCTTTTGTTATTGTTGCCATCGTGTTTGTTATGCAACGCATGTTCCAGTGTTTTGGGTCAGGTGAGTGGCAACCTGTGGCCAAAAGCCAAAAATGTGTCCCAAAGATTAAGTGCGACGCCACCGAAAAAGCGAGTTATCGTGTAAGTGAGCTGGGTGGATTTTAGTGGCTGCTGAGGCGAGTGAGTTTTGTTTATGTTGCACTTTATACTCGGGCACCGGGTCCATAAACAAAGGCGGCCATCAAAAATCCGAGAGCCAGGACCTCTGCCCACACCAAGTGCACTTGACACGAGGCAATGCCAAGTGTGTTTGTGTGCGGGCCCTGCCAGCGTGTGGGTGTGCTTGGTTTGTGTTGTGTACACATGCAAATTTGCTAGTCATATTTGCATACATACACATGCAGGCTTGTACGTTTACACTGCGCGAAAAGTATGGCCAAGATGGGAGATAGTGTCATTAAACAGGGCATTAAAAGCATCATGGTTTTGCTTTGTTGCTTTATTATTTCATGAAAATTGCTTACATTTCTGTACAACAGATGAGGTGACAAAAGGACGGGAAAAATGTAATTAAATTAAATTGCTTAATAAAATGATTTTCAAAGTTCAGAAATAAGCATAATATTGTGATTAATTATGTTGAAAATAGTTTAAACTTCCGATGGACCAAATACTCTAAATATACAATTCTAAAATAAATATAGTTTAATCGATTAGATTAAATTCTGAAATATTACTCATACGCCTAATGGTCTCTATTTTTTGATCCGTCAAGTTTTCCAAGTTTAAAGCTTTTACAAGTAAGTTTTAAAAAGTTGTCCCGCATTGTTCTTTTTTTAGGAAAAGTACGTTTTTTTCCAGTGCAAACATGTGTTTAGAGCTGGCTTGTATGCATGTTGTACTTGGTGTTTATCCCAAAAATTATGCTCTTCGCATGCCTCTGGGTCGTCCGTTTTCCTGCCCCCCTTCCGATTTCCCCCCTCACTTTGCCGTGCCGCCGCCCATGAATTACTTGGAATGTGTTTGTTGCGGCTGCTTGAAACCAAAGCGAGCGGCTAAACATTTGCCAAGCTGTTGGCTGCCAGGCGACTCCTTCTGCTTCCTGGAGGATCCTTTACCGCTCTCCTCTTAGCCATACATATTGTGCCGAGCCTTGTTTGGCCTGCTCTGTGGCAACATAATCCAAACACACGAACACCCGCCACACTTTGCCGATTCTCAGCGACTGCGGCTTGTGTAAACTTTTGATAAAGTTTTAATTAATTAAGAGCACAGTTCTTGTAAATTAGACAAAAACGCCGAGTGTTTAATGGCAAAGATAACGATCAATAAGGGGAAAATATTATGGCAGCAAAATAGTCCTAAACTTTGTGGAATGGAAAATTAATTACTTTTAATTCAGAGGAAATGATAATCTGATGTTGAATAAAGGAACTTTGACAACCAGAATGCATTCAGAATATTGATAATAATTTGATTCATTAAAGACTTAAAAGGTTCTAAATTATCTAGACAAATTTATCTGATTCCAAATTGGCCAAGAACATATTTAGACTTTAAATAACAATTTCCCTTTAAACAAAATCGGGTGACAACCAAAAAATTGTTGAATTACTTTAAATTTGCATTATAATTTAGATTGACTGCCTGCTGTGTCTTTTATGGTCGAAAGTCTTAACCAAATAAGCTCCCGAAGCCAAAAATGCTGATTTTTATAACCTGTCGTCACATCGTCAAGAGTCTTAGCGCAAGTCCATCAAGGAAAGCTGTGAAGGAAATGCATTTGAGACCCTTGTCTTGAGGGTCTCATAAAATGCATAAATTTTTAATAAATGCCGCAGCGCACACAGGACACAAACAAGCACACACAGACACCCTGAGATACAAAGTCACAAAGATACATACAGTGTATATGGTGTGGAAAGAAGGGGAGAGCAGTCAAAATGTGGTCAATGAGCAGATGATGGCTTCGTCACCTTCCTTTGGCTGCCTTAAATCCTTAAGCTCAGCGGAGAACTCAACACATCCACCCTCTTATTACAAAATTAAATT
Source organism: Drosophila lutescens (assembly GCA_037075285.1). Taxonomy (NCBI): domain Eukaryota; kingdom Metazoa; phylum Arthropoda; class Insecta; order Diptera; family Drosophilidae; genus Drosophila; species Drosophila lutescens. Next base: position 923,858 of record JBAMCF010000601.1, read on the forward strand.
GTTTTTCTAAAAGTGAATCTAAACTGAATTAAATTACACAAGCATACCTTAAAGTCTTGAAAGGCCAAATAATTACCTTTAACTGAAAAATAAATTTTATAGACTTTTTTGATTTAATATTTAATATAAACATTTCATAATTAATAAAAATTAGTTAAAAGGGTTGGAGGATACAAGAAAAACAACCTTTTATGAAATGATGTTAAATATTTGCCTAAATAATAAAACCTTTTTTTCAGTTTACCATATCCTCTTTTATCCTATCCTATCCTATTCCCCTAGAAAAAAGTCAGCAACTTTCTTCGAAATAGTCTCAGCAGCCTGCTGGCTGTCATCAAGTGAATTGCAGACACACAATTGCTGCACATGTGGCTGCGCCACTTTCCCCCTTCTCAGGACCCTTGGAACCCAGGCAATCTTGCGATTTGTGCCTCCATTGCGGCTTACCGATAACAGTTGCACTTACACCAACAATAAACGCCAGACAGCAACAGCAAAAATAAATGTCGAACAACAATTCAGGGGCCAACGATGATGATTGCGTTGGGGCGGCACTGCCGGGGGAATTTACACCTGTCGTTGGGTTGGGATTTAATTCCTTGTGCAAACAAACAAGGGCACGTGACACTGGGGTGAAAAAAATAACCTCAGATAACAGGAAACAGGAATTTAAAATACGATATAAAAGGTTGACTTCTATGTTAAGACTGCAATAATATTTGTTCAAACTTATTTATAATGACCATGAACTTTCAATGAAAAATTGTTTTACGTTTTTGATTTAATTAAAATTACATTGGCCTTTATTGGTAAATTTTACCATACAAAAGTATACAAAATGCAAATTCTCAGCTAAAATCTAAAGAGAACTCAAACCAAAAAGAAAATGTGTACTTTTAAACTAACAATATATGTTGATCACCTAGTTGTAAATTAATTGGGAAATTTCCAAATATAAACTTCTGTAACCAATTATCTATTTTATAAACACATATCAAGTATGTTCCTTTCTCTCCCCCGACACCCAATTTCAAGATATATTCTTAGCTACATGGAATTTACGTCAAATGTAACTCTAATTGACTGCACAACTGAAATCCCTCCCACCTGAACACTGCAACCTTAAAACATTTCAGTCCAATGGACCATGTTTAATTGCTCTTAGCAAGGATTTGTGGCCCACAAATATTAAGGCAATCGATATGCGATGGCCAAGTGTTGGGAAAGGCGAACACAATGGCAATTACCTGAAATTACATATTTGTTTGAGTTTAATGATTATTAAATTTACAAGAAAGTGCAGAAAACTCTCTTGATTGCCATGCATATTTAGTGTCAATTAAATTTCGAAATTCGTTCAATTTAATTTAACCTGCTAAGTACGAAATAATTTTATTTGAGGTAAAGCAACGCACATGATTAAATTTGCTGAAGGCGAGTGAAGTGTTTATAAATTTTTTATTATTTGTATTCCCACTATTTTATAGGAATTTCCAACACAATTTTTCAATAAAATATGTTTAATCCCCTTCTACACTCAAAAAATTATTTTTCTTAAATATAGAAAAAAGAAAAATTTACTGTGCTTTAGAAATATATTCTATAAAGAGGAAACATTTTCTAAACTTCAGAAAAAATTCTCTATTAAACGAATTTTTTAGAATTTTTTTTCTGAAATGCAGAAAACTCCTTTTTTTTCTAAATTATAAGGTGATTTTTTCTAATCTTCCTTTTTTTATTTGAGGGTTAAAATCGCCATTGATTTTAGAAAAAAAAGACTAAACTTTTCTAAAAACAAAAAAAAATCGCCGTCAAAATTATAAATATTTATACAAAATAGAAATATTGGTTTTCTAGAAAACAGAAAAAATGATTAATTATTTTTCTAACATTCAGAAAAAATGTGTCTGTTTTTTGAAATATTTTTCTAAAAAATAAAAAATGTAACCTTATTTGATCAGTTTCCCTTCTTTTACACTTTTTAGAAATTTTTTTTAAGCCTTAGAAAAAATTGTCTTAAATCGAAAAAAATTTCCTTTATTGGTAGCCTAGGGGTCTAACGCGTGCGTGCATGTATATGTTATTCAAGTTTATAGCCGCAAGTGTGAGTTCAATCCCACGTCGAGCCGAAAAACTCATGTTGTCTTTTTTTTTTTTTATCCCTAATATTTACATATTAATAAAAAAAAATGTATTGCATTTTTTTAATCATGAGTAGTTATATTTTGGTAAAAATTATGTTTAGGTTCTTCAAATTTGAAACATTCAATTACTGTTACTATTAAACCATAATAAAATATATATTGGCATATAAATATTAATATTAATCATGAAATATTTACGAGCAAAATTAAATGAATAACTAGGGGGAATAACTAGAAGAGAGCCAGATCAATTTGACTAAAAAGAGGAGAACAAAATGTGAATAGACTTTGTACAGCGCCTCACGTGATGCTTCCGTGGCGCAGCTAGTAGAGTGCTTGACTGCAAACCGTGAGGCAAGCGGTTCGATTCCCGCGTGGGGCGACCCAAGATGTTTTTCTCAAAATAGTAAGTTATTGGGTTTTTATATTTATAATTTGTAATTTGTATACTCATTTCAGTTATTATTACAGTTCCAATTTGAAACTACAAGTGCATTTACATAAATGTATACATCATCCACCCATGTGCATGTGCTCAATTAAAGGAAATTCGAATAATTTGACAAACAAGAACGAAAAACAACAACAAAAGGGCAGGGGACGTGGCGTCACAGAAACAACCGGGCATTATTCCGATTCCCGAAGCCCGAAAAAAGATTTTTGTATTTTCTGGATTTGAGGATTTTTTTTGTTTTTTAGAAAATATTTGTCTATATTAAAAAAAAACTTATTTCTATTTTTTAGAAAACCTTTATTTCTAAATTCTAAGAAATAATTTTTCTACTTTCTAGCAAGAAATTTCTAAATTGCAGTCTTTTTTCTTTTGATTAAAAAAAAAATGCCTTTGATTTAAGAAACCTACTTTCTTTAATATAGACAAAATCACCAGTAAAGCAAATTCATAGGCGATTTTCTAAAACTAAGGGCGATTTTAGTCGATTTTTTTTTGAGTGTGATGAAAGTTAATTTGAGCTATAATCCCCACATGTGTTTTGGCTAAGTCAACAACATTTTGATGTGGAATGCATATACAAACTAAACGGCTTAAACGTCTCCATGTCCTTATATGTACATTCCCATATCCTTATAAGGATCAAGTGTTGGCTGGAATTTTCCGAATTTTGAGAAGGCAAATATTTTCACCTGATATTTGCATAAATGAAGCCCAGCTTTTCCCTCTGCCTAATTTATTTACAGAAAGTGTCGAGCAAGGGGCGGTCGTAATATTAAAAAGTTGTTGGTTCTTGTTTGTTTGACTTGACAAATTGTGCCCAATTTAATTTAAATTTAAATGTTAACAAATCAAATTCAAGGCCATTCCCTTTTGAAATTCTCCAACTTTTCTGTGCCAATGAGTTGGACCTTCAAGGAAAGAAACGGTAAACAGATGATTTATTTCATAATTTATAAGTATTTTTCCCAAAATTTCGTTGTTCTACAAGCAGTTTGAAAAAGTTATTACTTTCCAAGGTGGGTTTCCAAGAATGCCAGTAAAAGTCATAGCAAAGTTACCAAAGTATCTGGACGTGAAGTGGCATAACAGTACAGCGTTTATGCGATGCCCAAAACACGCTTTCATTTCATGCTTTCGGCCAATTCGTGTGTTCATCAGAGAGCTGCAACGAGTTAATCATTTTCGGATACACCCGATCATTTACTCGTATCCGTTTAAGTCTTCGCCGCACTCGCAATCCGAATGCCCAGGCTGTGGCATCTCGAGGTGGGGGATCCTCTAGGGGCAGGAATCTACCAGCTGGCCTTGCGAATACTGCTCCTGCAAAATACAACTGCGGCAACTCGTGGACAAAGAGGTGGGCCGGAGAGCTATGCGAGGAAGGAACCTCTGCCAGAATAACAACAATTAGAGCAACTAATCCTGTTCCTTTGGCCAATCTGGCATCTATGGCCAGAGAAGTTGCTCAGCCAACCACAAGTGGAACAAACCCACCCAGAAATCCATCTGCTACTGTGGCAGCTGGAGGACCAACCAGGATCTTATCTACCACTAGACTACGAAAGGAGTTGGCAAATCAGAGTGGTATAAAGTGGAACTGGTTAATGATAACCTCTACTGATGATAGCCACTATCCAGGTCCCTCGTTAAACTTTGAGGGCGGCCATTCCGAGAGTTATCTCTTCCGAGAATTATCCCTCACAAATTACGTTCATAACCAAGATCTATCACTGTAACATTCATTCTTCTGGCCACGGTTGCCTGGACATTCTCCGTTCCCAGTGGTCGCCGGCTTTGTCGGTATCGAAGCTCCTCATATCCGTAATGTCCTTGCTGGCCGATCCGGATCCAAACTCACCCATGAATGCGGAAGCTGCCCATTAAACAGGCAAAATCGCACGATGCACGATGAGAATGCCCGCAAGTGGACCGAGAAATATGCCAAATAGTTTCGATTATTGTCTTCAGTTTTCATGTTTATGTTCCCTTTAAGTATTCGTTTGAGTTTACAAATTAATTTGTTATTGTTAGTAATATATGATGAATATTATTATGTGTATTATTGGTAATTATCTACATTTACTGAGTCAAGAATAAATGAAATCACTTTTTGATAAGTGCCTCTCGGAGACTGAAAAGCATATATCAATTGTTTAAGCTGTAAAAAAAATGCAAAATTCAATGACCATTCAAAACTTGTTGACTAAATTAAATTCCAATTAAATATTCAGCCTCTATTAGGAGAAAAAACTCAATTGACCAGATTAAGTTAGCCACTGGTTTATCCTGCAATTTAGGCAAATCGTTTATGCTAGTTCAAAAACATTTCAATTAGTAGCGAATTAATTTTGGCCAGCGTAATATGCAAGTTGCAAGTTAAATATTTAGAATAGTTAAGTAAACCAACATACACGCCTGAAAATATTTTATGTAATAATGAAAATTGTTTTGCAGGACCGCCAACATGCAAAGCCATAACGAGAGGAGAGCAGCAGCGTGGGCGAACTGATTAAAATAATTAAATTTGAATAGGTAGCGGAAAAGTGGGAAAGCGGAAAAATGTTTACGTGGCTGGTGATGGGCATCCTGCAGGCTGTTGGCGGGGACCTGACCCCCGATTCGTATGTGAATACCACAAATTGGTATAATACCAACGAGAGCCTGTCCTCCACGGAACTGAACCATAGGTGGATTAGCGGTGGCTCCACCGTCCAGCCGGAGGAGCCTGTTTACAGCACCGAACTGCCCACCTATCAGCATTGCATCGCCACCCGGAACTCCTTTGCCGATTTGTTCACGGTGGTGCTCTATGGATTCGTTTGCATTATTGGACTATTTGGCAACACCCTGGTGATCTATGTGGTGCTGCGCTTCTCCAAAATGCAAACGGTCACGAATATATACATCCTGAATCTGGCGGTGGCGGATGAGTGCTTCCTGATTGGCATACCCTTTCTGCTCTATACGATGAGAATCTGCAGCTGGCGCTTTGGGGAGTTCATGTGCAAGGCCTATATGGTCAGCACATCGATCACCTCCTTCACCTCGTCGATCTTCCTGCTCATCATGTCGGCGGACCGCTATATAGCGGTGTGCCACCCCATCTCCTCGCCCCGGTATCGAACCCTGCACATCGCCAAGATAGTGTCGGCGATCGCCTGGTCAACTTCGGCGGTCCTCATGCTGCCGGTGATCCTGTATGCCAGCACTGTGGAGCAGGAGGATGGCATCAACTACTCGTGCAACATCATGTGGCCAGATGCCTACAAGAAGCACTCGGGCACCACCTTTATTCTCTACACATTTTTCCTGGGGTTCGCCACGCCCCTGTGCTTCATCCTGAGTTTCTACTATTTGGTTATACGGAAGCTGCAGTCGGTGGGTCCCAAGCAGGCCACCAAGTCCAAGGAGAAGAGGAGAGCTCATCGGAAAGTTACCCGACTGGTTCTGACGGTAATAATGGTGTTTATATTTCACCAAAATATGCTCTACATTCTCTCTTTCATCACTCGACAGGTAATTAGCGTGTACATTTTCTGTTGGCTTCCACACTGGATTTCGCAGGTAATTAATTGTAACTAATTGGAGAGGAATTCCTAACTTCTGATCTCCTAGGTTGCCTTGATTCACTCGAATCCCGCCCAGAGGGACCTGTCCCGGCTGGAGATACTCATCTTTCTGCTTTTGGGCGCTCTGGTCTATTCAAATTCGGCAGTTAACCCCATACTCTACGCCTTCCTGAGCGAGAACTTCCGGAAGAGCTTCTTCAAGGCCTTCACCTGCATGAATAAGCAGGATATTAACGCTCAGCTGCAGGTGGAACCCAGTGTTTTCACCAAGCAGGGCAGCAGGAAGAGGGGTGGTTCCAAGCGGCGGCTGTCCACCAATCCACAGATGCCTCCCCTGCTGCCGTTAAATGCTGGTAACAACAATTCTTCGACCACCACATCCTCGACCACGACGGCGGAAAAAACCGGAACCACAGGGACGCAGAAATCCTGCAATTCCAATGGCAAAGTGACGGCTCCGCCGGAGAATTTGATTATTTGTTTGAGCGAGCAGCAGGAGGCCTTCTGCACCACCGCCAGGAGGGGATCCGGTGCAGTGCAGCAAACCGATTTGTAACCCAGTTTAAGCAAGAATTTCCTTTAAATAAATACAAGATGGAATACATTTAAATATATTGTAATACGAAGTATAAAAGGCATTTAAATGATTTTGTAAATCCTTTCTACCACAAACATTATAATGAAATTGAGTCTAAGCAGTATTAATGTGTGTCTAAATGAACGGCATATATTTATTAGCATAAGAATGGGAATTGAGACGCGATTCTAATAGAATCCTTAAACGCACAACGATATATTAGCAATATATAAAAGTCGATGGGATTAAAAAAGGATATTAAATAAAACACAAAAAAAATGTAAGTGACAGAAATATTTATTTTTTACAGGCATTATTCCAAGTAAATGTTTTAATAATAGTTCATAAATTTAATCTGAATTGTAAAAGGATATGAAGGTAATTAACAGCACACATGTATTTGTATATTTTACTGCCAACATAACATCTATCACAAGTAAAAATTCACCATCGAACCTTTACTGAATAAATAGCAGATAATACTTAAGAACTTTGAATCCATTCTCGTTTTAGAAACTTATCTTAAATAAATAAATGGTTGCTTCTGCAGTATATTTAATAATTATCCAAATAAGTAATTACACTGATTTATGCAATTAAAAAGGAATAAGACGGGATTGCGTGAAATAAGCAGCTTAGCCAGAAGTAAGTCAGTCAGCCAAGAAACTCGTAAAATGTCAAATAAAAAACTTTTTACGAGGCCACCCGGCGGACGACGAAACCAGATGAGTCAATGCCACTATTAAAGTCTGCGGGTGTCTGAGGCTGAGTTTTAATTGAAAAAGTAAGAGTAACCTAGAATTTCGTCATTTTAATATTAACATTTCTTTGTTTTAATTGTGTATATATGCAACGAAATTTTTAAAATGTGACTGGGTGAATACTGATGTTAATTTGCTTTTGTGAGAATAATTATAAATAATTAAAATATGTTTGTTTGACAAACAGTATCTCATGGAATGAGCTGAATACTCTGTAATTTAGGCTTAGAATTTAAATTACATAAACTGAATGTGCTTGAAAAAGTGTCAATAAAGCAATGTTTGTATAAAATGTAAGTTTTGTTACTCGGAAGACTTTTTGGTTTAAAGGATATTTATAGAATGATTTACCGTAAGGAGTGAGTTTAAAGTTAAAAACAAGAGAGAACGCTATAGTCGAGTACCTCGACTATCAGATACCCGTTACTCAGGTAAAGGAAGTGCGAGAGAGATGAAGATATGCATGCAGCCTAGCCGTGCAAGCACTGCTTGAATTCCATTATTTTCTCATAACTTTTGATGAATGGTCCGATTTAAAAAAATTCTTCTACATTTCGATGGGTACATAAATTACAACTTATTTATCGGGCTATCTGTCTCTCTAGTTCATCCTCTAGTTCAATTGAATCCCTTCACGACTCCCACCTGCTTTTAACGGTGAAAGGCTACACAACTTGACAACTTCGTTTCCCACCATTCATTGGTCTGGGAACAAATCTAAGACTTTTGTGTGAGCCTCGGGTGTATTTTTTCGTGGTGCTGCTGTTGTTGATTTATTTGGATACGATTGAACTGAAGTCGAGTTAAGAGCTTTTAAGCCAGCGCACTTTGGAGAACAACCTGCCAATATATTGTATTCTGGTTGCTGCACCGGCATTAAATCAAGTTTAGGAACTTGGCTTTCTGCCACTTTCCCGGCTTGCCTTTCCCCCAATTGATTTATGCGTTTCAGCGCGCCAGCATAAAGAGTTGGTTCGGAATGGATTCTCAAACATCCCTACGCTCTCCTGCAACTGCAGGTGAAAGGTGAAAAGTGAGGAGTGAAAATGTTAACTCAAATATGGGAAAGCAATTCATTGAAAGGAAAAAATAAATAAATGCCAAGAACGTTTGAGCTTTGAGCTGTTTGCTGGGGGATTTGCGTAAGCCAAGAGATGGGGTAAAAGAAACGACAGGTTAGCAACTTTTTCGAGTGCAAATTTGTGAGAATTTTCCGTGTTTGGCTTGTTGGTTTATTTTACTTTCCTCCCTGGCATCTGTATCATTATTACTCTTGACGTCTCAGAGCTTCGCTTCTTCTGGCCTTTGAATCCCCTATTCTCATCTGAGGTTTTCCACAATAAGTTGTGTAACTTAAAGTAAAAGTCGTTTGATTTATGTGGAATTCGGTTATAATTAGTTGATTAGTTTGTGTGTTTCAGGCCCATCACAATTCTGTGGTTGCACCTGGAGTGCAATTGAATTAGAACTGTGGATATTGCGGTTTGCAGGTAACTCTTTGATGGAAACGGTGTTTGCCATTCTTCTCGGTTTCCGACGAATCGATTTTACCAGATAAGACCATCGGGACCCCTGCTCAGATGTCAGTGTCAGGGGCAGAAGAAAGGCCTTCCGAAAAGTCCAGACAACTGCATTTCAACGCACAGGTTGAAGAACCAAAGGAACCATCATTGTCATCAGCGTTAACAACGGGGATTGTTGGTCAAAACTATTGGAACTCCGCTATGGCTTGCAATCTGAAACGTGAGCTGTTAAAAGTCTCAGTTAACAGCACTGACGAAAAGAAACATATTAGTAAATAAAAATTAACATTTCTTTAGCACATTTCCTCTTACTTAAAAATTCTAAAAAAGGAAAATACTTTTTTTTATATATTCTAAATATTACTTATTTTTATCTTCAGGTCTCTTTAGCGCATTTCCTGTTGTTTAAAGATTTATAAATAAAAGGATTGCCTTTTAAGAAATATTCTCAATATTACAACGCATTTTTTCTTAGTGTTATGCCGCAGCGCCCAGCGAAAAGCTCTCGCAAAATACAAAACGTGACCCAGAAAAAGAGGAGTAAGAGCCCTTCTCGCAGGATCTGTTGCATTTTCGGCTGGAGAAAGCTTTGTCTGGCCAGCTGGCTGCTTCCGGTCGCCGAATGCAACGCCTACTGGGAACTGGGAATCGCCCACATTGGGATCCACTTTGGCCCCTCACCTCCGGTTCGTGTGTCTGGCACTTACCATTTCATTATTGCCGAGATTGGATTACGCCGTAAATGCATTTCGCTGTTGTCGTCGAAGCTGGCCGTATACAGCAATATCCTTAAGGTCCCCGCCTGGGCAAATGGTTCTCCCGAGGGCAAATGGTAAACGCCTTAAAACCATAGTGCAATCGATGGTTTGGCCTAAATTGAGGACCCCACATCCTGCCTAAGGTATTTAGCTCAGCTTGTTACGACGCATACGTATTTCGTAAGCTACAATAATCGGCTTTCCCCTCTAATTACCATGAAAGGACTCAGTGAAGGATTTGAAATTAGTTGATGATGGCAAAATTATAAGACAAAGATTATAAATTCATGCCAATTAAATCCGGACCATATTTGGTTTCTTAATAAAACATGACCGAATTAGATTTGTTATTGAATTAAACATTTGTAATTATCATATCTTAATATGTATTTTATTTGTACAAACCTGTTGATTTATTTGAATTGAATTTATCCTTTTTCAACTTTTCCTAGGAAAAGTTTTTGCTTATTTCTCTGATTTGTGTCAAATTTATCAAAATTCCGGCCAACTATCGTAAAACAAATTCAGATTGCACCTGGGCTAGACTTCAACGATAAATCCCAATGGGGTAGTTACTGCTCGCTGCTCAATGTTTTCAACATGCAACAATTGTTTTTGAAAAATATTGCTGCCCTTTGCAACTTTATCCGATTTAAAGTGATAAAAAAAACATATGAAACTTGGACCAAATAAAACCACATCATTATTGAATACTATAAATGCAAAAGTTTCATTTAATATCAACTATGGCAGATATAAAAAGTGAAACTAAAAACCTTGAACATTTTTTTGGCCCGCCTATCTCTCCACGTCAGAAAAACTCAGTTTTTCAATGAATTGTTAATGCGATTTTTTGGCTTTTTGCCTTTTGGCTGCCTGTACTGGCATAAGCGTAACAATATTTTCACATTAAAGTCAGAAAAGAAAAAAATAGACAAATTATTTTAAAACTTGAATAAGAATAGGGGAATTTTGTGTCGCTTCTTGAACAATAAAATATGTAACAAACAAAAACGCAAATCAACCGTAAAAGACTTAAAGTTGGTAGAATTTAGATATACCCTGTCTAAAAATGAATTAATTAATTAGTTTGTTATGGAAATATACTTTAAATGAATATTGTGGTCTTAAAAATGCATCGCTTAGTTAATATGACAAAATATATATTTTAATAGATATCGTATATAGGTTAAAACGATTGTAAATGTATGTATATTGCCATTTTTATGATGATTAGATACTTGAGATGTCTTGAGAAAAATTTCAAAACATCTTTATTTTTCAATATTTGTTCATTGCCAACTCTGTAAGGGTATGAAAAGAAAGGAAATGAAAGCAGAATCAAGAGATTCCGGGCCTCAAACGGAAATGTATTGTGTCAGTCAGTCAAGTTATGACTCCTCTGTCCAGCGAAATGCAAATTTCAATTTAACTTGGATGCTCCGAAGACGTCGGATGCTCCCGAGAGTCTGGGGTCGCGCGGTTCCCATTTTCCGTGCAATTACAGGACGATGCCAGGACCAAAAACCAAGGCGACGGCGAGTAACGAAAACTTGTGTAATTGGTATGTGTGGTGGCAACTTTCTAATGGAGCTCCTGACTCTCGCCTTTGGTCCGTCCTGTTGGACAGTGCCGAAAAGTTTGCGGTCTCCGGAAAATCGGGGTCGCCATGCTACACACGTGGCTCAAGATTGAAGAGTGGAGTTCGACACAATTTGCCCACTAGATTGTAATTGGTTTTGCGGTGGATGCCAAGCCCGAAGGTTAAACCCAGCACGAGCTGGCAATTACGAAAATTCAATTTGAAGAAACTAATCGGTTATTCGAGAAATGCTGATAACATGAAAATTTTTATAAAATTAGTTTTACTTCTCGTATGCATTCATTATTTTTTTGCAAATTAATTTTTTCAAGAAGCGATGGTTTTTCTTTTTGTTTCTGTGTTTGTGAAAAGAAGTGTAGTTTTACCTTTTATTTTTGTCCATTTTGAAAACATTTTTGTGAGTTTTTTTTAATTTGTAGTTCATTTTTATCAATTCAAAAATACAGTATCATTCCTGACAGTAGCTTTTAGTGATCTTATCTCATACAATCTTGTCCCCAAAAGTCAAAGATTCATAACTCGAATTTCTGTAAAACTTGAACCAATTCTTGTTGTACATAAGTTTCCCCATGGTTTTATGACTGACAACAAATTTTATTGCCGTTTACACACACAAAAAAAGTCTTTATTATTAATCTATACTTGAAATTTGTAAAATTGAGAAAATTAAAAAATCTTTATATTGAGAATTTTTCTTTATACATTTTTCCTTAAAAAATTCTCAATATTACTGATTTCAAGTTGTGTCCCAAAGATTCAGTTAAAACTAACATCTAAGCTTAAGCCATTTTGTAAATATTTGTTGAATTTAGATAGAAATACGCGATCTCAATAATGTCTAATACATTAAGTTATTCTTTTTCCTTATTCGATTTTTTGTTACTTTTAACTTACGACTTGAAATAATTTGTTTTTATTATTTTGAGGGCTTTAATCAACACTCTTTTGCCAATTCATAATTGCTTAGACATCGTTTTAATGACTCCAGACCGCCTGTGACCTTTGACACGAGAATGCTCCTGGCATCTCCTCCTACTGCGGATCCCTTCACCCCGCTCCACCTTTAATCAACCGCCATAATTTCGTATGACATTCCCTCGCATGGAAAATGCACACTCTACACTGCACGCCGTCACACAGGTCCCCCGAAACATTTAAATGCCATTTCAATTACGCGCTCTATCCCAACAGAACCTGCGCTCCCCGAATAAACCCCTTTGCCTCTTAACCCTCTATTATTCGCGGGGCCAAAAGCATCCGCTTCGTTAGTGCAACGTTTACGCACAAATTAACACGCTGGCAGCTGGAACTTTTTGCCATCCAGGGCGACTGCGAAACACAAACGACAAAGGGCTGCAAAACACACAGACCGACTGAAGAGCGCTTGGATAAAAACAAAAAACATAATTTCAATTTTAATGAGCAGCAGCGGGGAAATTATTCGGAAAAATTGCGTAACATAAAAATGAATTTCTATTATTTCTTGGAATCCAGCAGAAGCAGCAGACATTCCCCGGTGAATGGATTTCCACATCACGTTGCATGTGTGCCAGAGCCACTGGAATGCATTTGCATTAAAAGCCGGAGTCCTGAGTGCATCCTGATGCCAGCGGAATAGGAAATAACGAGAATATATACGGGAAACGGCCGGAGGAGTTGGACTGGTTGGTCTGGTTGGTCTGGTTAGAGGCCTCCATAAATACACCCATATTTCAGCATTCATAATTTTCTATTTACCACTCGGTTGTGCCGAGAGCCTTATTGGCATTTGTGCCTTTCCTTTTATGGACGACGCAATCTCCCCCATTTTCATTTCGAGCTAACTGCTTTATGTAACCTCACATTTCAGGTATGACTCGGTAGTACTCTTAAAATATTAAAAATTCTTATTAAATAAAGAGGAATGAAAAGAAAATGAAATAAGTATACAAATTGTAAAACTTTAATTTTGTAGTTCTTTAAACAAAAAACAAAAATGTTCCTAAAATATCATTCTGAACTAGATTTCGATTGAGTAATACAAGTTGACACATATAAATAAAAAATCAAATTAAGAATAGGTAAACGGCAAATATATATTTTCACTTTTTCTTGAACACCAAAATTAGTTTCTAAAATGAATAAAACACACCCAAATTGATTAGAAAATTTTGATGGATTCGTTAAAATTAAATTCCTTTGCAATCAATCTTCCCTAAGTGGCCTCTGGTTGCTCCACCTCAATAAATTCAGAAAGTTCAAAAATTTCATAATCAACATTTTTCTACCCTAGATCGGCACATATACACCCGCGTTTCCGCTTTCTCTTCTCCTGCATGCAACTCCCCAAAGCTTTTTGGCTTAAAATGTTAATTGGACGCTGAAATGTTAAATTAGTAAAAAGCAAAGCGGGACAGAAAAGAGGGGCGCTGGAAAAAATGCCAGAAAAATGTAAGCCCCAGCCCACCCACAGCAGTTATGAAAAATGTCAGTTGGATGGCGCCCAACGACGGGGCAGAGGGAGAATTCGGGGACAGACAACTTCCGGAACAGTGGGACAGAAGAGGCTCCCTCCACTCCCATTTTATTATGCATAAATTATGAAATTACGCAGAAAATAAATAAAAGTGAACCGCCATCCAGTTTAATGCCGTGTTGGCAGACTCGCTCTTTGTCTAGGCCGAACGACAGGCAGTGTTGACAACTTCGCTAACTTTGCCTTTAAATTTGTTAAATTCCAATTTGTCTTTAATATTTGTCTGTTAAAGTTGTAAAAATAAATTCGTGACTATTGAGCTTTTAAAATTTATGGGGAACAAATATTAAAAAAAATAATTAACAGCAGTATGTGTTAAATTCTTTATAAATAAGATAACTAAAGTTTTGTTTTTTTTTAAGTATTGTAAACTTGGCATCACTACCCAAAGGAATCTCCTTTGACGGGGCCAAAGGAAAGAATTATTAAGCCATTTACGTGCCTTTGTTTTAATTTGCTGCATTTTGCAATTTGAACTGTGATTTTGAGTGATGGCTGCGTGGGGGAGTTAATCTTGATTCTAGGTGAGGGCTGCGTCATTCCTGGGCAGGTGGTTTAAGCACCTGTCAGCCATGCGCCAGTTACGAGGGCTGCCAACTGGTCGAAAGTGGCTTTCGGCCGAATTAAACGGGCCATGTCCAGGGGAAACATAATTGATTGCGGATACGCAATGTTTGCAGAAATTACATTGCGGTGCGGTTGACTGATGAGAGGGTGTGTGTGGAGGTCATGAGTCAAAGCAGTCATTAAATGGCTTAGCTTAAATTGAGGAATCATTAAAGACGGATTACCTAGAAAATAAATCGTAAAAAAATTACAAATATTTATTTACGAATAGAATAATTTTGAATAATTTTCGAATGATTGACATTTTTTGTGTGGATTTGGTTTAACAGCTAATTCTTTAAAATATGAGTTAAACTTAGAAAAACCATCCCTATTATTTCTAGGATGATACATCTATGAGTATTAAGATATAATAAATGAGTATTAAGATATAATAAATGCATTACAATGAATATATTGTTTGATTTCAAAGTTTTAAAATTATTATCAGTATTAACAACAACATACGGACATTGTCAAGATAAAGTTTCCTCCCTTCTTTAATGCCAAGTAGTTTTATTCATCCAAATTTATTATCCCTGAATTTAATTTATATTCGGATTTAATTTTTGCACTTTGTTACAGCATATGATGTAAAATTTGCAACTTTACTACCGTGGAGGTGTAGTAAAAGGTGCCAATGGCAGCGAATACCAAAGACGCCATCATTAATGAAAATTAAATTCAAACAATTTCGATTTGATTTCACCATCAACTGTCCAGCTGCTGAACGTGCGAATCGTAAATGAATTTTACGACTGATCGAATTTTCCAATTTAATGAGGGAATAAAATATACAAAAAAGCGAACGAAAAGGACAAGAGTTGTATTAATGAAAAAGGCAGCGCAGGTAAAATTGAAAGCCGAGTCTTAGAAGGATTAAAGATTTATTAAGAAATGCATTTGGCTGAAAGCTCCCGGAGGAGCAAGTCGGAAACCGGATGAAGGAGCTACGATGCTCAAAAGCAACTCAAGATAAAGTAATCAATGAGTTTTTTATGCGAAAAATTCAAACGAGCAGCTAAACTGATTTACAATGAGCTACAAAATGATGATGAAGACAAGAAAGACGGAGGGAAGAACAGAGACGAGATGTTCAAGGTGACTGAAAATTAATGATAAAATTTCGCTGGAATGCTAGTATAAAGAAAAAAGATGTTGAGTATGCATCAGAAATGTTTTCAACAAAAATGTATAGAAATGTCAAAGAGATATTCAAAGTCGGGCCTGGCAAAGAAACAAGAATTTTTGCCCGATTTTTTTTGAGAAGGAATGCTAATCTTGAAAAGCTCTGTTAAAATGTATGCATCGGGGATTTGCATGAAAATAACAATCTGCAAAATAATAAAACACCCAAGCACAAGTGCAGACAGCTTTATCAGCTGAGCAACAAACATTAAACAATAAAATCACTCGGGCAGATGTTCAGCAACTCATTCGAAATGCATTTCAATTAAATGCAATAAATTAAATATAAATCCAGCACAGACCTAACCAGATCTAACCATATGCCGCAGTCGCCGCCCAAGTAACATGACCCCCAAAAATGTTGCATAATTAATTAGCAAAGCATGTGGCGAGAGAACAAGGTCAACACCAGAATTCCTTTCGTTTGCAAAGACTGCAAATTATGCAGAAAATAAGATGCAAACATAAGTTGCAAATAGTTTTTCAATAACGGGGGTCGGTCATTCAATACCCTGAAAAAATTAAATATTGTATAAGAATTTTGTGAAAAACTAACTTATTATACAAATCAATACAATTTACCATCTTAATGGGTAGTTTTTAACATTTCTGTTAGGACTAACAGAGTTCTAACAGCTCCTAGTATAAGACTTTAAGACTTTTAAGACTGTCTAAAATAAAAAAGTCTTATAAAATACGTTGAATATTTGGTAGTTAAAATAATAGTAGTTACTATGTTTTAAAATCCAAATCATTTAAATACTGATTATATATCTTTCGACCTAGTGGTCCTTTTCCTGTTCCTGTAATTTTTTCAAAACTCCTTAATAAGGAGTCTCCTTATGTTCCCACGCGATTTGCTTACAAAGCTCTCGAGCTCTCGGCAGTTCGCCTCCTTTGCCAGGCGAGTGCGAACCCACAAGTGGCATCATTGGTAGCCATCTAATGACATCCAGCAGCTGTCAAACAAGGATGATGACGACGAGTGACTCAATCTTTGACTGACAGCCAACTGAATTCTAAAGCATTTTAATTGCTGTCTCAACGGGCGATGCTGGCTCAGCTTTGGCGGATAGCCTCAGCTTTAGCTTTAGCTTTTCTCCCGATGCAGGCGGGATGAAAGGGCATAAATATGTTGACCTTGCACTCAGTCAGTTAGAAAGTGAAAGTGAAAGTGAAAGGGGCTGCCGGCTGAAAGGCGTGCGAATTTGCATAATTTGCATGCAGCGAGGAGGCGATGCAATTGCACTCAAACCAACCATGGAATTTAGTTGTTAGCAAAACTTGCTGACAAATTGTGGCCCAGTCGACACCTCAAATCCCAGATCCGCCCACAGTTTTGGCCCTATTCGGTGCTCCGTGCATTCCCCTGGCACTTTACCTCCGTCTGAGCGGCGTCTGTGCGGATTTCTGGCCAAAAGGACGAAGGAGGCCAAAAGAAGGACGACAATGTTGGCGACGACGACGCTGTTGACGACTTTTGCCATTGAGACAGCCAAAGTTTTTATGGCAATTTTCATCACAGCCAGACACTTGAAGGGCGCTCCATGCTTTTTGTTGGTAGTTGCACGAATATGGGAATTTTAGCATAAATAGCAACCAACTTACATATTTTCCCTCCCTTTTCATCGCCTTGCCCTCATAGGCCGGGCCTGAATAAAGTGGAAAAGTTTTCACAAAAAAAAACATGTTATGAAATTAAAATGGCACAACTTAAAGTAGGTTCTCCTGAATGCAGTTAAACGCAAGAATAATTACATTCACAGCAAGTTTGTGGTGTTCTGTGTTTAAAGTTCCATCAAATTAACCTTTGAAAATCTTGGAAATGTTATAACTTACTTAGATTATGCATTCAAATACCTGCTTTCAAAATATGATTTTAAGCTACATGATACGATTAATTCGCTGGCAATCGTTAGCACTTTTTTCAATATCAATTAACCAATAAGCCATAAATATTATACGTAACCTTTAAGCTAATTTAATGTGCTTTATTTTTAAATAACGCTGAATAAAGAAGTAAAGATTGAAATTGAAAGGTATAAGAAATACCTTGTCTAGAATGAAACCGACCGAAGGATATTGTAATATTTTACGAAATTATAAGTTTCGAGAACTCAGTCAACAGTTTATGACTCAATTAGCATTATTCATTCCTTTGACACACGAATGTGTATCTCCCTCCTGCCATCGATTTTCTAGCCAATGTGTGAAAATGTACCAAAAGAAAGCAAGCTATCAACAGCTCAATATGTGTACAGGACACTTGTTTCGGATACCGTCCTTACGGAGCTCTAAATCGGAGCTGGGGAGGATAAAAAATATGAGTAAAGCTCGCAAAATGTCAACACACTGCGATGCGATGGCAGAGGAGGAAGACAAGCCGAATGCACAGATTTCATCCAGCTCAATTTTGCAGGATTTGCCGGATCGCCAGGACCTTAAACTCGGACCCGGACAGGTGTCCTGGCCCGTCCATTAGACGACCCTTAGCTGAGCTTTTAAGCAGCCTGCCTGGAAGGCTTTCACTGGGGAGGGTTTTCTAGCTGTGAACCGGTGGGGATGCAGTTCGAAATTTGTATGACCCGGATACGCTTGGTGTGAGTACGGGTCGATATACATACGAGCATGGAGCATGGGGTCCCCGCCATCCATCTATCCGTTGGGCATCCGGGTGTCCAGTGTCCGGTGTCCGGTTGATTGCTCGTCAGCTTCGACTGGCGTTTGGCTTTCGGTTTCACACTGTGCAGAGCAAATAACATTTTTACAGTCGGTCTTTGATTTGATTTTGAGTGCAAACCTGATGGATGCGGATGGGTCTCCGCCATCGCCACCGCCCTCGGCACTGGAACCGGTGCACCGTCAGTTAAAGTCACCACTTTGCCTGCAACTTTGCGGCAATTTTTATTTACCAGTGGCAATCCTTTTTGCCATACTTCTTCGGGCTTCACTGCTTTTCGGGCCCCATCACAGCCGCCACCTCCTCGTTCTGCATCAGACTTAATTAAGTTTTGTCCTGGCTGCTCTGAGGCATTGTTTACATGCCAGCCAAATGGCCAAGCTGAAAAAAATTCACAAAAATAGAAAAATAAATAAAATGAAAAGTTGAAAATGTGCAACAAAGTACGGGGAAAATTGGAGGACGCCGAATAGTGTAGGCTCTTAAGGATTTTTTGCAAGCAGTATAAAGCAGCAGATAA
Organism: Drosophila lutescens; assembly: GCA_037075285.1. Taxonomy (NCBI): domain Eukaryota; kingdom Metazoa; phylum Arthropoda; class Insecta; order Diptera; family Drosophilidae; genus Drosophila; species Drosophila lutescens. The sequence continues at coordinate 942,756 of JBAMCF010000601.1, forward strand.
AACAATTTATATTTTAAAAAGCCTTACAAAAATGTTATCTTAAATCACAATCGAAATTTATTTAAATTGAACCTATATTTGTATATTATACCATATTTAATCACATTGACTATACCCATTGAATTTGCTTTTATTTTTTGGCGATTTTTGTTTTGTTTTTGTAACCTTTGGGTTGAGTTGTTTACCATGTCTTGAATTCAATCAAATAATTTAAAGAACTTGGAAAAAAAAGAGTAGAAAAAAATACCTAGGTAACAAAAATACTGTCTTATATTCCATTAAATGCCCTGACACTCCCATTAAAAATGCAGGGCAAGGAAAGCTAGAGGAATGGCCATGGAGCGAGCCAAACTCGGTTAAATAATCATTGTCTACTTTCGCTTTAAGCACCTTCTAATTGCCTTTGTTAATTTGCGAGCATATTTCACTGGGAAGAAGCTTTAAATTGCACCGAGTGACTGAGACTCTGTGGCAGGAGGAAACCGAACCCGAAACCAAAACCTAAACCAAAGCGGAAAATGAAGCGTGAAAAGCGGAAACGGAAATTAAGCGACTGCAGTGGGACTGGAGCTCTACAGCTCCAGAGCTCCAGATCCTGTGGCAGGACATCGCCGTCGCCATTGTCGCGTCACTTGCCACGCGATGGCCATTGTCCAGTGGCCCCTTCTCCCCTTCCCCACCACTGGCCATTGTGCAGTTGGTTTTTCCACGGAGGAGACAGCGGCGACGTGGAAAAAGGCTCAATGGGCGGATGGAGGCGGTTTCCCCGGGCTCCACTGTACTGTCTGCCCTGCGTTTGACTGCTGCAAATTGCACGAGGTGGTGGCGCACTTTGTTTATTCTCCCATTCGTTGATCTTTTTGCCCTCAGCCATTTCAGAGAAGTAAGGATGTGTTTGCAGGCTTTAAGACAGCTTCAACTAGTCAAAACTATATGAATATGTATAAATATTTAACAAGTACTTACGGATTATTAGGTTCTTTTTATTCTTCGGTTTTTTATGACTTTATATGATTTATTAAATAATTTAGAAAGTGCAATATATCATTAGATTCGAATAATTTCGAATTTAAAGCAAGATTATTTTCAATGTATTTCTTTTCTTGGGGACTAGCCTTATGCTTTAACTCTTTTCTTTTAATCTGTAAGAGCACTTTATCTAATTTTCTAGCAGTAGGTAAAGTACCTAAAAGGATCTGAAATATTTCAAAAGCGCGAGCAGATTTGAGATTATGTATCTTGGAACTTTTATGATCACACAGCAGCTGTCCTGATAATTAGCACACCCTAAAGGCCTTAAATATATCAGGGATTAGGTAAAGGGGAAGTCCCATATGCAGATGTCAACCCAATAAAAGAAGTACCTGCGCCAGGTAAATGCACAGACTACCTGTTACCCTCTAGCATTTTTTCTTGTATAAAAGCCACTCCAACAAAGTGGATGGTATCAGTCAGCAACTGAATCTTGTCCTAGACACATCTCAGTAATTCTGAAACAATTGTGAATAACAATCTTTTAAAACTCCTTCGATATTGAACACCTTAGTTGAAGAGCTATTTCAACCACTACAACAGCTTAAGCTTCGCTTATCAGATCCAGCATATCTATCGTTATCATGTTCGACGACGAGCCAATCTCCAGCTTTGTGTTCAGCAACGATGAGACGACGCAGACCTTCCACCACCAGTGGTTCGCCCAGGGCCAGTTGCACGAGTGTACCACCTGCTACAGCTCCATCGACGCCGATGAGCCGCCCTCCCAGCATTGGCTGCGCGGAGGAGAGGCCTCCCAGGGACTGCAGCTCACCAAACAGCAACAGGCTGTCCTGGACATCATCGAGGCCCGCCAGATCGAGACCTTCTTCTTCTGCGACGAGAGCTCCAAGGACAAGCTGGACCACTTCATGGGGGAGACCTGTGCCCGGGGAATCCCCGAGCTGCTCCGCTGGATGTTTCAGAACAACACCGTGGCCGTGGAGTTCAATCTGGCCTGCTACGTGAACGCCATGGACCAGGTGCTAATCTTCCAGAGCGGATCCCTGAGGGTTGACCACCACTACGACGTGGACGAGTCCGTGGGAGTGGTCTACGAGATGCTGATGCAGAGGATCGAGAACTACCTGAACTGCAGCAGTGAGTACGGGATGGCCGAGTGCAGCATCACCAGGTTGAAGGTCCAGGTCAGGAGGATTCGGGTGGATGCGGACAGTCAGCCCGCGGAGTCGCTTTCCTTCGCCCTGCCCCTGCAGCTGAAGCAGGACGAGGGTCTGACCACCACTTCCAGTCCTTCCACCAGTGAATCCGAGTTGGCCAGCCTGCGCTCCGCCTACCTGAAGCACTTCCGCGAATGCAACGGCTACTTCCCGCCCAACATGAGGGTCAATCTCTACGGACTGCAGCAGTGCAAGACCACCAAGGAGCTGTACGTGGTGCCCTACCACGTGAGCGAGACCCTCCAGCAGCTGCCCAACAAGAACTTCCTGATCCTGAACAACATCATGGGGCAGTTCCAGCGGCTCCACGAGCTCTCCACCCCCGTCAAGTCCATCGAGAGGGACCCCGCCAGCTCGCCCCTGAAGGGCCTGCACTGCCGTAGGTGCCGCACACAGTTCTCGCGGAGCAGCAAACTGCACATCCACCAGAAGCTGCGATGTGGCCAGGACTTCTCCGTGGACAGCATGCACGCGGACATCGTCGAGATCTACGAGCAGTGCCTGCCCATCTCGAGGAGCGTCTTCCAGCACGCCTGCTACGGCATCACCAAGCCCAAGACCGTGATGCGGAAGGGTCAGTTCGTGCCCATCGAGTGCGACTGGCGCAGCGAGAGCTCCGTGAAGGTGCAGCACGGCCCGTGTGTGGTTATCAGCAACGCCCAGCACAGCAGCCCCTGTAAATTTTACTAAATAAACAATAACGTTAAGCACAAGTATCTTTCTTTTTCAACTATGGCGGGAAATATTTAACATACTCCTGTATCTCTAATTGTGTCCATTGCTCAGGAGGAGTTTTGAAACAATTCAATGTTATTTAGAAGTACAGCGATTAAAGGCATAAATATAACATTTGTATACCTTTTTTCGTAGAGTAAAATGGCATATTGTATATGTGGGAAAGTACATATGTAACAAGAACAAGGAAGCGTTTCGGACCCCATAAACTATATATGTCCTTGATCAGGGTCACAAGCACAATCGATCAAGCCATGTTTGTCTGACTGTCCGTCTGTCTTTTCGGATGAACGCTGAGATCTGGAAAACTATGAAAGCAAGAAGGTTGGGATTCACCATACAAATTGTAGAGTTTCTTTTGCGCAGCTCATGTTTGTTTCATTTTGAATTTTTGTCACCAAATTGGCTGTTAACTAATGTCTATAACAGAAGAATATTAATAAGTTGACCAATACTTTTCCATTTAGATAGCACATTGTACAAGCACTTCTAGAATTCAAAATAAAATTTGTAAATTAAAAAAAATATCAAAATGTTTTCCCTTAGTAGCAGATTAATTTTATTTATATGTAACTCAAAACATAACATACTTTTTTATTATTTGTTATTGTAAAATAAAACATAGTCTTAGTAATTGGTGTCCTTTGCGTCTTTTACCGCCCTGCAATGTCGATTTTAGTGGGCATTTGCGTAGTCACTCTCCTAAAATGCTGATAAATAATAACGTGCATTCACATTTTCCAAGTGAATAAAGGAAATGTTCGTAAACAATAATACTCCTTGTCGATCGAACAACGTAATAGCTCTGAGATTGGGAATTCCTCGAACTAAAAGAATAATATTTTGTCAATTTCGTAAGATAATTTCACTTCTTGATTTAAAATATACAATATTTTAAATATAGTTTGTATACAGTTCCTCAAAAGACTATAGACACCAGTCTTTAATTTAAGTTTTGCCTTTTATTTTCTTTTTCAACGTAAAGAATTTAGCATATCTTTTTAAGGTTGTTATTAATATTAGTTTTTTAAATCTATTCAATGGAGACTCAAATAAATCAAATGTGAATGGTGACCCAAAAAAGGAAATGACAGATTAGATTATTTTTGTTAAACATGCAGTCGAATTTCTTAGCCTTGAAAATAGTTTAAAGTGAATATTATTTCCTTAGCCATTACTATCAGAATAATATTGTATTATACGTAATTTGTAAGTTGCTACTCTAATTAGTCTTAATTATTATTTTAAATATGTAGTCCGTTGTAAGTTCTTACCACTTTTTCGAGCCCCATATATTTTGTATTTCCAAGCACTTCCAGTGTAAATGGCTTTTCGGAGGTGACCCCATTTTCCTTCAAAGCTTTGATAAATAATAACATGGTTGATTTGGAAATTGTTTCAGAAGACTTAGGGTGCACATAAAGATATCGCAATTTCTTGCAGCTTCTTATCAAAAGAAGCATTAAGGAACCACAGAAGCAATCGATTAGCAATGTAGCTTTTTCCAAAGTGTTTTTATGTTTAATCAACAGTCTTTCTAGAGCCTCACCGTAAGGGCCATAAGAGTTTCTTATTTCCATAGATTTCAACATTGGAAAGAACGGAAGTTCACATTCGATTTCGCAACATCCAACTCCAAGCTTTTCTAAAACTTGATATGACAGACCGTCATTCTGATAAGTTCCTTGCACATTGCATCCGGAAACTCTGAGGGAACGTAGTTTTTTTAGTGGCGCACAAATTTCAAAAATATTCAGGTGTAAGTCAGCGTAAAAACTTGCAGAAAGATCCAACTCTTCCAAATCGACAAATTGCTGAATTAGGTGAACTGAAAATAAAAAGAATTGGTTATGGCAAGTTCATCCCTGTTAACGTGCGTATTCACAGACTTTTTGAATCGGGAATAAATCCAATCTTTAATTTTCTCAATGCTGACAGTTGCTTCAAAACATGAATGGCGCACTCAGTATCACATTCCTCAAATCCTTCATAAAATTCTAGGGCAACTGATATCAGATTTTCTGATCCTAGCAGTAAGGAACAAATTGCGTTGATGGTATCCTTTTCAACATGAGTTTGAAAAGACTCTAGTTTGTTGCAGTGATTTTCGATCAGCTGTAAAATAAGAGGCAGGTTTTCCACCCTTACTTCTCCAGTATCAATGTCTAGTACATTGGATCCACACAAACGCAAAATGATAATCAAATCTTTCGACGGTAGTTTGGTTAAATTTATTGTCTTGAATAAATCTCGGACGTGGTAAAGAAAAGCCTCGTGCAATATCGGATGGGAATCGGCCAATCTAAGTTTGTGCGATTGAGAAAGTTGCTTGAAAATGAAGTCCAGGACTTCAAGGGGCAGATCCAACAGAGCTTTAGAACTCTCCATTTTGTGCAGCAAAAACTTTCAATTATCCAGAAACAATAAAGCGTCGCAACCAGGGGTGCTCCTGAAAATATCGATGTACACTTGAGGGATGCAATTCTCACGATATTAAATATATCTTCCGATATTTATTCTGCATCAACGATTAATGATTTTTCCATAAGTAGTACATTGGAAATCTATAAATTAAAAGGTGGATCATTAACTAATAGTATTTAGCATAACAACTTTAATAAACATATTCAATAATTTGCAGATATTCTATAAATTTGTTCTTCGCTATATTCTCGTAGCTTACTTTTCGTAGGCTAAGACGCGGCTGTCGCATTTACAACTGCAGTGTTAACGTTCGCATCAACTTTACCGCGGAAGCGACTTTACAGTCGGTACAAAGTATAAAATTGTAACTTATTCCTTGTTTACACTATAGTCGAGTTATGAAGCTTGGCGTTTAATGGCTTATTGACACTACATTATTTCTTGCGAAACAATGGGAAGAAGATGAAAAAAAACTCCAGGCTTACATTACCCACTACCGCATCGACTAGTTGGACAGATGGTTGTTTATCCAAAATTGAATGCTTCAGGCATGTATTGGTAGTCGAAACATTGAAAAAAAAACCATGAATTCGGTTTAATTATTTATGACTGTTCGGGTCATAAGCCTAGTAATCAGATCGGCTAACAGTTTCACTAGATGAAAAATCGAATTCTTTGTAGTGCATCCGAAGTTTTCAGAGGAACAAAATGAGACTGTATCAGAATTGGTTCGCTGTTGCAGAAATACCATGAAGTGGTTATTATGCCCATTTCGAAATAATTTAACAATATCAAAAAACATTAAGCTTTAATATTTTTAAATTTGTTTCCCGCCATTAATTACGTTTTCGTAGTCTACTTTCCAATTTTCACAGTCAAGAGGAGGAATTCAAAATTGCACAGAAAAGAGCTCTTCAAAATCCGTAATATTTGGATAGCGGAATAACTGGGACATTTTTGGAACAGCAAAACCTTAAGAACCATCAACGGATGGTGGATGGCTCTCTGTGGGAAGACGTTATAATACCTTGAAACATCGATAAATAATTATAGATTATTATTGTTCGTCAAAATCCCTTATATGGACGCTTTCATTTATTTTTCAATTAGAAATCAGCCGTTTTTTGAAATGCAGAATCGTAGAACTCTCTTGGATCTACCGCTTGAACTTCTGGACTCAATTTTCAAGCAACTTTTTCTATCGCATAAATTAAAATTGGCCGATTCCAATCCAATTCTGGCAGAGGCATTCTACTACCATGTCGGAGATCTATCAGCTAATAGCTGAGGATTGGTCTCTTATTTTACGTTTGTGCGGTTTCAATGTGCTAGAAATTAATATGGGAGAACCTTGTGTGGATAACCGTGATTTAAAGTTAATCGAAAGGCATTGCTCAAAACTGGAATATTTTAAATCATATGAAAATGTTAATGCAGTGTGTTCCACACTGCTGCAAAAAGAAAGTCTGGAATCCGTCGCCTTAAAATTTGTAGAAGAGTTTGAAAACAATTGCCATGTTTAAGAAAATTAAAGATTGGATTTATACATGATAGAAAAAGTTAGTGAGTACGCACAGTGATAAGGATGCCCTTTCCATATTAATTATACCCGTTACTCGTAGAGTAAAAGGGTATATTGTATTCGTGCAAAAGTATGTAACAGGGAGAAGGAAGCGTTTCCGACCCCATAAAGTATATATATTCTTGATCAGGATCACTAGCCGAGTCGATCTAGCCATGTCCGTCTGTCTGTCTGTCTGTCTGTCCGTATGAACGCTGAGATCTCGGAAACTATAAAAGCTAGAAGATTGGTATTTGGCATGAAGATTCTTGGAGTTCCTACGCAGCGCAAGTTGGTTTCAAAAGGGTGCCACGCCCCCTCTAACGCCCACAATCGCTTATATACGATTTTAAAAATTTCAATATTTCGGAAAAGTAAAAATGCAGTTTTATTGTGTTTATCAATACCTATCGAAATGTAGAAGAAATTTTTGAAATCGGACCATTCGTTAAAAAGTTATGCGTGTTCAAAGTTTCTATCTCCATCTCCCTCGCACTCCCTTTACCTGAGTAACGGGTATCTGATTGTCGGGGCACCCGACTATAGCGTTCTCTCTTGTTTGTTATACCCGTTACTCGTAGAGTAAAAGGGTATATTGTATTCGTGCAAAAGTATGTAACAGGGAGAAGGAAGCGTTTCCGACCCCATAAAGTATATATATTCTTGATCAGGATCACTAGCCGAGTCGATCTAGCCATGTCCGTCTGTCTGTCTGTCTGTCTGTCCGTATGAACGCTGAGATCTCGGAAACTATAAAAGCTAGAAGATTGGTATTTGGCATGAAGATTCTTGGAGTTCCTACGCAGCGCAAGTTGGTTTCAAAAGGGTGCCACGCCCCCTCTAACGCCCACAATCGCTTATATACGATTTTAAAAATTTCAATATTTCGGAAAAGTAAAAATGCAGTTTTATTGTGTTTATCAATACCTATCGAAATGTAGAAGAAATTTTTGAAATCGGACCATTCGTTAAAAAGTTATGCGTGTTCAAAGTTTCTATCTCCATCTCCCTCGCACTCCCTTTACCTGAGTAACGGGTATCTGATTGTCGGGGCACCCGACTATAGCGTTCTCTCTTGTTTGTTATACCCGTTACTCGTAGAGTAAAAGGGTATATTGTATTCGTGCAAAAGTATGTAACAGGGAGAAGGAAGCGTTTCCGACCCCATAAAGTATATATATTCTTGATCAGGATCACTAGCCGAGTCGATCTAGCCATGTCCGTCTGTCCGTCTGTCCGTCTGTCTGTCTGTATGAACGCTGAGATCTCGGAAACTATAAAAGCTAGAAGGTTGAGATTTCACACACATATTCTTGGGCTTCCTACGCAGCGCAAGTTTGTTTCATCGAGGTGCCACGCCCCCCCTAACGCCCACAATCGCCATAAACGATTTTCAAATGTGTCTGGAGGCCACATCTTTTAAGATTTTAAAAATATATAAACGCCATTTTATAGTGTTTATTAATACCTATCGAAATGTAGAAGACATTTTTCAAATCGGACCATTCATTAAAAAGTTATACGCAATCAAAATTGTTTAAATATCTATCTCCCTCGCACTCCCTTTAGCCCCAATAGATAGTCGGGACTCCAACCCGAGTACAGCGTTCGCACTCCCTTTAGCTGAGTGACGGGTATTAGATAGTCGGGACACCAACCCGACTATAGCGTTCTCTCTTGTTTTTATTTTCAGTCTATCTTATTCTGCAGTTTGCCGATTTAGAAGAGTTGGATCTCTCTGTAAGACATGCCGATTATGGAAAAATGAATATATTTGAAATTTCCTCTAAGGAAACTACGTATCCTTAGAGTTTCCGGTTGCAATGTGCAGGGAACATTTCAGAATGATGGTCTGTCATATCAAGCTTAAGAAAAGCTTGGAGTAGCCTACTGCCAAATCGATCATAATCTTCCATTTTTTCCTATGCTAAAATATATTGAAATAAGAAACCACAGCCCTTCTTATCTGGATCTAGGAAGATCGTTGATTAAGCATGGAAGTACATTGGAAGAAGTTGTATTGATAGTTGAATACTTACATGAAGACTGTCTGCTTAATTTGATTAGAAACTGCAGAAAATTGCGATATCTTTATGTGCACCCTAGGTACGACCCTGATCTTTGTAAAGGGTGACGATCCTAAGCATACGGCGAATATTGTGAAGGTTTGGCTGCTGTATTATGCAACCTGTCAAATATTTTTACCACCAAAAAGCCCGGACTTAATTATTATAGAGTGAAATGTTTAAGTTTTTTGTTTATAGCTGAAAATGTTTCCCGCCATAGTTAAAAAAGAAAGATACTTGTGCTTAACGTTATTGTTTATTTAGTAAAATTTACAGGGGCTGCTGTGCTGGGCGTTGCTGATAACCACACACGGGCCGTGCTGCACCTTCACGGAGCTCTCGCTGCGCCAGTCGCACTCGATGGGCACGAACTGACCCTTCCGCATCACGGTCTTGGGCTTGGTGATGCCGTAGCAGGCGTGCTGGAAGACGCTCCTCGAGATGGGCAGGCACTGCTCGTAGATCTCGACGATGTCCGCGTGCATGCTGTCCACGGAGAAGTCCTGGCCGCATCGCAGCTTCTGGTGGATGTGCAGTTTGCTGCTCCGCGAGAACTGTGTGCGGCACCTACGGCAGTGCAGGCCCTTCAGGGGCGAGCTGGCGGGGTCCCTCTCGATGGACTTGACGGGGGTGGAGAGCTCGTGGAGCCGCTGGAACTGCCCCATGATGTTGTTCAGGATCAGGAAGTTCTTGTTGGGCAGCTGCTGGAGGGTCTCGCTCACGTGGTAGGGCACCACGTACAGCTCCTTGGTGGTCTTGCACTGCTGCAGTCCGTAGAGATTGACCCTCATGTTGGGCGGGAAGTAGCCGTTGCATTCGCGGAAGTGCTTCAGGTAGGCGGAGCGTAGGCTGGCCAACTCGGATTCGCTGGTGGAAGGACTAGAAGTGGTGGTCAGACCCTCGTCCTGCTTCAGCTGCAGGGGCAGGGCGAAGGAAAGCGACTCCGCGGGCTGACTCTCCGCATCCACCCGAATCCTCCTGACCTGGACCTTCAACCTGGTGATGCTGCACTCGGCCATCCCGTACTCACTGCTGCAGTTCAGGTAGTTCTCGATCCTCTGCATCAGCATCTCGTAGACCACTCCCACGGACTCGTCCACGTCGTAGTGGTGGTCAACCCTCAGGGATCCGCTCTGGAAGATTAGCACCTGGTCCATGGCGTTCACGTAGCAGGCCAGATTGAACTCCACGGCCACGGTGTTGTTCTGGAACATCCAGCGGAGCAGCTCGGGGATTCCTCGGGCACAGGTCTCCCCCATGAAGTGGTCCAGCTTGTCCTTTGAGCTCTCGTCGCAGAAGAAGAAGGTCTCGATCTGGCGGGCCTCGATGATGTCCAGGACAGCCTGTTGCTGTTTGGTGAGCTGCAGTCCCTGGGAGGCCTCTCCTCCGCGCAGCCAATGCTGGGAGGGCGGCTCATCGGCGTCGATGGAGCTGTAGCAGGTGGCACACTCGTGCAACTGGCCCTGGGCGAACCACTGGTGGTGGAAGGTCTGCGTCGTCTCATCGTTGCTGAACACAAAGCTGGAGATTGGCTCGTCGTCGAACATGATAACGATAGATATGCTGGATCTGATAAGCGAAGCTTAAGCTGTTGTAGTGGTTGAAATAGCTCTTCAACTAAGGTGTTCAATATCGAAGGAGTTTTAAAAGATTGTTATTCACAATTGTTTCAGAATTACTGAGATGTGTCTAGGACAAGATTCAGTTGCTGACTGATACCATTCACTTTGTTGGAGTGGCTTTTATACAAGAAAAAATGCTAGAGGGTAACAGGTAGTCTGTGCATTTACCTGGCGCAGGTACTTCTTTTATTGGGTTGACATCTGCATATGGGACTTCCCCTTTACCTAATCCCTGATATATTTAAGGCCTTTAGGGTGTGCTAATTATCGGGCCAGCAGCTGTGTGATCATAAAATGAAGTAAGCTTGATTAGGTAAAATCGGGACTTCTCGGGTTAAAATTTCGTTGTTGCTAAATATTGATTACATTGTGTTGTGCGAAAAAGAGTACACAGATTTATATATTACATGTAAGGTAAGCATTCTGTTGAAATTATTAATCTGAAAATAAAATTAGCATTAAACTTAAGCGAATTGTAATTCTCAGTTATTTGAGTACCATTTGGAGATGGTCTTTGAATTTCTCTTTAAAGATTTGCATTGAAATTTAAACAATTCGCTTTTTGCGAATTAGCCAAACTTCGCACCGCAAGCCATTTATTGCGGTTTTATTTGGGTGGCACAAAGCCAAAAAATGTATATATGGACGAAAAGTCAAGACTAACGACTCCTTGCTAATAAGTGGTTTTTAAAGGTGAAAGTAAATTGAGAATAATATTATTAGACACTTTAGACAATAGAAATAGTCGTGCTATAATGCTTCTAAAAACGTTTCTAAATAAAAGAAAGCCTTTTTTAACATATTTTTTAAAGTTATTGCTTAATTTAATATTTTAAAATGAAGCCAAACTTATCAAATTCTACAATTAAGAATTACTGAAACAAAATTTTTTAAACAATTTTAATAAGAGAAAACAAATTTTGATCATAACGTTATTTGACAGTATTTACACTAGATACACGAATATTTAAATGCGGTTTTAGGTGTAAAAAGAAGGCTGGAACATTTTAAAAAGTAAAGCCTTAGAATGCTTTTTAAAACGTTTTGACACTGTTTTTCAATTAAAACGATGAAACGAGTTTTAAACCAACCGAAAATACCTTTAATTTCTTAAAAATTTTGTTAAGCATTATCCCATTAAATTGAGAATAAAAAAGATTCCATAAATTCTTAATACCTCTTTTACGACACAAAATAAATAAACACAGGAAAAAATTGTATTTTAGTAAAGGGCAACGACAGCATACATTTTCCCCGGGGAAAAACTCAAGTGTCACAACACGTAAGTCAACACGTGGAAATTGGATTATTAGAGCGGCGCGTGTGTACACATGGTACAATGGCAGACGACGGATCCGGCAAATTGGACTGGAAGTACTCCAGGACGACGACCAATGTCGATTGGGTAACCAACGAGGCACAAAACAAGCATTCTAGGAATGCGGGCCCTTTTAAAATTCAACACGGAGAGCACGAAGAAGTCCAGGTCGAGCAGCCTTGGAATGCGCTTTAAGAGGCATCCATAATTCAGTCAGCAGGTGGCAAAGCTCAAGAACTAAATTTTCGTTGCACGTTTTTGGATTTGAGCAATGGTTTGAAATCAATATGTAAAGGTTTAAATTTTATTTAATAATTTGTTAATCTACCAACCAATGGACTCATTATCTGAAGAAATGATTTTAAATCTCTAAATTCTGTATTTTATATGTATATCCACCCAATAAAGAGTTATATAATTTTTAATTTTTATCGATATTGGATTTTAGTAGCTTATGTTTTCGGAAAACTTATTTTTTAAGCAGGCATTTGAATATTGTTAGGATTAAGTTAAATTATTAAGGAATCATAATAATTTGTTTATTTGTTTTTTTTGGGTATTTCGTATGGTTCGGCTTCCTTTTAACAAATGCAGTCCCCAAGTTGTGAGACCATTTATAACTACATTCGTATGTACAAGTTATAAAAACCAAACGAACCTAAATTCGGCTAGACATTGGTCATTGTTTTGATTGCCCAGACGGCAATCGCAAGGACAGCAAGTGCGAAATATAGGAGAAAATCCAGAGCCTTTGAGCTTTAACTTTAAAGGCATTTCTCAAAGTGCCGAGACTGTCAGATCGCATATCCCAAATCGATTTTTCCTTCTCGGTTATGTTTTGGTTATAAATTACAAAGCGAAATGACATGTCATCCCTCGTCAAAATCGCCGACGCCTAATAAATCGTGTGCAATTTACGCGTGGCTATTTTTTGCACTCTGTGTGGAACTCATTATAGCCGTCACGCCCTAATCCCAAAGCGTTGTAATAATAATTCAAATGCGGGGGAACATTAGTTCCGCCATTTTGAGCAGCCAGTGTACAATAAACGATGGACCAACAGGTTGTGACAAGTGGATTTGGTCCAGACTGGAGGCATGTACAATTTGTAGACACTTCATAAATGTCGGCGAGAGTTATTAAATGGGTGTTTCAATCGAATGTGGCACTTGGAAAAAATCTACGAAGCCTTAAACATTCATTTTTAATAATATTTATATTAATATCTAACATTAACATCGACGTTTATATTTATAAAAATATCGAAAATATTTAGAGTCTTATTTTAATATGGACTTTGATAATATTTTATAGCTTTGAAGTCTGTTTTTATTCCGAGTGCATGGGAAAATGATTGATAGTCCTTGGAGAAGGGAAAGAGAATGAAGGCCTACTCAGAATCGGAAGACATGCGCCCATTAAACGTTTTCGGGAAAATGTTCATCAAGTAGCCATACAATAAATAATAGAACAGTCAGAAACATTTGATGGAGAACCATAAAAATGCAGCTCACCCAAAAAGAAGCAAAGACGACTACACCAGCTCATTCAAATTGTAGCCATGTACGCATAAGGAGCAGACAAAAGACATAAAGTAAATGAAGCGCCTCGCAAAATGCAGACTTCAGATGAGTAGTGGCAACTCCCAGACGATGTGACGAGTATTTTCATTCTATTTCCATTTGCACATTCTCGTAACTCAGTTGCCATTCAAAGGCGAAGGAAGAGCCCGTCGACATCGAAATCAATTGTTATACACAATGAAAACAGTTTTCCTACACAATAAATGCTTACCGCACACATTGGGATATTCGGCACACTGTGCACTCAAAAAAAATTGTATCTAAATAGTGAACAAATTTCCAACAAAAAATGCAGGTTAATTGGTTTATATATTAGTGATTAATAGGTAAGTTTATCTGATAATTTCGACATTTAAAGCATTCCAGAATAAAAGTTATGAAAAAAGCCTGTTTTAGTGTCTGTGAATTGGTTTAAGAGTTTATCACTCATACGCACTGTTACCTTTGAACGATTTTTCGCATACATACATATTTGGTGAAAATATGATCTGGACCGGCCTAATTATTTTAATTTAATTTCAAAGAAAAATTAAATTTATATTTATGTACGTACGTATGTTTGTAGGATCAAGCTTTGTTAATTAACTTCTACTAGTTTTTATACGAAATGTAAATATTTTAACTTAATTTCAATAATAGTAAATTATGCAAAGAGGTTTTCAATTTGAGACAGCTAACAGTGAATTTTTCTCTGAGTGTTACTACCAAAAAGCAAAAAATGAGATGTTTTGGGGGACAAACATCTCTTTCTTTAATATAAAAATAATCATTTAAGCAAGATGCTAGGGACCCAATCTTCCAGGTTATTTCGGCTGACGGCAGTGGAACAATGGACTGTTGGCGGAGTGAATCGTATGTGAATAGAATGGCTGACTGACAAGTTGTCGAGATAAGGTTTAACATCAATCGCTGCTTGGCAGACTTTGGCAGTGCTTAACCTTGAAACGTTCGAATTCACAATGGTTATTTCGTCTGGTTTGTTGGGGGTGTATGTCAAGACAATTGTGCAGGATTTGTGTTTCAATAAGTGGATAATTTTCAATGAACACGCTTTGCATTTTTGATTTAGAGTTCATTGATTCAAATTATTAGATTTAATACAGAAAATTCTAAAAAGATTTAAGAAAAGACAATAGGATTGCAATACTATAGTCTACTCACACACTGCGCAGATTACATTCTTTACCTTTCATATCAATACGAATTCCTGGCTGTAAAAAGAAAACATTTTTTATATTTCACAAAAGCCAAATGGACAATACACCCATCCAACCATCGGATTCTTTCAGCTTAATTTTCATGAATACAGATTACAGATTGGGTGCAGTGACGCAAATCAACGAAAGGGATAGAGTACGGCAAATTTTAATACCCCTATGAATGAAAATGTCGAAAATAAAATCCGGGGCTGCGGTGAAACAACATAACCATCAAAAGGCAGAGATGAAAATTAATTTTTGCCAGGCCTTAGCTATGATTAAGCCAGGGATTACAACGAACGTATGCAAAGGAAATGTCTGAAGGGAGGGATTCGCGAAAACAAGGCAACAAACAAATGCCGAATTGACGACTTGTCAGATGGAGGTTATTAGCATAAATTGCTTTATAATGCCAAGGATTGTTCGCCAAAAGCATTTTAATCCGCATACGATTATCACATGCTTGTACATTTGATTTTCCATGGTCTGGCAGTCATACTTCAGCTCATCTTGGCTCAGACAGGACCCCTAAGTGATTTGTTTATTCAAGAGGAATTGATTGCACCGAAATCCGAGGCAGACAAAGACAAACGCAGCCAGCTGTGGCCCGAGAATCCGATTTCGAATCAGAATCCCCACCAAAAACTCAGCCAGACACGGAGGTTGTATAAATTCCATCCATCCAGTGGACACACTCCTACTCGCACAAGTGTAAATTTGCCATTTTTATGGTTTAAGTGTCGCGTCATTATAATTCAGTCGAACATATATGCCACTCGAGCCATTCGAATGGTTTATGGTAGACACATTAAAAGTTTGTTCCAAGTAAGGCAGCAGCACATGTTTGCCTTAGAAATATATCACCCGAAAGGCAATCAAGATGAAATAACATAAAAAGCTAATAAAGAAGTGGATAATGCTAAAAAAATTAAATTCGAAAGTTGCACAAACTCTTTGTACAAATTATTTTTAAGATTTTATTTAGATTATATCAATAATAATATTAAGTTTTGTATTTAAATTTGTTTTTTTAATGTATTTAATTCAATAAAAAGATAGACATCGGTAAGTGTATGTATTCTGCTCGGATGTAATTTACATCGATATGACATATTTACAGACTTGTACAGACTTTAGTAATAACTCTGAAAATGACAAGCGTTTAAATTGTAGTAAACGTATGTTCGCAAAAGTAAGTAAGTGATGAAATACAAAGGTCAGTTCAACACTTTGTTGGCCACTAAAGGAAAACGAAATGGTCGTTACAAAATAATAAATAAGTCCGTTGAACTTACCCCACATATTTCCTTTTAGGATCGGGCACTGATGATATATAACATTGTCTTTAATATTTTCCCAAACTAGCATAGAACCCTTCCTGGATTTCACTTTTATCTGTCGTGAAGGAAATACTATTTCTCCGCCTCTTTCAGCATTGTTCAACTAAGGAATTTTGGAAATATTATAATATATGTTGTAAGTAATTAATAAATATCCTTACAAATATCAAAGCGTTTACGTTGTCGTAGGTCGTGAATTTGGCTGTGTCATCTGGATTGTAATTTCCAGCCATACCATAATTGATGACCTCCAGCATTTGATTTCCCTTCGTTGAAAATCCTGTGATATCTAATATCAGACCATTAATTTTGCGAGCAATATCATGCGAAGAGCTGGAAAGCTTTGCGATTTTGCAACTGCAGTTCCATGATAAGTGTTCGTTACGTTGAAGTTTCGGTTTGGACGCTTCCTTTAATATCTCTATATCCTTTTCACCAAGGAAATCATGATAAATACTAATTTCTGTTTCCATTGACAACTCTTCCATTTTTAAGGGCGCCAGTTGTAGGAATGGAGTCCAATCTACAAGATGACAAAGAAGATTCGTGGATTTTTTCCGATAACGTTTTGAGCATATTTCTTTCTGAAGCTGATAATATTTCCGATTTGTTGCAAGTTCCGGCGGATTCGCCTGCAAATGTTCCAGTTTTACCAGTTGCTTCAGCATATAACTGTCATTGGGAAGAATCGAAAGTAGCTCTTTCGCGAATTTCTTAGCCTCCAAGTAACGCCCTATAATCAAACAAATATAATAGAATACAAATATAATATTGTAAACTATTTAAGATACGAATTTGAAGCAGATATATTAACAAGTCACTTACCAAGACCCTTGTTGGCCTCCATTAGATACTCCACCAAGTTGGTATACTTCCAAAGCTTAATTTTTAGCTCGTCGGGATTTGGATGGTTCTCGTAGTAATACAAAGCCAATTGAAACCAGTTCTCCGATTCATTGTAATGTTTTAAGTATTGGTACATTAGACCGAGTATTAAACATTCATCAATACTCCAATTCTTTATACTAAAGTTTTTTAGATGATGTATTCTTAATTGTGCAGGATATTTTTTAATCTTACTTGTAATCTTTTCCATCTAATATGCCTTCTGCCATGTCATAGGGATCTAAATTATATACTGTTTGAAGTCTATATATAGAACCCAAAGATTCCTCAAAGTCCGTAGAGGTTGGTTGCTGAATCAGTAATTCTTGAGAAACCGAAATCTCCTTGGTGCCCAGAGTTTTTTTAATAATTTAAAGTACTGAGGCCAATCTTTGTAAAGGTGTCCCAACAGTTTAAATCCAAACAATAAGTTATGAGCCGGAGCTTTTAGCAGATCTTCTGAATGCTTTATGGCTCTATACTAGAATCCGTTAGAATTATAAATAAAAATACAAATTTATTTCACTTACAGTTTAATTTTTTTCAAGTGCGAGTTTAATACTTCCTTATAGCTCTGCAGATTGTTTACTTGTGTTTTTTTCAACTTCAACAATGACAATTGGGATTCTGATGATATTGCAAAGTCATAAGACAGTGGCGCGGATACAAATTGTCCCTTAACTTGCAAGCCAGCGCCAACAGTTAAGACCATGAAGAGAAGCAACATTTTAACCATGTCAATAACTTGTTTCAACTGGTCTGACGATGTCAGAAATGCCAATCCCTTTAAATTCATGGTAAATAACCCCAATTCGTAACGCATCATGGTAAATTTTGCGTTTATTTTAGTTTGCTACTTCATTTAGCACAAAGACTAAGAGTAAAAAAAGAGAACTAAACATATTATTCTATTTAAATGCAAGTTTTATTAATATTTCATAATGAATGTTCTTCGAAATTGTCCTTAAAAAACTTGTTTTTAACAGCCGTATGACTGTATTCGGGCACTGGCTTCATCTTCAATGGACAAGGTCGAACAAACATTTGTGGATATTCTCGAAACCATTTGGTGGCAACTGAAAACCACCAAAGTGTAATATTAAATAGTTTCTTCAAATTCTCAATGACTTACTCCACTTATCACCCATTAAAATGGGGCAAGATATATGTGTAGATCTCCAATCGCTGGTACCATTAAGTAAAATATTGTACCACACCAACAAAGATCCTTTTTGCGTTTGGACTCGTAGATCCAAAAAGGGAAAAACAGTTTCTCCACCCCGTTCCACATCACTTAGCTGAAAAAAACGGTAAGCAGGTATTTATGATATTCCACAAAATCTTACATAAAACAATGCTGTAATAATGCGGTCGCCAGTTTTCCAGAATTCACTTTCAACTGTTTGCGAAGAGTCCTCGTGTTCATATAGATGTCCAGCAATGCCATAGTTGCTAATCTGCAGCTCCTCAGACTCAAATGCACTTAAGCCTGTGGCATCCATAACACGTTGATTTATATTCTTCATTAAGTTTTGATGAGCATTATCCATTATCCGCATTGTTTTGCAAGTGCGCAGGCTAGAAAAATCTGCGATTACCTCATCTGTGGAGGTGTAAAACTCGCTGCGCTTTAAGTGTGGATTTGATAGAGCCTTAAGCAAAACAATTTCATCATTATGGATAAGATTGTGATAGATATTTATAGGTGGATCGAGGTTCAACTCCTCCATTTTGATCGGTGCCAACTGAAGAAAGGGCGAGGAGAATAGAAGATGGCAACGCAAATATTTCTTAGCGGGATACTCCATGCGACAAGCAGGTTTAAATAGATATTTACTGGGTTGTTCCGGTTTCAGAGACTCGGGTGTCGAACTCAAGTTTTTTAGCCTGGGAATCTGTTGCTGCCAAAAAGTGCGGCTATGATTAAGGGCCAACGCTTTTTGGGCATATTCCAACGCGGCTTTATAGCGGCCGGAACTCTGAGCCGCCTTCATTAGCAGTTTCAAAATAAAATCGTCCGACCTTCCGAAGACATCAAACTGCTTCGAATTCGGATCACTATAGTACTTATCCAAGGCCAGTTGAAACCAACGTTCTGCGCTTTGGAACTTCTCGTCAAGATAATTAACAGACCCTATCATAAGGCTGTCCATAGCATTAAAGTGTTTGCATCTACAATAATAAATGAAATCAGTATTTAGGTAGGTGAAATGCAAAATAAATCACACTCACCTGTACTGTTTTCCTTTTAGCAAACCAACTGACATTTCAGCCGGATCGAGTCTGTAAGTTGACTGTAGGCGATGCATGCCATAAAGAGCCTCGTTGTAGTCGATTTTCGTGGGCATAATAGGTCGTAGACTGTGTAGTTTGGAAATTTCCCCTAAACCGGGGTTTTCCTTTAAAAAAATCAACCATTTCCTATAGTCACAATGCAATGCGCGTGATTGTTTCAACGTGAAGAAGGGATTGGACAAAGGTTTGGGTTTAAGAAGATCCTCAAGTTGATTAATGGCCCTAAAAATTATTATTTTTAGATACATGCGGGTTCTAAAGGGCTTGCTTCTTACAGTTTGACTTTGGATAATCGCTTCGTTAAAGCACTGGCATAGTTCTTTAGGTTCCCAGCCGCCTCTTCCTTCAGATTCAACAATGGCACCATGTGTGCCTGGGATATTGCATAACCATGCGAAACTCTCGATGGCTCTACTAGTTTTCCAATGCTTAGACCAATACCACAAAGAAAACATATAAAAACACAAGCCTGAAACATGGCAGTAGCACAGTTAAACTGAGTTTAAGGAAACAAAAACCAGGTATAATA
This sequence comes from Drosophila lutescens, assembly GCA_037075285.1. Taxonomy (NCBI): domain Eukaryota; kingdom Metazoa; phylum Arthropoda; class Insecta; order Diptera; family Drosophilidae; genus Drosophila; species Drosophila lutescens. The sequence goes on from JBAMCF010000601.1 coordinate 962,526, forward strand.
CAATGTTTTAATAACCTTGTCTAAGTGAAATAAATCATTTTCCATAAAGCTACCTTGACAAACGCATTGGTTATGCCCTTATTTCGCATTTTAGAGGGGTATGTATGAAAATTAAGTTAGTTAGTTATTTACTGCCAATAGAAGGAAACATGTTTATAATAATATTAGTCTGCTTAAATGTAGTTGCTTTTCCAGGGGGACTTTTTGAAATGACTACCGATCCAGCCATGTCTATAGTTGGAATGAAAGGACTTGTGGATATGGAAGGTTTATTTATAAGCGAACTAGGGAACTACGCAAGAGCACTAAAAGACAAAATCGAGACGATAGAGAGGTGGCTGGAGTTAGCTGTGAATGTATTTTATTTCAGTGGGGTATCTTTTTAGCTTTCTACAAGATGTACAATCAAAACGAGACATTTCCAGGAAAAATCCAGAAGAGTTCGTTGCCCATCCACTAAACGCGTTTTCCCTTATTCGAAGAATGCACGAGGATTGGACCCACATTGAGTTAATTATGTCGGAACGGGTAGGCTTAGGCCACCTTCAAGCTATTGAAGAAGGATTAGACGAAGCACAACCCACCGACAAGGATCTAAACGATGCCATTAATGGAATCTTATTTCTGAACCGATTTTATAATCTACAGCCAGTTGACATAGCCAAAGGGTTACTATTGGGTCAACAATACAAGTAAGTAATAAATTGGATTAAAAGTTCACTGTTCTTAATTTCATTATTTCTCAGCGCCCATTTAACTACGCTCAATTGTCAGGCATTAGCCAAAGCGAACTTAGATTATAATTATGATAGGGATGCTTTAAATTGGTATGAAACTGCTGTAGGACAATACGATGACGATCGAGATGGCCAAGTCTACAGGGAAGTAATTGACTTTAAGCTGCCTGACTTATACATAAATTACACCTCTACTTTGGTAATTAAAGGTATTTTAGCTTAATTAAATTCAATAATTTACCAACTAACTTAATTTACTCCTGAAAAGGTTTCCGGAAAGCCGCCTTGAATATACTTCGGAATGTATCCGATTTAGATGCTCGACTCTGGTTACTTCAGAAAGAAGTCTATGAAGTAGGTAAAATAGATGTGCCAGATCCAACGGTAAGACTTATAATTTTAAGTTAATATATTCCCTACATGCCTTTTCTATGCCAGTTTCTCGTAGAGCCATGGATCGACCATGATGGTTGTCAAGGAGTCAGCGAGACCAGGAAGTATTTTAGTTGTCACTATGAAAAAGGAACTTCAGATTTCCTTAGGATTGCCCCACTCAAAGTCGAAGTCCTAAGCGTAGATCCCCATATAGTAATCTATCATGATGTTATTTACGACAGAGAAATCTCGAGAGTGAAAAATATGTCACTACATTCACTTAAGAGCCCTTCGCGATTCATAAATGGTGATGACTATAACATTCAATTTGCTAAGGTCCACGAGGAGCTGGAAAGTCCGCTAAATCGACGGATTACAGACATGACAGGAGAGGACGTGAAAGAGGATAAAGATTTTCTGATTAGCAATTATGGTATCTGTGGGTTTAGAGACTATCATGTTGACAACCTAGAAGTGGAGGATCAAACAGTAAGCAAGAAATATAACAAAGAATATCTAAGAAAAATATAACTCGTCTTTCAGGCACAACTTGGAGATCGCCTAACAAGTATTGTTTTTTTTGTAAGTATGAAAAAAAATATAAAATGGGAAGCTAAAGTAGTAATAATATTCTATTCTGTTTTAAATCTAATCAAAAAGTAATTTTAATTTATTCCTGAATGTTTTAGATGAGCAATGTGTCCCAAGGCGGTGCCATCTCTTTTCCGCGCTTAAATGTCACAGTTTGGCCACAAAAGGGCAGCGCAGTAGTTTGGCGAAATCTGAATCACAGCATGCAGCCCATCGAGGATCTTTTGCACTTGTCATGTCCGGTTATAGTGGGCTCTAAATGGAGTAAGTAAAAAATTAAAAATTAATTAATCAATTTATTAAGAGAAATTTATTTTCTAGCTCTCGTAAAATGGTTGCACGAAAAACCTCAAATGTTTTTCAGACCGTGTAAAAAAGAGTATAAAGAGTTCAACATATAAATCCCATGTCTAAAGCATGAAATTATAGGCGTTAAATAAATAATTTCAACAAAGTTTTCCGAATCCCTATTCAGTGTCTTACTATAAACTGTTAAAAGCTGTTAAACAATGCTGAATGTTTCAAAACTGATTTTTCTGCTTGTCTTAGTCCAGCCCAATTTTTCAATGGAATCGGATAAGAATGAGGAAGATTGGAATTCGATATTTAATGAATTTCATTATAGTTCCTCAGTTCAGGGACTAGTTATGCTCTTGCAAATGGAGCAAGAGTTTATGCAGAATTTCACAATCTATGCTAATGCCTTGCAGGAGAAAGTGGATAGCATGAACATGTGAGTTGTACTTTCCCAGAAATAAAATTAAATATTCGAAATACCTAAATTTTGTTCAGTTACCTAGATAACTTAATGCGTCCAAGTCATATTACTCACAATGAGAGGGAGAAGTTCGTTTCCAATCCGCTTAATGCCTTTGGATTGATCAGAAGACTAAATCAGGATTGGCCGAAATGGCAAAACTATGTTCAACAACCTTTGGGCCTTGTACAAGACAACGCAATGCAAAATATCCTAAATAAAGCCCCTAAGCCCTTTGATATGAACGAAACACTAAAGGCAATGCATCGTATTGAGACAACCTATGATCTCAATGCAAAAGATATAGCAAAGGGAGTGCTGCAAAGCACACAATTCAAGTAGGTCTAAAAAAGAAAAAAACACAAATTTTGAAGAATTTGTAATGAAACTCTTTTTTTATCAGCTTTAAACTTTCATTCAGGGACTGCTTGGCATTGGCTTACCATAAATTTGAGATCAAAGATTTTCATCGAGCACTTTTATGGTTTCAAGAAGCTTTAAGTGTAGACACAGATCCGAATAAAAAGGTCATCAATGAATTATTGGGGATCAAATTTAAAGACTTAGCCACGTCCATAGCTACGCGCAGTGAGTAAATTTAATGGTAACAATTTTTTTTGTTAATTATTTCTTTTGCAGGCATTTATTTGTCAAATCAATCATTAACTGACGAAACCATCCATAAATTAGTAGTTACCCAATTACAAGATGCTAAACCAAAAGATTTAGAACAATTGATCATCTCAAAACTGAAACTATGGAGTAAGGAAAGTATTGATAGCTCGGAAGCAGATCAAATCGCACATAATATTGGATGTCAAGGATTTTTTCACAAAAGGACCAATCTCGTATGTCGTTACAACTCAACTACAAACCATTTCTTAAAACTAGCCCCCCTAAAAATGGAAGAAATAAGTCGGGACCCTTACATTGTATTGTACCACGAAGTGCTATCGGACAAGGATATCAAAGAAATGAAAGGAGCGATTAGGGAAATGGGCAATGGATGGACAGCGATAGAAGATCCTAAGGAAATTGTGGCTCGCATCAGTTGGACAACGGAGGAATCTTCATTCAGGGATCGAATCAATCAACGCATTTCCGACATGACGGGCTTTAAACTGGAAGAGTTTCCCGCCTTACAATTGGCCAATTTTGGAGTGGGTGGATACTTCAAGCCGCATCACGACTATTTTACAGAGCGTTTAAGAGAATATGATGCCAACAATACTCTGGGCGATCGAATTGCAAGCTTTATATTTTACGTAACTGCTAAATTTAAAATTTTTAAATTTAAAATATATTTGATTCATTTTATTTCCTCGACAGGCTGGAGAAGTATCGCAGGGTGGACAAACCGTATTTCCGGACATCAAGATAGTGGTAGAGCCCAAAAAAGGCAATGCTCTATTTTGGTTCAATGACTTCGATGATTCATCACCAGATCACCGATCTCTCCATTCGGTTTGTCCTGTCATAGTCGGTTCCCGATGGAGTGAGTATTATAGGAAAACATTATGGGGCCCCAGAGCTAATTTTATAATTTCAGCAATTACAAAGTGGATACACTACAATCCGCAAATATTTGTGAAGCCCTGCAGTCCAAGGCTTTTGGAAAGAAGCTCTTAAAGTGTGGACGTGTTCCTTGGCTGACGTGCTAGATTTTCAGGCATAACAAATTTATTAGTGACGCTACTTCTCCGTAGGATTTAGTTTTTTATTCAAGTCAGTCAAAATGAAAAGCTACTGGAGCTCGGTTATGTTTCTACTGTTGTGGGGGCAAATTATTGCCGATACTGAAAAAAATAATAAAGACGATGACAACAGCATTTTATATAGCACTTCAATCACGGGACTTTTGAAACTATTGGAAATGGAGCAAAACTTCATGGAGAATATAAAGGCATACACAAATAAAATGGCCGAGAAAGTTAAAAACCTGCAAGCGTAAGACATTTTTGGTAAAGGAGATACCATTTCTAAAGATCCACCAATTCCCTACAGATATATCGACTCTATTGATTACGGAGTCAATCAAAGCTTAGAAGATCGAGAGAAATATGTCGGTAATCCATTGAATGCCTTTAGTCTTTTGAGACGGACACATCAAGATTTACCGAAATGGCACAATTACTCACAAGAGATGGTGGGAATGGGTAAGGATATTAATAATGTTTTTGCAGAATACAGCTGCGCAAAACCTTTTTTTTTAATAGAAGAACTCAAATAAATAATATATCATTTTATTAAGAGGAACTGTATGCCTTGGAAGAAATCGTAGCTAAGGCCCCTGATAAAAAGGACATGGAGTATTCCTTGCGAGAAATGCATCGTCTGGAAAAGATTTACGATTTGGAGGCAACGGATTTAGCAAGAGGTCGGGTGCAGAACATACAACACGAGTAATTAACACCTAAGACTTTTGAAAAACCAGACATTATTAGTTTTCTCTTGCAGCATTAAGCTTACAGTAAGGGATTGTGTTGTGTTGGGTGAGCACAAATTGAAAGAGGATGACTTCCATCGAGCTTCTATGTGGTTTCGGATGGCCATAAAACACGATCCCGAAGTAAACACAGAGATAATAAACCATATTCTCGGAGATCCCAAAGATAGATTGTTCATGCAGTACGCAAATTCTATGATTATTTTTGGTATGTAATTAGACCTAGGTATACTTTTAAAATTCAGCCCTCCTATTTCGACCTTCAGGCATGATCAAGTCAAATACTTCGCTGACCGTGGCAGAAGCTAAGGCAATATCCTACGAAGCACTGAACAAATCCACTTTAGAAGAGGTGAAATATCTTATAAATGAGTTGCTAAGCCAAACTGATGAGGAAATAGTGTGGGAAATGAACGTAAATAAGACAGCTCCAACGGACTATGAATTGGGATGCCGTGAACGGTTTCCCAGGCGGAATAATCTAGTTTGCAGCTACAATTTTAACAATTCGGAATTCTTACAAATAGCACCCTTAAAACAGGAGGTTATAAATTTGGATCCCTACATTGTATTATTCCACAATGTTCTCGATGACGACGAGATCGCAAAGCTCAAGCAGAACTCGGAAATCAATCACATGAAGAAACGCATCTTTCGACGAATAGCCGATATGGCAGGCTACAGTTATCTACTAAAGGAGGACCTACAAGTATCCAACCAAGGCTCAGAATTGTATGATAAGAAAGGCTCATTTGTAGAGTCTTACCGAACGGGAACATTACTATTTTTTGTAAGTACCAAATCTAACCATAATAAACTATTTACCTCTGATATTCAAAAACAGCTCGACAATGTGGAGCAAGGTGGTGCGACGGTATTTCCAAAACTAAAAGTATCTGTCTTTCCGCAAAAGGGCAACTGTTTGTTTTGGTATGATACATTCGACAATGGAAGTCCAGATCCTCGCATAGAGCCGTTGGAATGTCCAGTTCTTCAGGGAAATAAATGGGGTACCTGGAAAAAAGGTTATATGTATAATACAATTATTAAATTTTCTTTACTTTAATTTTCAGTCATTACATATCGTGTGCAAATATTAGGCAACCAAAAATAGGAGGGTAATCGAAATCTTTAAATATAAAATATGAAATAAATAAGGTGTTCTCAACTTTTTTTAATAGTTTTAAATAAAAATTGTAAAAAAAACACATTTCAATAAAGAAAACTTTAACCAATGATGAAACATAACAAATCAATTCTGCCAGCCCCTACCTTTAAAAATTAAATTTTCTCAAAGGAGAATTACAATTGTTTCTCTGAATTGGAATTAGTTAGTTTAGTTACAATGATACAGTGGCTTAGTTTACTCGCAGTTCTCTTGTGCTTAATACCAATGGTTGTTGATGGTATCGAGGATAAACTCTACAATGAAAGCAACGAACGATACAGCTCATCTACTGTGGGGCTTCTGAAGCTCCTGAAAGTCGAACAACAGTTCACCGATAACCTCATCAACTACGCAGCTCATCTTGAAGAAAAAATTCAATTGCTTCAATGGTAAATCAAATAAATTTTAATGGTTAGAAGCGTTAGATAAAAATGTAGTTTTTAGGTACTTGTCTGCTGTGGGCTATGAATTGAGCCTCAAAGAAAGTGTGGAATATGTTTCCAATCCGTTATCTGCCTTCTCCCTTTTAAGACGAACATGCGAGGACTTGCCAAAATGGTACGTGTATTTTAAAGAGTCAATTGGAAAGGGTGAGTTTTAGGTTTTATAGTACAAAGAAATGTATTAACAGAAAATGTAGAGTTAATAACTCATTTTAATTCTAATTATTAACAGAGGAACTCCGTGTACTGGAAGATCTTGTTAAAAAGGTACCAGATAATGTGGACTTACATTCGGCAATGGAGGGAATTCAACGAATAGAAAGAATATATGAGTTAAGAATCGATGATATGGCTCAAGGGGTTCTACAGGACATGCAGTACTAGTAATGTTAAATGCTATTATAGATATATTATATTAAGGGAAGTCCTTCTTGTAGTATTCGACTTTCCTATCGCGACCTAATTGCCATGGGTCATATGATGTACAAACAACGTGACTATCAAGCAGCTGCCAAATGGTATCGAATGGCTTGCAAACGTGAGCTGCAAGATCCGGATGAGTTATTGAACGAGGTTCTGGGCAACCCATCCGAATACCTTCATCGCCAATACATCAAGGCCCTGTTTATATATGGTAACGCATTTCGATTAGCTTATCACACATGTCTTGTTACTCAACTGATAATTACATTTAGTTAGTAGTATATCAGACCCGTCAAAAACTACCGAAGAAGCTTTTATTACGGCTGAGAACTCTATGGCAGAAACCAGTAAGGAAGATGTCGATAATTTAATTTTCAATTTGAATGACCCCGAGAACGATCTTGTAAAAGAGAAAGAACTGTATCTAACAAAGAGGCGACCTTCCAACTTTGAAATCGGATGTCGAGGACTTTATCGCCGAAAGGCAAACCTTGTGTGTCGCTACAAATTCACTACAACCGCCTTCCTGCGATTGGCTCCTTTGAAATTTGAGGAAATCAACTTGGATCCCTATATCGCAATGTATCACGAAGTCCTGTACGATTCAGAAATTGAGGAACTGAAAGGGCAATCGATAAACTTGGTGAATGGTTATGCAGACGAGAGAAACGGAACAGAAATCAGAGATACAGTGGCCCACCTTTCCTGGTGGTCTGATACATCTTCTCTGCGAGAGCGCATCAATCAGCGCATTATTGATATGACGGGTTTCAATTTATCCAAAACGGAAATGCTACAGGTCGCGAACTATGGAGTGGGCACATATTTCCAGCCGCACTTCGACTACACCTCCGATGGATTTGAAACTCCAGATGCTACTGCTTTGGGCGATCGTTTGGCCAGCATTATTTTCTATGTGAGTTTACTCTATTATTTGTTTGATTGCAATTGTAAAAAGTTTTCATTTTAAAGGCTAGCGATGTTTCGCAGGGTGGGGCCACCGTTTTTCCAGAAATAAATGTTTCGATCTTCCCACGAAAGGGTAGCAGTTTGTACTGGTTTAATTTGTTCGATGATGGAACCCCTGATGTAAGAAGTCAACACGCGGTGTGTCCTGTAATCAATGGAGATAGATGGAGTACGTTATACAGTAGCTTTTTGTAATTTTCACTACATCTACGAAATTTTATTTTTCAGCTCTCACGAAGTGGGTCCATTTATTTCCTCAAATGTTCATTAAGCCATGCAAATCCTAATTTAGAAACAGAAGATCGTCTTATCGGAAATCAAAAATGAAAAATAAGTTCGTTAGTAGAACTTAATAATAAGAATAAACATTCAATTACACTGTACTGTAATTGTACACTGTACACTGCACCATTTTTAGGGGCTTAGAGTGTAACTGCAGTTTGCATTTGAACTGAAAAAATTGATCAAAACGAGTTAAACCCCATTACCTGTTCTTCTTCGCCGTTGGATATTAAAGCGATTTAAAGTTTACAAGTAAAATATCTTAAGACCCGAATGAAATTTTATTTTTGTCTGTTCTGGATTATTATAGATATTGACCTAGGGTTTCATAATGCAATAATAGGATATAAACAGGCCTTAAAATGCAGGATAAATACCATATTGAATGTGTTATATTTTAATAAAAAAATATATCCTAAAAAACAATAAAAAGCAGATGTTGTCAATTTGTTCTTCAATTCCCATCTTGTGCAATCCACGATTGGAATAACCATTGCCAATGTACCATGAAATTGCTGATTTATTTAATAAATCAAACAATAACACCTTTTAACGAGGAAAAAACGATCGCTCCTTCAGCATAAAAAAGTTTTGATATCAAGTGATTTACTAAATAAATACACTTTTTACTTTTACATTAATTTCTCCTCAACCAATCGATTTCTATAATTCTTAGTATCAAAATATAAAGAGCATAATAATACCTTTTGATCGGTGTTTAATAGTAGTTTAATTAATAGTTTAATAGTAATAGTTTCGAACAGACTAGTGTAGCAGATTTTCAATTCCGCAGCTATATATAAAAGGCTTAACGCACACACTCCCGGTGCGTTTCGTCACTACGTGTATTTTCGTCCACAGTTATAAAACAGAAAAATATCACATTAGTATCCATAAGCTAAGATGAAGTGGTTCGTTTTTCAAATCAGCCTTTTATTGGTTTCTTTTTCCCATACATTTTGCCTTGAAAAAACGGAAAACCCGGAAGAAAAAATGATATACAGTACTTCGGTGATGAGCATGGTAAAACTTTTAGAAATAGAAGAGTCTTTGAAAGCTAACTTGGAAGTATACGTTCAAGAAATGCAGACAAAGCTGGATATGATTAAATTGTAAGTCTTAATAATTTGGTAAGTTTATTTTGTCCTTAATTAGCGAGCATTGAAGGATCACATTAAGTTCATTGGGTTTGTCATTTTTATGTTAAGTTTACAAAATTACTTGATTTTTGTAGATATCAAGAGTCGCTAAAAAGGGAAACATTGACCACGCTGGACGAGAAGGAGGAGTATGTGGCCAACCCTTTAAATGCATATCCCTTGCTCAGACGCCTCAATCAAGATTGGCCCAAATGGCTGAGATATATTAAACTGGCGATAGCTACAAGGAAAATCAAAGAAATGGAAGTGCACCTTAAGTCAGCACCAAATGATGATGACCTTAAAGTTGCCATGAAGGGTATGACGCGAATTGAACAATTTTACGATCAGCACGCAGATGATTTAGCCAAGGGTTTTCTAATGGGAAGAAAATATAAGTGGGTCAAAACTTTACAACTTTGTATTATATTAGAAAAAATGTAATATAATTGTTCTCATATAGCTCCCAACTGACTGCTCCGGATTGTGTTGCCTTGGGAGATTTCTACTACAACCAAACTCAATACTCCGGATCCACTCACTGGTATCGCATGGCGTTAAGATTGCACACGTTTTCCCAAGGCTTGCTTTACGAAAAGGTTTTGGGTTTAAAACGGAAAAGAATCTATAAAAAATATGCCAAGGCCTTGCTGAAAGAATGTAAGTTCGGCTAATGGATTTCAGTTAATAGCCACACTATTTCAAATCTAATTGTAGCCGTAACGTCGGATAAAGCGAAACTCACTGCGACAGAGACAACTGAATGGGATAACTTGGCCAAACAGGTCGTACAGGAAGACAACTATGATAACGTAAAAACGTTAATTGATGAATACCTATCAGGTGACGAGAAGATCTTCCAGGATGAAGCCGCTAAACTGAAGCCCAAGCCATCTAAACTAATGCGCGGCTGCCGAGGCGAGTGGCCGAAGAAATCCTCGCCAGAACTACTATGTCGCTATCATATGGACACGTCAGCATTTCTTAAGATAGCTCCACTTAAATTGGAATTTTTAAACCTGAAACCTTTGGTAGTTCTTTACCATGACGTGCTCTATGAAAAGGAATTCAAATCAATGAGAGACATAGCTATATTTAATGCCACTATGAGTGATGGTTGGACATATGTTGAATTTGACAAAAAAGGAAAGCCAAAACCACAGGATCGAGTAGTAAAAATGATTTCCTTTCAGGGCACTACAGCCCCATTTACCCTCAGCATCAATCGACGGATTGCAGATATGAGTGGTCTAGAGATGCGAGAGAATATGAATCTGGTCCTCACCAATTACGGCCTGGGTGGTAATTTTGGTAGGCATGTGGACTACGTGGAGCTGGCCAAAAGACCTGTGAGTGGTTTTTTAAGTTCTTTAAAAGTATGTACATAAGTTAAATATCTCCTATTTTCTCCAGACAGATTTCTTCGCTGACTTTGGGGGCGATAGAATAGCTACAGCTCTACTCTATGTAAGTGGGATTGTAAATTGTGTGTCTTTGTATACCCTTGAAGAGGGTATAATGATTTTAGTAAGAAGTTTGCAACGCAGTGAAGGAGACGTTTCCGACCCCATAAAGTATATATTCTCGAATTAGCCATGTCCGTCTGTTTGTCCGTCCTTCTGTCCGTTTCTACGCAAACCAGTATCTCAGTTTTAACTTTTCCAAAAACCTTCTTTCTATTGCAAAAAAAATTAGATTCGGTTTTTTTTGACATAATATCTTCTACTATTGAGGAAATAATATTTAAATATTTTCGAATTTCAAATAAGTTTAAAAAGAAGAAAAGAGAATTATGGAGAAAATAATAAGACACAAATTCTAGCTTCTGGGCTTTTGATTATATTGAATGTATTACATAAATTTCGGGAGGCCAAAGTTAACTTCTTGTCCGTATTGAAAATAGAAAATATTTTATATCATGTGTTTCTTGCGATCGATCTATGTAATGTATTGGCTTTCTTGTTGGTTTTCCCTTGGGAACAAAAATAAACTAATTTAGCTTAGGTTTAAATATTTTTCTTACTTTCATTAAGGCAACTGATGTTCCTTTGGGTGGAACTACTGTTTTTACAAAACTGAAGATAGCCGTGGAACCCAAAAAGGGTAACGCATTGATCTGGTTTAATTTGAATTATGCTGGAGATCCCGATCCACTAACAGAGCATTCAGTTTGTCCTGTCGTAATGGGTTCCAGATGGAGTAAGTTTAACGTATATAGGTTTCAAAATGGAAATATTACCTAATTATTTACCTAATTTTCTTTTCACAGCAATATCAAAATGGATTCATGAACGTCAGCAAGTTTTTAAGAAACCTTGTTTTGCCTAATATGCAAATGTAAAATTGTATTAAAGCCTCCATTAGTAAGGCATGTGAGTAAATAAATAGCCATCGCTGAAGGGACGAGTCTCCCATTGGCGCACTTTGCTCTTTCAGTCTGGTGTCCCTTTCATTGTTTGCCATAAAATTGCAAGTGCCACTAAATTCACAGTTAGTATTGGCAGGGGAGCCTCCAAAGAGGGGTTAAGCTTATGTGCTTGCCCCAAATACCATTTTGCGGAAGTGCACACTTCAACAAGAGAGAACGCTATGGTCGGGTGCCCCGACAATCAGATACCCGTTACTCAGGTAAAGAGAGTGCGAGGGAGATCGAGATAGAAACTTTGAACACGCATAACTTTTTAACGAATGGTCCGATTTGAAAAATTTCTTCTACATTTCGATAGGTATTGATAAACACAATAAAACTGCATTTTTACTTTTCCGAAATATTGAAATTTTTAAAATCGTATATAAGCGATTGTGGGCGTTAGAGGGGGCGTGGCACCTTTTTGAAACAAACTTGCGCTGCGTAGGAACTCCTAGAATCTGTATGCAAAATGCCAATCTTCTAGCTTTTATAGTTTCCGAGATCTCAGCGTTCATACGGACAGACGGACAGACAGACAGACAGACAGACAGACAGACAGACGGACAGACGGACAGACGGACATGGCTAGATCGACTCGGCTAGTGATCCTGATCAAGAATATATATACTTTATGGGGTCGGAAACGCTTCCTTCTAGCTGTTACATACTTTTGCACGAATACAATATACCCTTTTACTCTACGAGTAACGGGTATAATAATGGAAAGAGGGCAACTGCAGCAGTGAAGCAGGGCACGAAGGACAATAGCCAGGCCGACGTACTTAAGCCAACTTTGTCTTCGCTGCATCCAGGAGTCAGATAAAGGGTGCAACCATGTGATTTAAAGGGACTACAGACGACTTTCTTGAATATTTTAAAACAGGGATGCAAAATTATCTGAAAAGCATTTTTCAGTTTTTTGTAGAACAAAATTAACTTAGGGGGAACAAATTTCCAGCTTTTTAATGTTCAATTAAAGTTTGTCTCTCCCTAGAAATAATAGTAAATTCAGTATTTCTTTGGAACTGTACTAATATTTATAGTTACCCTCACCCCAAATTCCTATTTTTGATTCGCATCCCTGTTAAACAAAGTGTGAAAACTAGAGGGGAATCGCAAAAGCTTCAAAACTGTTTCACTAATTGGAATATGTTAAAAGTTATGCGTGTTCAAAGTTTCTATCTCCATCTCCCTCGCACTCCCTTTACCTGAGTAACGGGTATCTGATTGTCGGGGCACCCGACTATAGCGTTCTCTCTTGTTTTGAAATGGCATCCTTAAACATGGTTACTAATCACGGCCAAGTTTATCTGGAACTTCAAATGTGTTTAAAGGCAACAAGGTTAAGTGAGGGACCAAAGCGAAACGAAATCAGCATGAAAGCAATTGTCCAAGTTATTCCAAAGTGCCCACAGGCAAAAGACACTCGCATACCGAGGCAACTGGCAGGACAACTGGCAAAAATGGAAACTGAGACCCGGACCAAATCCTCTCGCTGTTGCCGTCAACGGAGCCGTAGCTGTTTTTGAAGCGGGTTAAAGGGGAAGACACTGCCGGATGATAGCCTTGCAGAGACAGAAAGGAAGTGCCGGTGATGTTGTTTATGTAGCCATTGAAACGGCGATCCGTAGTCAAGCATTAACAAGTTAACCAAGGGCTTCAGTTGTTGACAAAACAAGCAAGAAAGCCGCTGGAACAAACGACTAAAAAAACAAGAGAGCACGCTATAGTCGGGTGCCCCGACAATCAGATACCCGTTACTCAGGTAAAGGGAGTGCGAGGGAGATGGAGATAGAAACTTTGAACACGCATAACTTTTTAACGAATGGTCCGATTTGAAAAATTTCTTCTACATTTCGATAGGTATTGATAAACACAATAAAACTGCATTTTTACTTTTCCGAAATATTGAAATTTTTAAAATCGTATATAAGCGATTGTGGGCGTTAGAGGGGGCGTGGCACCTTTTTGAAACAAACTTGCGCTGCGTAGGAACTCCTAGAATCTGCAGGCAAAATGCCAATCTTCTAGCTTTTATAGTTTCCGAGATCTCAGCGTTCATACAGACAGACAGACGGACAGACAGACGGACAGACGGACAGACGGACATGGCTAGATCGACTCGTCTAGTGATCCTGATCAAGAATATATATACTTTATGGGGTCGGAAACGCTTCCTTCTAGCTGTTACATACTTTTGCACGAATACAATATACCCTTTTACTCTACGAGTAACGGGTATAATTACGAGACAAAAAAATTAGTTTCCAAGTTTGCTTTAAGACGACAATGTTTGGGATTCAAAATTAACTAAGTATTATTTAATAATTGTTAGATTCATAATTACAACTTTTAAACTGTGCCTTTCAAAACAGACTTAAAAATAAACTAACAAATATTAATATCAGTTAAATAAATTCCTTCCCCTATTCATATAATTTAATTTATAAATAAGTGCCGCTTAAATGGGATAACGGACATATTTAAATACGTGCACCTGATTAAATCTTATACAAATCTATGAAATACGCATGTCTTACCTATCCATACCATTTCAACTTGTCTTACAAGTACAAGGTCCTAAATAAGGTCCTAACCTGTGGGCATTGTCCCATTCAAAACGCCGGAGAAGCGAGTCGATAGCAGCAATGACTAAGCCAGAAGTTCCGGCAATCCGCTGCCGTATTGATTTACCATGACCGCCTGTTGAAGCACCAGAATGTGGATGCACAAAAACTGCAAGTGGAAGGTCCAAGAACAAGTGAATCCATTGAATGGCTTGCCAAGTTGTTGAGAAAACTGCAGCGCAGGGAGCCAGGAAAAGTGAGAAGGAAAAAATAGAAAATAAGTCGAGGCAAATGCAATCTAAAGCGTCGCCACTTACCAGCAGGAGTTAGCCAGAGCATCGCAGGACGAAGAGCTAAGGATGACACCACAATGTGTCCAGCGGGACTTGGCTTGGGGCATTGTAAAGCGATTTCGAAATGTGCTGAACTCTTAAGTGATTGAATTGTTATCGGTGACATGAATTTGTCCGCTGATTTGAATGGGGCGAAGCTGAGAGTCAGCGCTGCAATGGAAAGATGGCAGATAAGTTAATGCAAGTTCACAAACTAGGAATATTATGTACTAACCTGATATGAATCAGCATGTTGTGGGAGCACAGAAAACAGCCAGCACACATAAGAGTGACAGAGAATTTTCTAATGTGAACTGAACAAGAATTTATGGCAAAAATAATAACTTCACAATAAAACGTTAATATAGCAAATACAATATTTAAAATAGCATACAATTTTCATATGACCTACACATAAGTTACTGATTATGAAGATTTCAAAACCCCTATAATTTTGGAACCAGCTGTAAGAGCTTACATTTCTATTCCATGCACTTTGCGTCGAGTCACTGCCGCATTGCCAATCTGCACAAACTAGGCTATAAGGGTTTATGGTGGTCATGTCCGTGCCGCAGTTCCTTTCTGACAGCTTATGTGTGCACTCCATAAATGTCGCGCTGAAAAGAGCGTCCTGGCATGTGTGCCAAGAGCCAAATCTAATAATACACTTGAGTACTAAGTCAACTTCCAAGATAAATCCTTCACTCGAAAAACTATTGCATTCATACATCGAATATAATTTTAACATTTACTTATACATTTATTAATGTAATTAAAGTTAACATTAAGCTGAGTATCAAACTCTTAATTATAGATCCCCATCATTGGGCAAGTCTTGCTCCTCAATTTTGCGTATTGTCTCCCAGCTGATAGGTGACTTCATAATCATCTCGATTGGGGCCTTGCAGTATGGACAGGAACGGAAGTCCATAAGGAAAAACTCCTAGTATTTTTACAGGGAAATAAATAAATTATTAGAAAAGGAAAGAAGCAGGTCTTTAGAAATATGTTCAAAAAACAGATTTTCCAGAATGTTTAAAAGGGTCATATTAAGTCAGAACTGCCATATTATCTCTACAATGTACAACGTACCAGGAAAGGTCCTCCCCTTTTAGACCTATTTCCGCCTTATTCTAACTCATTATCTGTTAGCTTTTAATTAATTTGTTTTTACCTAGTAGGGGGACCTAAGTGATATTAACAATTATTGGTGTTATTTTATGGAAGGCCCATATAAGTGGGGATGATTTTAGCTAATCTCAGAGATAAAACTGTAGAAATTGTGATGGATATATTTAATTTTCGGCATGTTACCCATGTAAAGTCCTATCTTGCGTTTGCTATTCCAATGGGTGTTACCTTATCTGATCGATTTCAACTTACTTCTGGGTGTTTCTCGCAAATCTCAGAGATGCGCCCGTAGATGTAATGATGGCATCGATCGCATTCGTATGAGGTGTGCGGACGCATGCAAATGCAGAGCTTGGTGCTCTTGTAATCATTAGGTAGATCGTACTTAAGCTTCGGCTGCTCCTCCGCCTGTATCTGGGTACCGAACTCCTGGTCAAAGTTCGAAGTGGTGTGCAGACCACTCTCGAACTCGAGGTACTCCTGTTGTTCGTCCTCCAATGCAGTGTGCGATGGCACGAATGTTTTGGTTAACGACTTCCTCTTGATGATGACATCTTTTAAACATGGGGACGCGAGGTTCGCATAGCGCTCATTGAGGCGAGCGGCTATGGAAACTGGATCGGTTCCCTTATTGACTGAAATAAGTACCACTTTAGCAGACCTTACCTTACCGTAATAAAGCTCATAAATAGTTACCGAGTGGCATCGTTTTTGTTGATGCAATAACACGAAAACAAACAATTGGAAAAGCAACTATTTACAAGCCTGCTTTCCTGGAAAATACAAGAATTCGAGAAATTTCCCGAAACTTGACCGGCAAAAATGCTTGACAGCGCCAGAATAACGGCGCCGGGCAGTGTTGTGAAACGAGAGAAGTGTCACAACAAAGACATATCGACACATTTCTACTCTTTTTGAATATAATGAGGGGATTCCCTAAACTGTTGAATTGCTGAATTGTTGAATTTTGGTCAGCTGTTAATCAGCTGTCCCATACAAAGTCAACTTTCCGAAATTTCAGCAACAGCCTCGAAGCTGTTGAAAATTTTGATGAATCGTTGAAAGCCATAGTTGTCACCCTATTTTACTAAAAGTCATGGCAACTCTGCAACATTTTACTATCATAAGTTCGTGTTATTTAGTTTAAAATCAAATTAGAAAGTATATTAAAAGTTTTTCTTACCTAGCTAACAATTTTAGTCAGTAAGAAACAAAAAAAAATCGAATTTTACATGTTTTAAGTTCCGTGAAATTTTTCAACAAATACCAGCTGTTTGTAAACAAGAACCATTTTGGGTCGTTCACTTAATTGCTGAAATTTTCTGTTGAATTTTAGGAAAGCCCCTCAATAATTTTTTTTACGAGTTATGTACATATGTAGGTTATTGGTAGCTGTTAGTTTTAAAACAACAAGATCATTAAAATTGGGAGACTAGCATTTGGTGTTTATTCTCGTTTCTAATATGTATGTCCCAGTTTGAGCATGACAAATAAAGGAATATTGACTTAGGCAGGCAATACTAAAAATGAAAGCTGAGGGGGAAAAAAACCATTCCATGACATTTTACATTTGTATTTTTATAAACACAGTTTAATCATAGTTTTTTGTTTGTTTATATATTGGAACATATACATATATGTATTATTATGTAGTTGTGCATATCTGGCAATATTCGTCAACGAACAGCTCTGTCTTTGAGATATGTATCCCCTTTCATCGTTTGCTCTCGCATACTTGCAAGTAATTTGAATGAGCACCGCAGAAAGCGCAATGACGGGCGTCCATAAGAAAGGTCACCTACGCAGCAGACATAAATGATATATTATTTACCGTTTGTTTTTACAGTTATTACTTACTTCGGGATGTTTTGGACAACGCTGCGAAATGCGACCCACAAATGATTGGTTGCAGCGATTGCAGATAATCACATTTTCGCGCTTCCTCTCACATATGCAGCATTTAGAAACGCGTTCGGCACCGAACTTGTAGCCAGGTAAATTGTACTTCTGGAACTCCATTTTCATTCCGCGATCTCAAAAGTTTATGCTTTCTGTAACAGTGCTGCAAAGTATCCGATTTACTATCGGTATAGGTATAGCCATTTTGGGCAAGCCAGCGATATTCCTATCGATTTGCTTGGACATGGCCATCTCTAATAGCCTCTTCCCTCGTTGGAAACAGTTGGGATTTTTGACAATTATGAAACTCCGATTCTCACAGAGCACATCCACATCCATCATCCGATAACAGCTGACTTGAAGAGCAGTTGCTATCCTAACATAAACGAACTCGGAAAACAGTCGTACAATTTCTTTCTCCTGAACTTATTGTAGAAATATATTTTAATACTTTAATTTAGAACTACAATTTTTCCATGTTTTTCGTAATTTTTTTACCAATAAGGGATTGTGCTGGGATTTCGTAACTTGGCATGTTGATTACATTGTTCTAATATAATTTTAATCAATTTTTATTCTGAACCTAACTTACATAGAATGTCTCAAAAACTCTGGTCCTGGCACTCTTTCAAAGTCAAAAATCAATTTATTTTCATATTTTCTGTAGTGGTTTTTTCTTAACAAAAAATACCTAAACGTATAAATTTCTACATTAAGTAGGTTCAGACAGTCGGCAATTTCATTACAAACATTTTTGTAAAACCAGCATGATGATCGAAGCATTACTTTTTGAGATACACGTTCCGCAGCTGAGGAAAACATGGTTTCGAGAAAAACGCATTTAAAGTAATGAAATATATCTACTGCACAAGGAAGATGGGTCCGTCATCCTGGTATAAGTTCCAAAACAGTTCGAATTTCTTCGTGAAACTTTCATGACACATTCTTAATGAGTTATTTTACCAATTTAGGAAATACAAAAAATATTTTTTTTTCTATATGTATCTTTCCCCTTAAATAGAATAAATTGCTGACATCGATAAACATGAAAACAAGAACTATTTCTTGTGAGGCGTGTATAAGAACGTGCCTACTTCGGCTGATAGTAAAAAAAAAAAACGGGGAGAGCCTAACCTCTCGTGCAACCTGTTTTCAAATGTTTTTCCGATGTTTACCAATAGCAAAAAATCAATAATCTGAAACATTTTTACATTTTTTCCCACCATTGATCACGTTCTCGTAGTCAACGTTTCAATTTTCACAGTCAAGAGGAAAGCCTAGTACCGTCATCGACGAAAACTGCTAGCTAAGCATGGGAGTAAGCGAGAGGCCAACAGGAAGCTAACGCCGATGTGACAATAGGAAAATTAAAAATGGAAGGAAAAACCCAAAAACCACTGAAAACACGCCTGCTGGAGTTCCGGCAATACATATCGCCATGTCAACAGCAAATTCAAAGCTGTCGAGCTGGTTGTAATATAATTTAAAAACATTTTAAAATTTATTTGTTTCAACTTTAAAATATTTTAAAATTTATTTGTTTCCTGTTTGTCAACTCAGCTGATTTACAATAAGACCATGCTTATGCATTGCGGGTGAACTCTGAAACGTCGGTCACACTACAAAGAATAATATTTTTCGCCTAGTCAAACTATTAGCCGAAGTTTTACATTTGTCAAAATTCTCAACTGTTTCGAACGGATGAACTATGGAAAGTGGGTACTACATTAATTTGTTTACAAATTTTGACTTTAATGATTTGTTGGATTGCTTCTGTAAGCCTATTCACATTAGTCATCTTACACCGTTTCTTCCTATCCCAAGCTGTTTCACCTAGTATTTATAAAAGAAATTCTATACGAAAAACACATCAATTTTGGATTGCTTCTGAAAAGCTTATAGCCTATTCACATTAGTCACCCTACACCGTTTTTTCCTATCCCAAGCTGTTTCACTTAGTATTTATAACAGAAATTCTATACGAAAAACATATCTATTTTAGAAAATATGACTGCAAACTGTAGATGGTACATTGAACACGAAATTCATTTTTCCACCGTCATCTCATCGTTTCAAAAATTGAATTTCTATGGAACAGCTGATCGACAGGTGGCCAAGATTCATACGTTTTAAGCATTGTATTTTAATCGGAGGAGGCAAGTAACAGGCTTATAACACGTCATTGTTCGGCTCATTCATTAGAGCAATTTGTTGTCAGACCTAACGATTTTACGTAGGCAAGACAATACTTGTATACGTTATTAAAAAACAATGTGTTCTTCGGATTACTCAATTCATTTATTTTCATATTAAAGCAAAGAGTTGTCACGTCAAAAAAGCCATTCGAATCTACCGTGACGTATCAAGAATATAGAACAACATATGGTTTAGTGTTTAATAAATCATTTTCTTCATTATTAAAATGTTTTTTTTTTCCAGCTGCCTGCAATACAAAATTCAGAGATATGTAAATTAATGGAGAAATGCTATTTTTTATGATTCTGATATTTTTGCCAAGGGTTTTGAAGACCGTCCACAACTTATGATAAATGTATTTATATAATTTTATTCTTTGTCGGAACGTATTTCTTTGTTACTACATAAATTGTACATATAAAACCAAAATGTATAAATTTTTAATTTTTAAAGTACATTGAATAATTGCACTCAATAAATAAATTACATGCGGTAGAATCTATGAAAAACATGTAAAAAGTAGATAAACTGGTTTGTGCCTCGGCTAAAGTAGTACATTTCTCCACCGCGCGAACACTACAGTTGTCTCTTTCGCGCAGACACTGCATGGAGTGAGAGTCACCGCAAGTTGAAAACTGACATTCTGGACGTTCAGCGTACCGGAGGCTCGTTGGTCTAGAGGTATGATTCTCGCTTCGGGTGCGAGAGGTCCCGGGTTCAATTCCCGGACGAGCCCAAGCGGATGTCGAAGTTAATTTTTTTTCTTTTTTTTCAAACTAAAATTTTTGTTTCCTTTACTATTGTTAAGAGGAAACTTATTTTCATTATGTTTTAACGATTATTTCCCACAGTAAAGTAAATACATTGAGGATCATTGAGTTTCTTTCAAACAAATATTTCTGAACCATACAATTTCAGTCTCCTTAAGGACCCCAAATATATAAATAATCCTTGATGCCAACTAATGTTTGGCTATAGTGTTATAGTCATGTGTCATAAAATGTATAGATTATAGACAAACCGAACAACAAAATTTAATAAGAAATTAAGACTCCTCATTAGCAATCTAAGGGAAGTGGAACAAAACTATAGGTCGTCTGCATTACTGAGTTTGTTTTGAGCTTCTTTCATATCTGGTTTAATTTTTGATGTTTAGAAATGTATAAGCCAAGTGTTTAGTTGATATTATTTTTGTTTTGTTTTTAGTATTATGGATTTGAAATACTTAGAGCCAAACGGGTTTCCCCACAAGTTGAGTTTATAGATTACAATTTTCAATAATTTCTTTTTCGTTTTCTATTGTTCCAATGTTTTGAGTATGCTAGCTTAAATAACCTCAGTCGAGGGAACACCCAGTATAGGATTTATATTTTTTTGTGGTAACATTACTTAATTCGTAAACGCTGCCGCGGCCTTGTCTGTTTTTTATGTGTTTATTCGTGTTGCATGGGATTCCGCTTGTGTGTGCTTTTGGGGGAAACTGTCGCTTCAATGATGTTTTTTTTATTCGTATTCCAGCACGTTTTTATGGTAGAACAATAAATAACTGAAAGAAGTAAGAAAATAAAATGTTTTAAAAGTGATGGGTAAAATTGAATATTGTAATAAGTATGTAATTTAAAATGTTCATGAATTTTGTTGTTTCGAATAAAAATTATATAATATTTCTTAAATAATAACAATTTTTTAATATGCCTTGGGATAGATTTTACTCAAGGAATGGGTTCAAGTGATCAGAAAACATTATAAAAGGTATGAAAGGTAAAATAAAAGAAATATAGCAAGCCTTACCCCTCGCTGTCCAGCACCTGCTTGAGTGATGCCATCGTTATCACATGATCATCGCACTTGACCCACGTATCCTTCTGGTGCCGGACATACGCCGTATAGTGTCCAGTGTCGATCGTGCCGACATGATTGACCACCGCGTACAAAGAGAACCGGAAGTCCCCATAAGCGTTCTTTTTCTCCGACATAAAGGGCGTCATATCGAATTCCACCGGAAATTGAATGAACGAGGAAATCTTGCGATCGATCAAAGCGGAGTGCTCGAAGCGTTTCAGGTGGAAGGAGACTACGCTGGGCAAAGTCCGCAAGCTGAATTGTTTGGTGGACTCCTGGTACGATTTGCAGGTGGAGCACTTAATTTTGGCCGCTGATCCAAGGTGCTCAGCGCGAGTATACCGCTCCAGGCAGTCGATTAGGGTTTTGGGCGTCACTCCTCCGTGCGTTGTCGTTTCCCCTAAATCCAGAGAAATATCCCAGAAGGGATCATAGGTGGTGGACACTCCGTTGCAGGCCTGGCACACTACGTCGCTCTGCAGCATGCCAGTGAAGATCTGATCGATGATGCAATTACACTGCCCATAGCAATGCGAGCTGCTCGAGCTGCTGGAATTAGTCCCACTTCCGGAACCAGAGCTGTTGCTCTTACTCTCGTGCTCCGATTTTGCCTTTACACAATGCCGGTGCAGCACATCCAGAGTGGCGATAAAGAACTCATGTGCATCCTGCTGCTCGTAGCCTGCCAAGTGCTTTGCATGGTTCCAGATTAAATGCAGTAGCCGGTGCAACGACAGCGGTGAACGGGAGCCCGAATAGAACTCCTACAAAAGAGGAAACATTTATTAAACCACGATAATAAAATAAAAGCAAATAAAGGTTTTTTAGAGTAGCTTAACTCAACTTCAACTTATAGCAGATTTTCTGTACTTTCATGATCAAATTTAAGCTAAAGCATAACTACAAAAAAAGCTTCGTATCTTTCAGAATTATGAATTTGATAATTATAATAATGGTTTAGTTCTTACGACTCAGAATGACAGTCAGTCATATTTCCCCTTTAAGGGTCTAATGAAATTATCTGACTTACGTTGATCCAACTAATTCATATTATTGCCAAATTTTAGTCTAAATTTACAATACCCTCTGGAACCCACAAAATATTTCTTTTTTGGTCATATTGAATAATATAATTTATAAATAAGTATGAATATTTCACCTGGAAGAGACGCGACACTTCGCAGACGAGACATTTGTGGGAGGACTTGCTGCCACAGTCGTGGCGATCTGACATGAAGTAGTCG
The DNA here is from genome assembly GCA_037075285.1 of Drosophila lutescens. Taxonomy (NCBI): domain Eukaryota; kingdom Metazoa; phylum Arthropoda; class Insecta; order Diptera; family Drosophilidae; genus Drosophila; species Drosophila lutescens. The sequence continues at coordinate 985,477 of JBAMCF010000601.1, forward strand.
CTTAGCAGGGGAGTATGAACCAGAGCCTGAAGGGTATAAGGGTGAATTAATTCCATAAGTTCGCTATATTCTTCGACTTAACCCACCTGCACAATGCAGTTCATAAAGCAGGTGGCACCCAGATTAAGCAGTCCTCTAAGTCCGATCGTTTGATTGGGCCTCACCAATCTCCGCCTTGCGTTGGCCAACAGCAGATTGGTCTCCTTGGCCGTCGGAACCCACGGCAGCCAACCGATGCTCTTCTGCAAATCCTTGGCCTCCAGCTTGCGATTGATCAGCGCATATTCCCTGCTCCTCGCATCGTAGATGAAATCTCTGCAAGCGTAGCAGTAGAGCGTTCCGTGGGACAGCTCCAGAGCCACATTATGCTTCTTCGATCGCAGGTGGCTCGTGATGTGGGCTCCTCGACATCCAAAGTAGATGCAGTGCAGGCACGCGTACAACTGAATGCCGTAACTGCCGCATTCGAAGCAGTTGCAATGGATCGCCTGTGGGAGATAATGGGGGGTTACTGAGCGAACTTCGGACGATACCGACTCCATTCGATTCTTTTTCTCAAAACTAAAAATCATCTGCTTTTAAATACTAAAATAATGTTAAAAACAATAAGGCTTGCCGAAGTTTATATACCCTTGCAGATAACATCTCACATTTTTTTTAAATATTTAAAATGCTCATTTTAGTTTTAAAAGTTAGGATATTTGTTGAGTAAACTAAAGCTAAGTTTTAATGGATTTTCTGAGGTAAAAACTACTTTCGCGATCTAGATTTTGAGGTATAATTTTTACGAAAAGTATCACATCAAAATTCAGTTTTGGGTGGCCGGCTTCCAAAGAATTTCTCATATATGGCTCCAGACCACCTGAAACGTGAAATGCAGTCATCTCTAAACCAAAAATTCAAATATTTCATTCGTGTTCGTCGATTTTTTTTGTTTCTTATCATTTATTATTTATTTGGGGCTAAACTTTTAAAAAATTTTCAATGAACCATATTTTTAAATTTAGCATAAAGTATTTTTAAACACTCGACGTTTCCCAACCAAAAAATTCTTTACGCATTTTTGGCAACCCGCGTGTATTCTGGCGGACAGAATTTGTATTAATTTAAAACGTTTCTTAAAAATATAAATATACAATTTTTTAAAAGATTTAAAGGAAAGAGCACAATTCCAACTATTTCCACATTTTCCAGTGGGAGCCACATATAATATGCCGTTGAGCTAGTGTGACCGTTCCCTTGACTCATTGTTATTTTTGCAATAGTTAAATAACACTGCGTTACAAAATTAACTCTTTATTTATTTAAACCGATGGATGCTATAAAATAGTATTCTCTTCCAATCCCGAATTTGAACTCTGTTCGTCAAAAATTTCACCGACTCAAGGATTCTGAGAAAAATTATCTCAAAGTTGGAAAAATTAGTTATCTTTCAAGCCTAGTTCTCAAAATAATTTTATGATTTTTTTAAAAGAATTATAAGGTATAACCACTCTATGATGTATCACATCTTTCACATCTTGCACATATTCTTACTGTCCCCCGTGCTCTGTGGGAATACCCTGTTATCCACCATTCAGCTAATGTGTCAAAACTAATTACTGATAATGGAAACTAACTACTTCTATTTTTGAATTTACTCTAAATTGAAAGTTCCATTGTTATAGCGCTACCCTTTCAACAATAGTGAGACCTACTATAACAGCGTGTTTCACATATTGCAAATACTCGCATATCCTTCATCGCCAAGTGGAAACATCGTGTAATCATTCGGCTACTGTGACTGTGACCTTTCCCGTGACCGAATACCCTGTTATCCACCATTCAGCTAATGTGTCAAAACTAATTACTGATAATGGAAACTAACTACTTCTATTTTTGAATTGAAAGTTCCATTGTTCTATCGCTACTTTTTCAACAATAATGAGACCTACTATAACAGCGTGTGTCACGTATTGCAAATACTCGCATATCCTTCATCGCCAAGTGGAAACATCGTGTAATCATTCGGCTACTGTGACTGTGACCTTTCCCGTGACCGATTCACGGTTATGCAAATGAAGGCTCATCTCTGATTGCACTCTCCCTTTCGCACTGTCTCACCTCTGCGGCACTTCTCCCTTTCTCGCCTCTCCCATCGCACGGCACTCGCACTCACCTTCCTCTCGCGCGCATCTCTGTTGACGCAGGCAGCGAAGTAGGCGTCGATGACCCGGAATGTATCGTAGCTGTGCTCCTTCACGTAGCTCTGATAATGCCGGCAGCCCGTCTCCGACATGACAGCGCTGCTGGCGTTGGCGCTGGCGTCGCTGTCGACGTCGACGCTCTCAAGTTCAATAGCAAGTTTTTGCACGGTACGCAAACAGTCGGATAGGCGCAGATGTTTGGTGGCATTGGCATCTAGCGGGTTTTCGGTTTCGGTTTGGCCCCTTCGCTCTCTGTTGCTCTTAACTGTTCTGATTAGATCGGCGGCGATGAAGCGACCGGCATTCGGCTTCGGCGTTGTTGTTGTGGCTGCGGCTGCTGTTTCGTTCTCGGCCGTTCCCCGGCCCGTTTCCGCACCCACCGCCCACCGTTCCGTTCCCCTGCCGCTGCCCTGGCTACTGCTGCTGCTGCCGCTGCTGCTGAATACGCTCGTATTACTATCAACACTATTCTCTTTTGTTTTCGCCCGTTTCGCCGACGACTGCAGTGGCACGAATGCTTTGTCACACTTGCGCTGTTTTCGTCGAATTTTGGCCACTTTTGCGGTTCCTCGCCCGGCGGGCTAATACTGCAGCTGGCGAAGTTGTTGAATTTCTGTGATTTTCGCTTGCTTTTCTTGACTCTTGTTTCTGTTTCGCACAGCACACACACACGCGCGTCCAGCCGAGGTGTATGTGTTGGTGGCGGACAGCTGGCAGTGTGACCGCGGAGCCATCGGTCAGATATACCGTGCTTAGCGGCGTCACACACCTGGCATTCGAGCCACCCACCCAAGTCGATGGCCGCGCTGCACCGTTAGCCAACACTGCTGCATTTGAAAATACTGACATCTGCCTGCGAATCGCAGCAGGCGCGCTTGCCGCATTTAATTTAAGTCGAGATTGGGCGAATTTGCGACCGGATAACGATGTACAACGACGAGGTGCGGACGCCGCAAGCCCTCAAGAATCGATACTTCACGAATCTCAGCGGGCTGAAGGGCCGGGCGCGCAGGAACAGCCACTCGAACAGCCACAATGCGACGGCGTTGGCGACGCCAACGAATGGCGGCAAGGAAAACGGAAAATGCAGCCCCCAAATGTCGGGAAATGTGTGCACCCCGCCCCCGAAAAGGCTGCAGAAGGTGCGGAATCCCTTCGAAGGAGCGATGGCCGATCGCTTGCACCTGCCGCTGATTGCCAGGTGAGTTTTCCTTGTTTTCCTGGTGCTGCAGGTCGGGGGAAATCGCCTTTCTTACTTCTCGATTTTCCCTTGCAGTCCCTCGCTTTTCCGCTCGAGGACTCCCCAGCTTTCGTCCACCCAGTTCGAGTGGAACATAGACGAGGTCTCGCAACTGAAGCCCGCCGATGTGGAGCCCCACGAGACGCAGTTCCACGACTCCCCCGATCCCGAACAGGAGTCAAAGGCCCAGCTGGCCATCAGTGCCTTTTTCAAGGAGTCGCTTATCGTGCCGAGTCCCGTGGACTGTCCGCTGAGAAAACAGCGCATCATACTCAACCACAGCGAGGACAACACCCCCATATCCAATAAGTCGCGGAGGAAGCGGGACTGCGAGGTGCAAACGGAGTTAACTCTGCCCCCCGTACTGCCGAAAGCCCTGGAGGATGCGCTTCGTCCGTACTTCCAGCCCCATTTGGCCGGCCGCCTGTCCGGCAGGAGCAAATCGAGCGGTGGCCACGACATCTTCAACAGTTCCATGCGCAGGAAACTCTTTGACCTGCACAATGTCATTGTCTTGGGCGAACAAGATCCCCCCGAACAGTCGTCGCCCATGGTGGGCTCCAGTCCGCAGGGCAAGCAAACCATGTTTGCCGGCCGACTCTCGGACTCGGCATCCGGAGAGGGAAGCTTCGGTTGTCTTTCGCCCATCCGAAACCTCTGCGGCTTGCCCCCGGGAACCCCGGACGATGGCAATTGCTCGGGGAAGAGGAAACTACTGATGCACGAACTGGAACTGCCATCGCCCATAGCTCCTTCCGAGCATCTCAGCCGAAAACTGGTGTACTCCAAGGTGGAGGTCAGCGTTACGGAGCAGCAGGACACGTTGTCAGAGCGCACGGCCTTGAAATTCACCCCGGACCGGAGTTCCTCGCCCATGGGCGCACTGGAGCACTCGGATTGCAGCATCAATCAGCGGGTTAGTCGGTTGCGGGTGAACAGCACACGACAGGTGATTTTAGAGGCTGGGGATCAGCCGCTGTTCGAGGAAACCGAAGAGGAAGAGGAGGCTGAATCCGAGGACGAGGAGGAGGAGGCCGAGGCCATGCAGCTGTCCACCCTGAGCTTCAACTGCAGCTCCTCGAATTCAGATACTCCGCGCGGACATAAGAGACATCGTTCCGCGCAACGCAAGAATCTCTCGCAATCTTTCAGTGCCAATTTAGAGGAGGAAGATGACCATGGGCAGGCACCGGCTGCTAACCAGCTGGCAGAGCCACCCTTAGTTGTAGTGCCGCAGCAAGGACCCAGGATTCCGCTATATCGCACGGACAGCGGCTTCAACGAGACCTCCAGCACATCGACTTTTGCCTGCTCCCAGGATCTGCCTTTGGATGTGTCGATGGCCTGCTGCTCCACACCCTCTACCCGATCTTGACCTCTGCCATCCGCATTCATAGATCGTAGGACCTAGTTTCGTAGGCTATTTAATGCAATAACTCCTTTTCCCAGGCTATAGAGAGGAAGACTCGATTTTTAACTGCAATGTAAACCCACCGTTTATATATTTTATATTCGTAATTTGTATGTTCTTAGTGAAAATTTGCCAAATAGTTAAGTAAGCTGCGTGTTTCTGTCATTCATTAACTTAATTCATTCTCATTGTGTTGTTTAGGGAACATAATAAAAATCTTTCGATGCCATATTTAGTTTAATAAATGGAGGTGACGTTTTATTACTTATTTTTAAGTTGGGATTAACAACATATATTCTTGGGCTTCCCACAGCGCAAGTTTATTTCAGACGAGCGCCACGCCCACTCTAACGGCCAAATCTTTAAAGATTTCGAAAAGTTTAAATGAATGTTTTATTGTGTGTACTAATACCGATCGAAATGTAGAAGACATTTTTCAAATCGGGCAATCTATTAAAAAGTAATGAACAAAAAATGAAATGGCCGCTAGATGAAGTCAGTAGCTTTGGCGATTGCATATCTCCATCTCCCTCGCACTCCCTTTAGCTGAGTAATGGGTATCTGATAGTCGAAGTACTCGACTATACGTTCTTTCTTGTTTATATTATACCCGTTACTCAGCGCCGTCGCCCCGAATTCAAATGGATTTTTTATCTATTATAGGGTCTTCCCACAGAGCTCCATCCACCATCCGTTGAACGGATGGTTCGTAAGGTTTTGCAGTTCCGAAAATGTCCCAGTTAGTCCGCCATCCAATTTTATATTTTAAAAAAAAATTGTAAAATTACTCGAAAGATAACGAGTGTCACTTTTAAAAGATTTTAACACCAAAACAAACCGTTTGCCTGTAATACCCCCCCCCGGAAAGTTGGCCAATTTTAGCATTTTTCGAACTTTCAGGTCCTTCTGCTAAGAATCCTTGCGTCGGGGAACTTTTCGGAAAACGCAGTTTAACTTGGAAATAACGAATTCATTTTATTGCATCCATCGATGTAAATTTAAAAAGCATTTATTTTGTAACGCAGTGTTGTCAATGAGATACGAGGAACTACAAATATAAATGATAATTTGGTTTTGAGGTAGGTAATGAAACTTCTGAAAATTAAAATTTTATGGCTTTTATAGCTAATATATAGCTGACCAAATTAATTAATTCGCCAATTCAACAGTTTAGGGAATACCTCAAATATAATAGTGATCTTTGATGTAGCTTTGACTCGAACCGTGGGTGTTGTTATAGCATTGCCTCGAACCGATCTTGCCAATGTGGCAGAAAAGGGAAACAGATTCAGTTTTTGGGTTGGCGCCACCGGAGTTATCGATAGTGCGCACTCTTTCGCTCTGCTCTCTCGTTAAATGCGTTACGTTTTTATTGCACTTCACGTGTTTCGTTACGTTGAAGTTCTGCGTCATTCGTCTTCCGAACGGATCAAGATCAACATTATCAAATTATCAACAATATCGAAGATATCAACAAAAAAGTAATTGTTTGTTTTGGGTAAAAAATCGAGCTCTTGATATTTGAAAATATTTATATTTAAACTACTTCGCGGTGTTGATTCCTCTCACGTGACGGCTCTTCTGTGTACGTTTCCGAAATCGAGCGCACCTGAATCGAAACTAGTTAAACACAGAAATTAATTTAAGCGAAATTATTTGTACGATCGGCGGAGATTCTGCACTAATTTTCACCTGGTTGTGCCGGAGTGTGTGTGTGCGTGCGGCTCTGTTATAAATAGCGAAAGAGAAGCGGAAAAAGCAGATCGCTTTTTGGGCCATAAAAACGCCGAAAGAAAGTGCGGAGCGAGATAAATGAAAATATTTGTTTGTGGGCCAACAAAATAAATTAGAACAACTCGTAAATAAGTCGGGCGCCAGAGGCCAATGGGAAAATACAAAAAATAAATACAAATAAAATAAAAATAAAAATCGCAAACACAACCGAGCGGAAATGTGCAAATTGAAGGAAAATTAAAAAAGGAAAAAAGTAGCAAAACAAAAAGAATTCCTGTTACAAGAAACCAGTTCCTAACTCCCCACCTACTTCTCTCTTTTTTCTGGCTGCATCCGTTTTGAGCGAAAGTTTTTGCCCGCCTGCTGGCCACTCCACTGTGCGAAATGTGTGCAAACAAGTTGGCCAGCTGCTTGCCCAGAAGAGGAAGATGAAGTGGCCAAGATGGGGAAATGGGGAAAAATCTAGCCAATTAATTGTGCCGTGAAAGTGTGCGCCGAGTCAATGTCTATAATGAATACAATTTTTTACAATTTGCAGTCGTGCCTTTGCGCGCTCCGATTCGATTTGATTGAAAGCAACTTGGCGAAAAAATATAAAACTAACAAAAACGGAAAGTCTCGCCTTGCAGTTGGACTTGAATGGCTGACGGCCTTTTTCTAGCGCCCGGATCCGAGGTAAGCCTGTTTGATTTTCACGCGGATTTCGCATTTAAGGCAGGCGACAAATTATTTTGGAATCGCATGCAAAAACACGTTCCCCATTAACTTTTATGAAGACCATGCAGTTGCAGTGGTCGTAAAAACTGTAGATAATGGTTTAAAAATGTTACTTAAAATGCAACTATAAGGGATTTTTCAAATAATGTTTATTTTCTGTAGACAGAGACAGAAATTAACCTAAATTGAATAACCTTAAATTTATATTTGCTTTAAAAGCTGCATTTTTTTATTTACAGAAATCTTAGACTCTGATTATTTCGTTCTCGAAACTAAGTGCAATATAATTGCAAAATACATATGAAGTTTTTCTGCACTAGTTAGAACGGAATAGGGCAATCAAGAGTGTAAACAACAGTTAAATGTTGTTAAACTCGAATCCAGCCGACTGCTTTCGTCACATGTTCTACACTCGTAGTCCCCGTAACTCCACTCTTTTTCGCCCTTCCGCCGACGAGTTCTTCGTCTTATCTCAACCCTTGTTATTGTTGTATTCTCTTTTTTTGTTGTGCGGCCGGTTCTGCGGCTTTTGTATAACTTCCGCTATTGTTATTATTTTTTAGCTGTTCGTAGGAAGAAGTGTAATTAAACAGAGGCGGCAGCGGGGCAGCACAGCACAAATAACCCTGCGGCAAATGCAGCAGCCGTCTCACGGGAGTTGCCACCTCGAAAACCGGTTACAAATCATTAAACTAAAATTCTAAAGCAAACTGTATGTGTGCCTCGGCATCTGGCTCGCCGTCTCCCTTGCACCTGGCTCCATCTCGCTCCCACCTTCATGGCTCAGTGCACTGCGGCACATGCAAGTGCAACTTGTTGCAGCAACTGCCGTCGTGTTGCTGCTGCGAATGCACTTTCATTAAACGGACGAAACAATTTATGAATAGGAGGAAAGTGTGTGGAACTGGTCTATCGAAAATCCAAGAGCTAGATCAATAAGTAAACTCGCTGTGGGGCACAAAAGAAGTGCACTAATTGAAAAGTTTCACTAGAACAGGTCTATCGTAAACCGATATGGGTAGAAACGAATTGTATATTAAGACTATACAGAGTTTTGGTTTTCTAATGATATTAATAAATATCCTTTTACTACTTATTATATTAAAAAAATCCTTGATGTTTATAAATTAACTTAGCCATAACTTTGGGAAATATATTAAGATTTTTTAAAATTAAAACACAATTTTTTTCATCAATAGATGAATCAGTTGGTCAAAGGACAGTAATATAAGAAAATGTATTACAATTATGTGCAATGTTTTTGTGAAATAAACTCCATTAAGTCTTTTTTATGCTCTATAGCAAAACCATGAATCATAATGACGAATTAACTTATTTATATAATAACTTATTTTAAACCCCGGTTTATCAATGCCAATGAATCATTGGTTACTTTATGGAAGCATAACTAAGCACTGACTCGAACACTCGATTGCAGAGCATCTCGACTTCTATACCAGCATTTGGCTAACCTTTCCCGTTTTTCCTGTTTCGGTTGCAAAAAAAAAAAACTAATTCAATTTGTCTAATATTCAAAATCGAAAGAGGGAAAAACTCGTTTGTCGGCATCCTTGTGACACACTGACATCTTTTGCTAATCTCGGGCCCTGCCCCCTTTCTCCTCCCCTCGCACTTTGCTTAATTAATTCCGCTTTGGGTTTTGTGTTTCCTCGGTTCCCCATCCATTGTGTGCCCAGTCATTTGCATTGATTTGCAAATTTTTTTATTGGCCGGTCGATTCGAGCCTGACGTAATTTGTTAAACTTTGTTATTTACCTGGCTGACATCGATAGCTAACTAATCGGCGCTGGCTCTTGCTGACTTTAATTTATTGCTCGAGGGGTAGCGTTCGAAAGCTTAAATCGTCAAGGACTGCGACCCACACTCCCATTCTCAATCTTTGGGTAAGACTTTTCTGGCTCTGATCGTATACATTTCCCAGAAAAAGGGTCCAACAAAAAACGTGATTTTTTTTATAATTAGAGATGTATGTACTTCATAACTGTAAAGAATCCTCAATTTCGAGTTTTATCAGAATTCGATTATTTAGTATACTTTTTGGTCGGTAATTTTTGTTTTAAAATTTTTAAAATTAATTTTTACCTTTGTATGCATTTATCTTACAAATTTTAAGTCTTAAAACACAGTTATAGTTAAAGATTTTATTTCGAATATTTTGCTGTTTTGAAGTTTATTATTCTTTCACTGTATGAGACGGGTGTGTAATTCGATATTGGCATTTAAAGAATCCGCATGGATTTTCGAGGATATTTTTAGATTATTCTAAGTCCTTCTTAGCAGATCCTCCTCATAAAGAAAACTGACGTTGGTATCGAATTGTCGCTTCTTATCGAAGTACCACTGAAGTGTCAACAAGTACTCTCCAGATGGAAAGGGCAGAATTAATAGTTCCGGTTTCAGATAAAAATCTTTCACGATTTGTGGACCCTATGGGGCAGGTATTGATATATGTATTTTTTAACTATTTCTTTATCATTTAACTTACCACATACGGACAAGTGTGGTTGATGTTGGAAAAGTCTTTGAAAATATTGTAAACGATGCCGATGAATGGATCGTAGTGCTTTCGCATATACCTGCAGGCATCTATAGTGGACTCCAGTATCCAGGGCTTGAAACCGCTGGCCTTTTTAAAAATCTTGGCATGGACCTGAATATTATGGGCCGGGTAAAGAATAGTTCCATTCACATTGAGCAGAACCCTTTCACGAGTAATGGCCTTGAGACGACAATTGTTGAAAACAAACCACGACTGGTTGTAACTTTTGCATACGAAATTTGTAAACCTGAACACAACTGCATCCTGAAAAAGTGCACACGATTTAAAGGCTCGTGTCAATCAGATTGTTTTAGGTTCACTCACATTTAAAACGAAACTAAGAAATAAAACTGCTCCAAAGAGAGAAATTAAGTTCGCCCGCATTGTTCTGCTGCAATACTGTTTTATTTAGAAACTGTACGCATTGCCATAGTCTAAAAATCCGCATAATTTCCGCCCGAAAGATCCACTAAACTACTCTGTAATTTCGATTTTGTCATAATTATGCAATTATTTATCCATTTTAATGGCAGTATGGGTACTTGTTTTGATATTTTTAAAACTAAGCATGTGTAAGCTTATGTATAATAGAAGGACAATTTTTCTGTGTGTATTCCAAATTTGGTTTGAAATTTGATGCCTTAAATTGAAATTCGACATTGAGGAAGTCCCGACCTCAGCTCCCTTCCCTTTTGTTTGCTCACATCTGTTTAATTAGTGAGCAAGGCAGCAGCTGTCGAACTGAGACAGATATCCAAAATCCCAAAACCGAAAACACGCCAGACTCTTCAACAGGCCCTTGAGTTTGTCTGGGTTTACTTATTAAAGCGATTTTTTATATTTTTTCCCTGCAACTTGTTAATTGCGCACTTTGCGTTCTATTGCAAGTTCATCATGCTTAACTGTATCGTTTCCAAGTACAGGGATAAAGACGAAACTGACTCAAAAGTCAGTTAACTAATTCAATTAGTGCCACGTGAATTACCCGTCCGAAAAGTCAGGGAGAAGGGGCCAAGGGAGGGGAGAGGTAAAAGGAAGGGAATAAACTGGACAGAGACGAGACAAAACTTTTGTTATCCCATTGTGTCTGCTGTCGAGATGATTACTTGAGGGAAACAGAGAGAACCCGAGTAGGGCCGGGAAAAAAGGGGCGAAAGGGGAACTCAGAGGTGGACACTTCTCGGAACACTCCGCCGAACAATTTGATTAGATAAGGTTCTGAATATAGTATAGCCTTTTGTTGGGAACGACATGAGTACCTACATTTGATAATGCCACGGAGAACGTGGTTTAGAAACTCTTCAACCAAATAAGAAATGTGAAAATACTTAAGGAGGTGTTACGAAGTTAATAACTAAGTAATTTTTCATTTATCGTTAAACTAAAGTGGCAAGCCGTATATCTTAAAATTTAAGTGATTCCAAAAAAATATATTTGTTCATATCAAAAATAATAAAATTATTTGAATTTAAAAATAAATTATATGTTATAGTTATCTGAACATTTTAGATTTGCCTTAAGAGATGTGCTCGCAGTTTATCTCGCTCACTCGTACAACTTTATTTAATTTCTATCTAACAAAGGTCGGTTCAATAATATACATCTAGAATTCCTTAATTTTAGTTAAATATTTTATATCAAATGTAAGGTAAGACTAAAATTCTTCAATTGTAATTACTATAGTATATGTCTTATAATTATACAAAAAGGTAAAATCCAGTCTTTAGTTATGCTTCAAGAAATCTTTTTCATTCTTAAAATTTAAATGTATATTTCTAGCCCAATTTTTGCCAACAAGTGCAGTCGAAAAGTACATAAAAAGTCTCAGGTTTACGGTTTCGCCGAAAGTGAAATAACTCAGTCCCAAGTTTGACTTGTAAAACTTTGTGTAAGTTTGGCTTGAAATTGATTCGAAGCGTATCTGGGCCCTCAAATTATTGTTATCGAATTCGAGAATCTCCGTTGACCTCGATTCCACTGGCTGCCCCATCTGTGGCCCCGAATTCAACCAGCTAGAATTTCGATGCGAATTAGCCAGGCATCGGCCGAAATAGACTTGTTTTGGCCTGGTTTTTCCGCCTGGTCCGGCTTATTATAATAATATGAGAGACAAAACTTTTGTAGCAGTTTCATTTGCCATTGTTTGCCGCCCTCTTCTGGGTTCTTTTATTATCCCAGGGTTTTGGAAGCCCGAAAATTGCACAACCAACAAGAACAACATTGACACAACTTCTCTAGTGGGTGTGGTGTCAACGTTGTTTTGGTTTTGTTAGTGCCAAAGTCCCACGCCCACCGCCCCCGCCGCCCTTAAACATAGCAAACAATTGTGCTTTTGTTTACTAATTTGCGGCTGTCTCAGTGCTGTTTGGTTGTTTGGTTGCGACTACCAGAAGTTTTTGGCTTTGACTTTATCGCCGGCTTTGTTTACTTTCTTTGGCTCGGTTTAGTTTTTGGCTATTTGCGCTTGTCTGCCGAGTTGAAAGTTCATTTGCCGTTTTAATTGCCAGCTAATAGCTCGAAAGTTACTCGTATTTTCATTTTATTACCCTTTTTGTTTTGCTTAGGGTTTTTCGCCTCTCATTTTGTTTATTTCTGTGGGTGAATGGCAAAAGTTATGCGGGCCAGCAGAGGGAGATAAAAAAATTCGGAAAGAGAGAGTGAGATCAAAGCGGAGTTTTTGACTTTTGGGGTTAGCTAAATTTGAATTATTTTGACATTGGTTGGCCTCCTGTCTATTTCATACTTTCCCTGGCAGTTTTTGTTTCTATTTTTTGAGCAGAGGGTTAAAGTGTTATCATTAAATGAGAGATAATTGGTTATAGAAATATGTGTACATCAAGAAATGTCTTTTAGATTTAATCGAAATCAAAAATACATTGATTAAAAATTAGGAAGCAGAAGCCAATTGATCATAGCAGTCATAGGTTTTGGAATTTTTTGTTATAATTATTGGTGGAATAATTAGAATTAATAAAAGACTCATAAATATTTAATTTTAACTTGAAATGTTTGATAAAGATATTAATTAAAATGATAAATATTGAAAATAACTGCAAAATGTTTTCTTTCATAAATGCGAATTTCCATAATACTTTCACCTGAAGCAAAATAGTTTATACCATTTCGATTCAGCTATCCGACCTCTGACCTTTACCTGTTGCTTCTGCCCCCCGGGGATTTAATTTCACCTCTTATCTGCCTGAGCTCTCTTCTCTTTGGCCATTTTATCGGCCAAGTCCGGCAATTAGCCTGTTGGCAGTTGGCCTCCTAGTACTCCAGAGCAATTTCCTTGTTTTGAGGAAACTTTTCCATTTCTTTTCATAATTTTTCCTTCGACCAAGTTTTTCCGAGCGCTCTAAATTGCCTCCCTCTCTTCCTCCGTAGTATCCATTAATCAAACTTCTGGACTTTGTTCCATCTCTTCTATTTTTCTGTTTCTCTATCATTTTTGTTGCCTCTTTTTCTTGTTTTCCTGGGGCTTATTTTTGTTGTTATTTATTATTTGTTGCGGGCATAAAGTTTTTTCTTTAAAGAGGAATTCTGCCCTTGGGGTCTCAGGCAGTTGATGACCCCGCACGCGATTTTACCTCTCTATCGCTAACCGCAATTCCTTTTCTGTCTCGTGAATATTTCACGCTTTTTCTAATTGCCAACCAACCGACTTTTGTTATTTTTATACCCGTTACTCGTAGAGTAAAAGGGTATATTGTATTCGTGCAAAAGTATGTAACAGGCAGAAGGAAGCGTTTCCGACCCTATAAAGTATATATATTCGTGATCAGGGTCAATAGCCGAGTCGATATAGCCATTGTACGTCTGTCTGTCTGTCTGTATGAACGCTGAGATCTCGGAAACTACAAAACCTAAAAGGTTGGTATTAATCACACATATTCTTGGGCGTAGGAAGCATAGCAAGTTTGTTTCATCCAAGCGCCACGCCCACTCGTACGCCCTCAGTCGCTTTAAAGGACTTTTAAAAAAGCCTGGCGCCCACATCTTTACAGATTTTGTAAAAGTTTAAATGCCATTTTGTTGTGTCTATTAATACCTATCAAAATGTAGAAGAAAATGTTAAAATCGGACAATCCATTAAAAAGTTATGAGCAAAAAATGAAATGGCTACTAGATGGCGCTGGTAACTAGCTGGTAACGGGTATCTGATAGTCGAAATACTCGACTATAGCCTTCTCTCTTGTTTTATTTGGTTTTTTTTTCAGCTGATTTGCGATAGAGAAACAGAAACTGTCAACGCAGTCGCAAGATAAAAAAAAATTGAATAGAATTTTTTGCCATTGTTGTTGTGATTATTTAACTGTTTTTTCATTGCTGTTGTGGCATGCTAAAACAAAGGCTTGTCATTCAACTTCGGTCATATGTTCTAGATATGATTAGAGCCACCTAAAAAAAGAGCGCACAAAAGGCAAATTGGAAATTCTTTTAGCTGGAATTCGAAACACATTCAGATTCATATATATATTTATTTGGTCATGGGGTTTTTCTTGTCGCTTTTAGTTAACTGATATTGATATCTGAATGTCAAGCTATCAATACCATTTTTTATTGGTCAATTAATAAAGTTATAGGAAATCGCATTCCGTATAAGGAAATGGAAACGTGCGATAGTAGGTATTATTATCAAGGGATTGTTTAGAGTATATTTCTATTTCTTACAAAATTATATCAATGGTTATAAAAAATAGAAGAATAAAGGCCAATATACAAAGGGAATATATTGAAAGAAAAATAAATTGAATAACTACCTTTTGTTTCTCAACCTAATAATAAAGTTACAATAAGATACACCTCAAAGTCCAGAATGTATTTATAGTTCGTTTAATTCTCTATAATTTACTAAATCGACGACATCTCTATAGTACCCACCTAAATATAGACAAGCAACTCGATGTCAACCGAAATAAAAATATTATAAAAAATTTATTATCCATGGGCGACAGATAGATAGACAGAAAATGCAATATCTAGAAGCGCACACGATCCGATTTGGGTGTACATTAGTCTAAATATAGGCGACTGTCATAACAGTATCCCCCGAAAGACACTCCCCTTGCCTTTCCACCTTATAAAGCGGTTCTGTTCCAGTGACAAGCCAACAAAAACAATAACAATACCGGGCCGGCAACAACAATTTAAATTCAACTTGTTTTTGATTAGATCATTCGAGGCGAAATGTCAGTCAATAAAGGGTGGAAGGGAGGGGAAAGTGCGGGGATGGTTATACTTGGAGCCCACCCCTTTTCGCCCCCTTCAGTTTAACCTGCTGCTGGCGTGCGATAATTAACTGAAATAGACCCGTGACTGTCAGTCAGTGAGCCAGCCACAAAACATTCTACATAGGTATATGTACATAAATCCATACTATACATATGTGCGTACAGTGGGGTTTGAAGCTATACGAGATGATTTTATGAGTTTTAAATCATGCTGTATTCCTTTAAAAAGTTCAAAAGGTTATATGACTTACTCATAAAAAATATATTCTCAGCACTTGTTAGAACAGTGATTTAGCTTGGCTGCCTTTCACTGCACACAAAAAAATTGATTGTTAAAACTGACTTATACGGATAGTTACGTAACTATTAAAAAAGGTATTCTACTATAAAAAATAGTATGTAATAGTATTTTGTATTGCTTTGCGTACTATTTAACAGTAAAACTACTATAAAATAGTCAGTTGTGTGTGTTTTGTTGTTGTAAGAGTAACTATTTGATTGGTAAAATTGACAATTCTGTAGTTGGGGACCGTTTTACTATTATATTGGTTAGATTTACCAATCGATTTTTTAGTGTGCAGATACCTATAGAACTGATCTTGACCATTATTATTATTTTTTTCAATAAAATAACCATTTTAGACATTTTTTAGAATTCCATTTAGTAGTTATCTTTTTAAGATCTATATTTAATATTTTATAAAAGTTTTCAATTTTAAAATACGAAAATAATAGGAAATGTATTAGGAAAGTGTCCTCGGGCACAAATAAAAATTTTCGAGACACTGTAACGCACTGTATTTGTGCAGATATGTGGATATATATTTATATTTCCGTTAGTGTGTGGGTGTCGTTAAGCACTTGAGTTGCAATCACATTTCACGACGAGACTGCAAAAGTGGGCTAGTTAAAAATGTCAAGAAGAAGTACCGCGCTGAAAGCCATAAAAGCAAAAAAGCCAGAAAAGAGAAAGATTGAGTCAAGAAGAGAGAGGGCGGAAAATGAAGCCGGGCCAAGAGACAGGCATTGAAACTTTTTGGCCCATACTGAGAATAATATGTACTTACATTTTCTAAGGAAATTAAAGTTTTCAGCCATAGAAATACAATTTTTTTCTTGACAATAACTAATTCTTTTTGTTACTGATATTAAATTTCTTATCTTAGAGTAATTCTTATTATTATAACAGATTGAATTCTTTTTCTGTGTAAAATGAGAGAGGAACCCATTCAGTTTTCTTTGTGTAATAACTGTGGCAAAAGTTGTAGCCCCTTTCGCCTTCTTACCTGGCGACTCGACCAGGTGCTTAAGACCATTCACTGAGTTTTTTAATAACTCACGACTTTGGCCATGGCTTTGACAAGCTGTTAATGGCATTAAACGAGAGAGAACGAGAGAACTAGAAATCTCGGCTGCAAAGGAAGCAAATTCTTTGCGAAGCTGGGGAAAAAATTGTTGGTCATTTAACAGAAAGCAATTTCGCTCAACTCAACTTGCTTTGAGAATTATTTTCTTATTTTTCTACATTTTTTCTAGCCGTAATTGGTCTCAATTTCAGATCGAAACGCATTTCAAAGAAACGTCTTTGGTATGTTCGTTGAAATTCATTTTCCTTCTCTCTGTGAATTCACGTCAAATATTTTTCTGTGGTTTTTTTGTTCGTCGGTGTGATAGAGATAGAAACTGCTGTCCTAGGCCGCACTTTTGCCTTATTTTTGGGACAGGAGAAACAGTTTATGAGATACCACTAATTGGCCATAAAATTGTATAAATTTCATGTGCCGGTTTTTCCCACTTTCGTGGCCAATTAGTCACCTAAAATGTGGTGCGGTCAATTTTTGTGATACCTTATAAAATCCATTGACGAAGCATATGTTACTAGCTGAATCAACTTTAAATGAATACCAAAGTTTTAACATATTTTGGAACTGGTGGGGTAAAAGGGAAACTGGCAAATTCCCTACATTCTTTAAGATATATTTTGAGTTCCAATGGAAAAGCGCCATTTCCAAAATAAAACTAAATGCTGGAGTGGAAAAATTGTTTAAAAACGCTATACCTAACCTGTAATTATTTAAATCAATTCAAATTAATTTGATTTAATTTATTTTACAATGATATGTTATATATTACCAAAAGCATTTTAGGGTAATATTGACATAAAATACATGGACAGGGTATTTATTTAGTCACATTACCCCCAATAGAAATACTGATACTGATTATTGTTTTCTTGTCTGTGAGTTCTTTTGATAAGCTTTAAGCTGATATAAAACGCTGACCATGCTGATAATTCAATTTCCCCCGAATGTAATTGCTCGCAATAAATCATAAATGCTTGTGTGAAATACACAAAGGTAAAAAGTATTTATTTACACAGACAATACATCAATTGAATTTTATTAAAATCGCAATGGGAAATCGTTAACGGAATGCATACAAATATGTCATCAATGAGAAATAAAATTTAAGTCAATAATTGGGATGGCAAATTGAATAAGTGCGACGGGTTAAAGAAAGCATGAACTTTCATAGCTTTTTTTTCCACTTTCCCAGAAAATCTCTCCGAGAAACTCAATCAAATATTTATGTGCCATTAACAATTTGCTGAGCGACACTTGACAGGACAATAACAACAAAAACCCACAAAAAATGGTGTGAAATATTAATGCCATTAAAAATGTAATTTCAATAAAGGCGGCGAGGAAAATTCAATTAAAACAAAATTTGTGTTCCGCCACAGAAAAACCAAACGCAAAACGCAAACCAAAACAAATAAAACGGCGAGAGAAAAAACCTTGCCAATATTGTAACGCTACTGGAAAACTTTTTGTTCTATTTTTCACCGGGGTTTATTTACTTTGTTTGCCATTTTAATGAACCCGCTGGCCGCTAAATAAACCCGACTCCCAGATAGTCGCAGAATTTTAGATTAATTAGTGGTCAAGGGGGGACAGTTTCCCTTCGGGCGGCCATATGCAATTAAAAACACTCAACCGAATTTAAGGGGCATCTATTGGACCGACTAAGCCAGCCAAGCCAACATTTAATCCAGTTAACTACTCTACCTTGACGCACCTGCAACTTGAAAAACAGAAACAAAAAGCAAAAACAACAGCTAAACTACAACTAAAACTAAAGCCATTTCCCTCACAGAAACGCGTGCCGGCAAAACAATTTTTCAACTATCTCCCCATCTACATCTCCCATCTACACACAAACACAAAACTTTGGCGAATTCTGTAAAATGGCAATGCCCATCAGCGAATTCATCTCTTTCCTCGCAGTGCTGCAATATTTGCGCATTTCCTGTCGTACAAATATTTCCCATGTAACAGCTTCCCCGGAGTTTTTCCTAGGTGGATTCCACTTCTCTCTAACAGCAACAGTAACAGTAATAGTGATAGTAACCACGTCAACAACAACAGGGCGCAACACTGTTGCCAGCTAACTTTCTGGCCAAAAAACAAACAAAAAGTCGCATTGGCGTAGTGCGACAACTGACGAATATTTTATACCCTAAACTTAGCACACTTCAAATTTAATTTTAATTGGGATAAATAAATTGGAGGTACAACTTTTCAGTATTAAAAATATTTCGTATATTTGAAACCAATTTAAGATTATTTTTAGATTTTCAATCTCTTGAAATTATGCATTAAAGAAGGCAATACAAAATTATATTTTAAACTTAAAAAATATCCATCCGGTGTTGTATAGGCATAGAAATCCGTTTTAACCATCATGAATAAAAAACTTCACACAAACTGAGTTGAAATTTGTTTAGAAGAGTTTTCTTAAACACACTGTATAAGATAGTTAAATATAATTTGTTATATATTTTATTTCTTTTATTATTATTAAATGTTCAAATATAATTGAAAACATATTTTTTAGAATTCAATTGTATTATTTATTACTCAGTGGCTCAGGAGTCTGTTTTGGTTTATTGTTTAACTGTAGTGCCCTGTTCCCCCAAGGGTAATTTGGTTAAAAAGTTTGCTGAAGCTGCATTCGCCGAAAAAGGAGAAAGAGTCAGAGACAAAGGCTGGCAGAGCCCGAGGTGGCTTGGAGGCGGTCTACACCGCTAAACAAAAGCAAACAATGTAATGCCAGCAGCACCGACCACGCACAACGAAAACAACAAAGTTGAGGCAGACCACGGGCGTCAGGAAAACGAATAGGGGTTAAGGTCGGAGGGGCTGGGGGGGAAAAGCTGCGTTAGGAGTCACAAACACCGTTATATTACTGCGGAAAATAAGAACCACAGAAAATCCTTTTGCTACATTTTAAGATAACTAAATTGTTATCAACTTACGGATTACTTAAAAAAATATCTTTAAGCTTTTTATGGTAAAACTTTCAAGAATTCTAATAGACGATTTTTTAAGTATTCATGAATTTACACTTATGTATACTTTTGTAAGATGCGATTTACCTAGTCTTACCAAACAATAATCTAAAACATAATATTTATATATAAATTATTCTATAAATATATATATAGCGGTTTTTATTCTCTGTGTGGAAGAGTAAGAAGGAAAAGACGGATATTGCCACAGCTTAAAAAGCAGAACAACATTTGTGGAAGAATAGAGAGCAAAGTGGAAACAAAGCGACATGTTGCGCCTGAAAGGTTCTTTGGATGGGGGAATCCCCACCCATCCCCTTACAAACACAGACGCACAAGCTTGACCTTCACTGGGAGCACGTGGTGTCGGAATGGTTACCAATCCTGTGATGCCGGGATGTCCTGGTTTTAGGGGGAGGTGGTGGCTGGATGCGGTTGTCTGAACTGGAATCCGGAGTTAGCTGAAATATATATGTAGGTACAGTCTTGTTTGTTTCGGAATTTCCAATCCAACAGAATTCGTTCATCCGAACGAATTCCGTGTATGGTTAAAGTTAGTTAGGAGGCTGCTTTAAATGGGATTTGATTGGAAGTTGTATACGATACGGTTTGACACCAACTAAATAGCAAATAGATCAAAAGAACTTATACTTGTCTTGTATGTTTAATTTCTGGAAAATAAATAATCAAAATATAGAAAAATTCCGGGCCTATTTATTGTTTTTCGCTAATAGTCCTTAATACCATTCGCGTAATTTTTATGGAATTTCTTATTTTTAGACATTTAAACCTTGAAGAGTTCATTAGCTTTGAAATTCAAATGTAAATAGCTAAAAAGATATAGTTTGATAAGATAGCTGTCTGGAGTAAGTAAACAATTTATGTCATATGTGTGACTACCTCCAATTGAATGAACAAATACGCATTGCGGGAAGTTCGTTCAGATAAAGATTGTGTGGTTTGAAATCATATTTTACTTGAATTAAACGCTTTTTACTGTCTCCGAATTAGTCAGGCATTAATTTTTAAAGTTGTAACGTTTTAAAGTGTTGTGACTAATCCTTAGCAGCTGTTTGCTTTTATATAGAGCTATACGAACAAAATAGAACTGTGATAAGATTAGCAGGCCAAACCAATTCTTCTTTGGGGCACTTAGGCACATCCCATTTGTGTGAATCAGGAGGCACAAAATGGTTTACTCCCATCAGACCCATTAACATTCAACGTCATCCATTTATTGCTATTTATATTACGCAATTTACCCCGCTTATCGACAATCAAATAATTAGAAAAAAGGTGAAGCAGGTGAAACAGGGCGAAACCCCGCAATGCCAATACAAATTATGGAACTTGCCCTTTTGAGGTCTTTAAGGCTTCCCAATAACAATAACAATGAAAGAGAGCAAGAAAGAGGTATACCAAGGGAAAAAGGTGAAAAAAGATTAAAAGAGTTGGCTACACAGAAAATAAATTGAATTAATATTTTTATGTCAAGGCTTTCATTGTCAAAATTTTAACAATTATTATTTTAAATTACGGATTAATTTTCGTAGCCTAAATAAGGTATACCAAGGGAAAAAGGTGAAAAAAGATTAAAGGAGTTAGGTACACAGAAAATAAATTGAGATCTGAATTAATAAATAATTATAATTTTATGTCAAGGCTTTCATTATTTTATCCTTTAACAATTATTATTTTAAATAACGGATTTATTTTCGTAGCCTAAAAAAAATATATACTCACCAAAAAATATTTTTTGCAACTGAAATATTTGTATGATTTTTTATTATTTTTCTGTTATCACATTTTCATTCCTCGAAATGAATTAAAAATTCAATTTTTTGTCGTGTGTAGAAAAAGAACAGCTACATGTTTGTTTAACAAAGTGGTTTTCAACACCCCATAAAAAACATTTGCGAAAAGCAACAGAAAAATACGAAGGAGAGGAAGAAACGGCGAAGCAAAGGCAACAGTAACAAAAGAGCAAAAATATAAACACAAAAAAGTACAAACCCAGGCAAATTTCCCGTTGTTTCCGCACGTAAAAGTAAAAGGCAAATAAATAACCGTTGAGAGAAATGTAAACAATGCAGGCCAAAGATGCACAGCAGATGAACAAGGAGAAATAGCAGCAGATGAAAGGAGGAAAATGCCAAAAGCACAAATAGCAACTGAAGCCGGTTCAAGTTGAATTTTCCTCGCAAGGTTTTCCTTTTTTTATGCTGGTGCTATGCAAAAATTTGCACTAAGGAAGGGCAGACCAAGTGGCAGACAGTTGGAAAATGAAGTGGAAAAGAGAGGAAAATAACTACATCCAGTCCTAATGAACGAGCTAACCAGAAGAGAAGGAGCCAACCGAGCATAATGGAGATGGGATAAACAAAATGGAGAGAATTGCTTAATTTATGGGGTCTAGTCAAGTGGCAAATCCTTGAAATTTTTCACACAAGCAGCAGAAGGAAAATCAATGATTGTTTCTAAGATTTTGAAAAAAAAAATTGGATAAAGAATTTTATTCTTTTTGTTAATCATTTTTTAGACATTTGGTACTTATTCCTTATTAACTATTACTGATTGATAGTATTTATTAAGTATAATGATCGTTTGCTAGTTAAATTGATTAATACATGGCTAGGTTAGGCTAATAATTTAAGTGTTAAACAAACAATGGGCAAAAAATTATATTTAAATTTTAAAAAATTAACTTGGATGTTAAGACTTTTTTATTTAGTCAAAATTTATTGTACATATTTGTAAGTACATTGTGTATTTGAAATAATTTTAAATTTTTAATAAATTTAATTTTAAAAAATTACGTATACGCCGTGTAGTTGTTTTTTAAAATATATTCAAATTCAAATGAAATAAAAAGGCTTCCGTAATTTTGGAAATCAATTCTTTTGTGCGTCAACGTGGAAATTTGTAAGCCAATTTATAAAGACCAAAAAGTGGAACAAAATCAGTGATACAAAAAACAGGGGAAACGGCAAACAAGTGAAATGGAGCAAATCTTTAAGCAAATGTCGAGTGGGCGGCAATTGATAAACTGCGCCAGATAGAGCAGCAATAAAAGAGGTCGGGGGCGGCAGGGGAAAAGGGTGGAAAACACGCAGTAGCGCATTTTCCCCCGAACCGATTTCCCTGCCATTTTCCCACCGGGACAGACATTGCCAATAGCGCAACGTTTCGGAAACAATTTGAAGGCCATAAAACTTGATGTGGCGTCTCTCATAAAGGAGGCGACACCGAGCACAGATTCTGCCCTTCCTCCCCCTTTTCCGACCTACGGTTTTCCAGAAGTTAGGTGAAAACTGCGACGGCACTCAAGATGCGGCAGATGCGGAAAGTATACGAAATACGGAAAAGTCAGATACGAATACGGCAAAGGCAAGGCAGCAAACTCCGGCGGAGGACAA
The DNA here is from genome assembly GCA_037075285.1 of Drosophila lutescens. Lineage (NCBI taxonomy): Eukaryota > Metazoa > Arthropoda > Insecta > Diptera > Drosophilidae > Drosophila > Drosophila lutescens. Next base: position 1,008,323 of record JBAMCF010000601.1, read on the forward strand.
GGCGGCAAACGTCGACGAAAACAAACAAATAAACACCAAGCAGCTGTTTTTGGCGCCGTCAGAGAGAAATCGAGTAAGAGCGTGCCGAGAGAGAAAGAAAGTCAGAGAGAGAGAGTACGAAAACAACAATTGCTGACTTTATTAGAGCTTTCTGCCGGTTACAGTATTCACTCGAAAGATTAATCGGAATACTGTAACAATCAGTGATTTGTATGATATGTACATATTACATATGATATATTTTAGATTTTTAATATTACTTTATTATAACAGTAAATATATAATTGCAAACGCCACCTGCAGGTAGCTCAATATTCCGACCACCATTGTAAGCACCACCCACTCTAACCACTCTCTCCCGCTCTGCCTGGCTCTCTCCCACTCTTTCACTCTCGCTCTTGCTCTTCCCGTGCAATCGCTCACCGCCCACTTATCATACGGCACTCACTCATTCATGGCCAGACTGTAGGACCATCCCTCCCCCCGCTTCTCTCCCTAATAGTCAGCTGCGCCTATTGGCAAAACCAATATTTACAATAGAGGCCAAAATAATAGTCAAACCGAATGTCATGCATTGAATTGAGAAATAATTATTATTCGAAACCAAATTTAAAATTGGTCTATAAAGACTAATTATTGAAATATATGGGGTATCCCACTGTTAAAGGATTTGCAAGCCGGTAGAGATGCATATATCTTAGCCTTAATAATAAAGAAAAAATCTTATTTTAAAATACAAATGCATTTATTTTGCCATTTAAATTGATTAAATTTACGAAATGCATTAAAAATTACTCTTGGGTAAATATATGTAAAAAAAACAATATTCCCTAAAGAAATGGTATACTATTTACTAATCTTCAAAAGGTTTTCAAATATGTTTCAAGGAAAGTAAAATATTATCCCAGTACTGGACTACTTTATTATTATTCATTATTTCGGGCCCGACTGTGCGGGCAAACATACGGACAGACACAACACCAACGAACGAATGGGAGAACGAAGGCAGCGACGCCGACTGAAAAACGACGCTGCGGCATTTTGGCGCTTGGCATGTTGGCCATGTTTTTGAAACGTTTCAAACGGCTTCTGCTCCTCAGTCGTCGTTCTGCCGCTGCGAAGCCAGCAACAAAGTTCCGCAGCTTGCTCGCAGCCAGTTGAGTTGAGTGCCGTGGTCGCAGTCGTAAATACGAGTACGTACGGATACGGATACGTCGCCTGCAGTACGGGCCTCAAGCCGTTTATTACGTATACGCACCGCGTGCCGCCGATTGGCGAATTTTATTATTTTCCACGAGTGTCACAAGGCACAAGGCAAATATGAGGCCGAAATGTAAATGAAAATGAGCGGGCGAGGCGAAAGGCAAAAACAAAGATAACAACGGGGCAAACAACAACAATAGTTGGGCGAAATCAATGACGATAAGGCGGCAAAACAGTTGGGCAAAAAAGAATATGGCCAACAAAATTGCAAAGTAAAGTAAACAAAAAATATTTTAAAAAAACTGTGAAAAAAGTAAAGTAAAAAACAACATAATTGCAAACCATTAAAAATATAACAGAAAATAACAATATTTAGAAAAAATCATTCTATTATCTAAACTCCATAACCAAACAAAATAAAAGAAAAAATATCAAAAGTAAATAGAAATAAAAAAGAAAACACAAAATCGAGTCCGGAAAGAGCAGCAAACAACAAAAGAAAAATATGAAAAAAGGAAACCAACAAATCAAACCCAAAGTAAAAAGAAATTGTAATTTTTTGCCTTTTCAATATTTCCTTGCCCATTCAAGAGAAATGAGAAGAGTAAAACCCCTTAGATAGACAGATAGATTGTATGCACGATTGTCAAGAGGCGGGCACATATTTCTCAATTTCGATTTCGATTAAGTGTGACTGCCAGACGAGCAAATACAAACAAACCGACAAATCAAGCACAGTGCTTAGAGTTCCCTTACATTCCGTTCCGATTCACACACCTTCATTCCGGCGCGTTTGGTTCTACGGAAAATGCAACACAAATATTAGCAATGCCATAAAACAATAAACCCAAACGTATTAATTGCAATCTTGTGATAGTGAAAATATGGAAACGGAAAGCCAAGCAAAACGAGAATAACAAACAAACCAGAGGTAAATGATAAACGCAAACTATTTAGTTCGATAACAACAGGAAACTAATATTCACAAGAACAGTCTACGAGCCAGCAAAGATTACGTGAAATTTGTTCGACTTAAGCTTGTAACGTTAATTGACACTGGGGATTATTAACACTCATAACTTAAACTATAATTAGCACAATAATTTAAAATTAGAGCCTTTAAACGAGCATCAAAAACAGTAATCAAGTATCAAACTGCCAAAATAATTATGTTTGTAAAAATATACACTTTAAAATTCATAACTTGTCTAAACAAAAAATTCCATAAATTTATAAATTTTAGGATTTATTCAGTCAACCGTTTTCCATGAAATAACAAAAGACTTTCGGCAACGATAAATTTTAAAATAACATGAAACCCAATTAAAATTCTGACCGAGTTCCATTTAGCATTTTAAATTTCTCATTTTTCACATGCTTTACATTTTTCTTATTTGTCAACAAATAATTCTGAGAATAATTTACTTTTCCCCTTTTCGGTTGCCATTTTCTAGCCAATTATTGGTCTATATGTTGACCAACTGACGATGGCTGTCGATGACAGCTTAAAGCTTTTGGTCGAAAAATATGAATTTTGGTTTTATGCTGAACAAATAAAGGTGCCAGGAAAATGTATAGAAAATGAAAAAATAAATGAGCTTATAACTGTTCAAAATAATTAATTGAATTGTTAGTGGTTTCAGCTTTCTATTTTATAGAGACAAATTGCTTAAATATATCCATAATAAGTCATTCAAAAGTGAAACACATTCTGTTTTTATAGGTTTCTTCTAATGAATTTAAATGTAATCTGGGCACTAATCAAATTTAAGTGACCATCTAAAGCACCCTAGTTAACTTAATTAATTAGAAAATCTATGTTATCGCTGCCAGAAAATTGGAAGCGTAGCCAAGGTTAATTTCCACCACTTTTCACTTAAAACTTTTAATTAAAATATTTATTTATTGCCCAAACCAGAAATTTCTCCAAGTTCCTTTCCAGTTTCGAAGCTTTACCACAACGAAAACAAAACTTTAAATACTTTAATTTCATGGGGGAAAACTTTCGGAATGAATGCCAAACCATACAGAAATCGAGTGCCAATAACAACTTGTCCTTAGACACCAAATTGGCCTCCATGAAAGTTCAGTTGCCAAAAATGTAGGAGGAAACAGATGGAAAACGGTCAAGCGTCAAGTTAGGAAAATGAAAATACCCTCTGAATTTGGATAAACAATAAAACTATAAACTTTTAGCATTAGACTTTTGTTTATCAATCAAATGTAATTCAAGATTTTAAATCAGATCAGTTGCATAGAACAACTTATTAAAAATAATCTATTTTTAGATCTTAAGGCTTATAGATTTAGGGTTCTCAGGGCAATATTATCATAATACAAATTTATATAGAGTCAAGTGAGGATTGATTTTTGTACCTATTCCATTGATCTCTTGAAAAACCGTACAACTCTAATTTTATCATAATCCCTATATCCCCCAAAAAAGGAAATAAGAAAAACAATAACAAGCAGCAGGAATAACTTTTTCAATTGGCTTCCGCTCTTACAAGATTTATCCATATATAGATACGTATGTCGATGGGTGTGTGGGATTAGATGGAATCATTCATTCACATGGATCATTGAGTGTGTGTGCGTAGGTGAGTTTCTGCTGGCATTCCTTGGGTTTTCTTTTGGTTTTTTATTTACGCCCGCAATTTGCGCTGACAGGTCCCATAATTTATGGCAGCCCACTTATTGATTACGCCAGGAAAGCTCAAAGGTAAAAATCATTTTCGACTTTAAAAGATTGTTATCAAACTGGGCAATAGATTTGCTGCTGTTTTCCACTTTGTTTTTCCACTCTTTGGCCGTTTAACTGCTCTTCCGCAATTGTGGTCATAATTTGCTGGCTGTTACAGTTGAAATTCCGAATATTGAACTATTTTTTAAATTTTAAACTGGATTTGATTTAAAAATATTAATATTTATATTCTATTTATTTATATCTTTTAAAATTAATTGCCTTATAGGGTTTGTTATAAACTTCAATTTGGATTTAGAACTATAGTTTTGTATACAATACAAACATATAGGTTTAAATATGGTTAAAAAATTACATATTCGTTAAAGTTCTTTAGCTATTTAAAATCGTTGAAGGCGGATTAAAGTTAAAGATTAAAATAAATAAATAACACTATTGGCAAATTTTAAACAATTTTCGTAGACAATTCGGCCAAACCTTTAAACATGTCCAAAAATGTTTTCTAAATTTCTCTAACTTCTAAAAAAAGTTTGATCTATTGAAGATGGACTGTATTTTGGTTTGGACCACTGGCCATCCGGAAACGAGAGCTGCGTTCAGCTTTTGCTGCCTCGCTTTAGCTGTAGCTTCGAGCCGTTTCCGTTTTCCGCTTGCTGGCCAAAATTCTGAGCGACATTTTTTCGGTTTCGGCTGGTTGGAAAGTGGGGGCAGGTGGATGTTTTGTTGCAATTGTGTGCAATTTCGTTGCCACCACAAAATGGCCAACTGTTTTCGGGGCTAATCTGTTGCCAATTTGTTGCCTTTTTTGGCCGTCAATTTTGGTTTTGTCGTTATGTAAAGGCTTTAAGTGCTTTGCACTAACATTTTTAAAGGTTTTCCCTGCTGAGAGGGCGAAGGTTGAAAATGAGATTTGCATATTTTCCTTTGGGTGCATTTTCCTTTGCTTTCGGATAGAGTGGTATTATGCTAATTGTAAGCACCAAAGCCTGCTTTTAGAATTTATTCAAAGGGAGTTTTTATTTCTTGAATATTTTTGTTTTCATACAGATTTGCGTTCATCATTCATTTGTTGTTGGCTCTCGCTAATTAGAAGCGTGCCTCAATTGCCTTGGCGAAATTTATGCAGATAAAGTCAGATCTCAAGGGAAAGAAAAAAAAAGAATTAAAGCATGCTTCAAGGAACCTTCCTTTGTTTATGGAAAAGGAAATGGTAAGAGTTTTTGGGTTAAAGTTTGGTTGGGTTTAATGGTACACTTCCAGCATTTAAGCAAACAAATTATTTTATCTTATTTTCTTCCTGTTAAATGGATTATTTTTTGGGCTATTGTCATTTGTTTTGGGCAATCCGCTTAAACTTATGGAATGCTAGGGGGTAACTTGCAACCTAAGCTTATTTGCTTTATGCATACATTTTTGCTTATAAGCTGAGATTTAGATATGAAGAGCTCATAATAAAATGAAGTGGAGGAGATGTGAGCAAGTATAGCAGGAAATATCCACTTTTGAGCTACCTGAAATGCAAACGTGGCTTATTAGAAATGTAAGACTCAACAGCACATGAGAATTCTGTATTAGAACACTAAAGGATAAACGTGATTTAAAAAGCATTTATACTGACCCAACATAAATGTTTTTTATCTAGAAAATATTTTAAAGTTGGTTTTTATTACCCAGATCTAACAAAATCTTTATTATGTAATATTATGATTAATAATTTGGTGTACCACAAATATCATTCAATCAAGTACAACTATATGAATATAAATTTTCATAAATTCACGCCAGTTTAAGGATAATAATTCTGATAAGTTTCTATAAAAAAATCCCAATTCTTTATTCCTTATAAAAATTCGCTTTTTCCAAGCCAATTGGCTGGCTGCCAAGACACTTAAGTGCTAATGTTTCTACTGTCTGGGTTATTAAAGTTAAGCCAGCCCATTGTTGTGGGCTTCTTTAACTTTCATGGGGATTTACGGGCGCGGCATTAAATTGACAGCTCATTCCCTTGATATCTCTCAGGAGATGATCAATAAAGTCAATCCCTAGCAGCCGATTGACAGGACTACCACCGAACTTGGTTTTTTCTTGCCTCCCATGCTTGCATCCCTTTAAGGAGGAATATTTTTACGACTCGTGCTTGCTTATATAACCAGCAAAGGGCGAAAAATGAAAATGATTTCAAAAATCATTCGTGTGTAAAAATGGCAGGCAAGTAGAGACATTGGCTTAATGGATGCCGTACCCACAAAAGCGGGCTATACAAAAATTGCGGCCAGAGGCCTTGGCTGCAGGGAAAAATGGGGGTGAAGTTCGCCGCATGGAAAATCCATTTATCAAAACGACGTCCAAGGAAAACCGCAAACGCATCGCACAATTTGACGCCAAACAAGCAACAATAACAAGAAACAAATGATTTAAATTAATCCACTTAAGGCCACTTAAACCCCCAATGCTAGGAGACAAAAAATATATGCTATATATTCCCACGCTCCCACACACGAATAAATTCATATACATATATCCCTCTTCATGTTCGAATTATCTGTGGATGAGTGTAAAATGTCAAACGCTCCCTGAGTGGACTTCTGTACGGAGTGGCAGGGAATGGCACAAAATAAATGCAAAAGAAATCTGTAATATGGGGAAAATGTGAAAGCATTCAATGGAATATTGACCGAAGTGGGGCTGTGCCTTTTTAAAGGTGACTCTGCACCGATGGGTGAATATTATATGTATTTTGTGTGCCAACTGGTGAAGTGCGAATTAAGATGAATCAATCCTTTTGTCAGGCTTAATAGAGCTTTTAAGTGCTGAATTACATAGAATCCTTGGGGTTTTCTATTTATTTATTTTTCCAGTCATCATAAAACAAATTATCGATAGATAAAAGTTATTTTTAATTATTATTATACTTATTATTTTTAAACAAATTTTTTGAAGTTTTAATTTGTTTAAGGTTCTTAAATCCTATATAATATAGTATTATATAGTTATATTCATTTTACATATTTTGTTAAAAACGTTATATTTAAGGAAAAAAGTATACTTTTGTCTTAACTTTTGTTAGTACAAATTAAAAAAATAAAAAATATTTGCACTTACTTTATACGTTCTTTCAATATTGATCTGATTTAATTTTGGAAATTATTTTCTCGATAATTCAGTTAAGTTTATTTTAGTCTACCAATATCCAAGAAATACAAATTTCCGATTACAATTTTATTTGATTAAAATTTAATGGAATTTGCCTTGACATGTTATCTAAAACATTCCATACTGTAAATCAGAAAGCTCTCATTCCCCCAAAGGGTATTGCCCACAAGTAAGTGGGTTTGACGGCGTGACATATTGAAAGAGGAAGCCGTAGGAAAAAATATTTCGCAATTTCAATATAAAGCCTGGCGGCATGCTAAGGCGGCTAAGGACAATCGTGGGCGGCGGCACGCCCCCAAATGTGGGTCAAACTGCACTCGCCCACTCTCACGCAATTGTTGTTCCTTGGAGTGGAGGCGGAAAAAGGGGCCCAAAAGGAAGGTCGGAAGGTTGTCAACGTAACGACCCCAAGCCGACCCGCTTTTGGCCAAGGCGCCGGCAACAGAAGCGACAATAAAAACAATCGGGTCCTGCATATGCTGGACCTCCCCGCTGAGGGTGGCAACCCTGTCACTGGCTGGGCTGGGTGGTTGCGGTTGCCCTCAGCGCTTTTAAAGCGACGTTATCGTCTCTGCGGGGTTTTTGTGGCTCCTGATTTCTATGCCCCGCAATCAAGGAACACGCGGGTATAATGTTCCTTCAGGTAACACGAGCAGTGAGGTTAGCGTAGTTTAATTTTTAGATGTTTCGGCGAAAGTAGAGCTAGACAAAAGAGGTAGCAAAATTAAATATCTCGAGGTTGTGGTAACTCCATTCTAAAAAACTTTTTTTTTCTTTATCAAAAATGAAGCACATGGAAAAACAATTATTTTGACCAATTATTGAGACCCGAGTAAAACATTAAAAGCTCAATAAATGTTGTTAATATTATAGTAACTTATTACAATAGCTTAAGGCCTAGTTTCTATTGCCAGTAGACCAGAGTAAAAATAAATACAAAAATAAATAAATCACTAAACCATTGTTCTTAGAAAGTCATCACATATGTATGCAGAATAAAAATAAATTATTTGATCTGCAAATGTTTTGTGTAAAATGTTTGTTCTGTTTTCTAAAATCCTTTTAATTCAATTTAACAACAACTGAAAATCCTGTAATTGCTAAAACCGGCTACTGGGTGTTCTCTAGTGTGAAGGTCCGGTTTCACATATGTTTCCTGATTTCATTCTTCTGGTTTTTTGCTGCTGCTTAACCGTTATAGTGCCGACATTTTATTGCTGCATCCTTGCAGTTTTTATAGACCCATCCGCACATCCTACGCCCCACAATTCTCGTAGCCCCCTTTCCGTTCTCTGCCCCTCTCTGTCTGGCACGCCCACACAATGAACCTGCATGCATATGTTTGTATGTCAGTTAATATTTATCGGCGTTTGGGTGTGCCATGTGTTGGTTTTACGTGTGTGTTTGCGGTCTTTCACACATACTTTTGCAAATTCGTTATTTACAGTTATTTTAGTGCATTGTGTGGCCGTCGGAAGTGGAAATAAAGGAAGTACCAGGGATCGGATCCCGAGCGTATTTAAAAACTCACAGGCACCGAGAATAAATATCCATGTGAAATGACATAAATTCTCCTGAAAATGCATTTATATTTTTATCCTTTTGACTCCAATAAAAATTAATAAATAGTTTCTTATTCACGTATGGATTTATCGCAGTACATTTTTTCCTTCCAAATACGAAATTAATTGGAGATAAATTGGAAAAAATATTACAATAAATTAAATTTAATTATAAATTCATGTTAATGAATATGAACAAATAAAGCTGGGAAACGGGGAAAAAAGTAATATTCTTATTTTTCCTGTGCACTGTTCGCACATCAGTCTTTTGCATACAACCAAATGCTATGTGCAGGCCACATATCTTTCAAGGTGAATTTCCCAGTTGAAAGGAAAGAAATATTTGGCAACAACAAGAACAACAAGGAAATCTCAGCGAAGGAAGCCGAAGGAAATGTCAAACAAAAATAAGTAGGGAAAATAAAGAAAAATAGTGGGAGGAATGGAAATAGGAGTCGACGAAGAGGCATTGGCAACCTTATTGGATAGCAAAAAATGGCAGAAAGAAGTCTCGCAAGAAGCACACACATGGTTCCCAGTTCAGCTTTTTCTTCTTTTTTACAGTTTCTGCCTTTTCCCACAGATTGAAGTCCATATGCTCATCCTTACGTTGATATCGGGGCGCCATGTGCTTCACAGCAATTTGGCTCGATGGCGGGCTTTTTCACAACTTTTTTCTTCATAGGTAAAAAAAGCGTGACAAACCCGAAATTTAAAGTACTCTTAAAAAAGTAAACAAGAGTAAAGAATATGGAAAATAAAACTATCAAGGATAAATTTTTATTACATTATTATTATAATTTTAAAATCATTAGGTAGAATTTATTTTTCCTTAAGAATGTATTTTAATATTTTTCAAAAACTGTCATCATATTTAATCACAAAATAATATTGTTCAACATTTCCACAAAGTTAATATACCTTCTTTAAGGGAGAACAAAAAGCTCGTTAAGCTAAATAGAAAGTAAGACGATAATCGAATGGAATTTTTTACTGTATGCGTTAAGCGTTCGTATAACATTAGATACGTTACGTATCGAAAGTGCAGATAAAAGAGCAGCCTGCTGATATCGAAGTTAGATAGTGTCCTATAGTTAGATAAGGGCTTGGGGATAGATAGCAATTTAAATGAACAGTAAATTGAGATAAAGTGATTGATTGACCTTTAAGTGGACCGTTTTATCTACTAAATGCATTCCAACCGCAAAGATGGAAATAATCCAAACATTTCTCATATCGCTCGATTTGCAATATGCCCAAATATTGGCAGTTAAGTCTGTAAATGTGCGAAGCCCTCGTTGAACTCAATAATTCGATTCAATTGCTGGCTATTTTCACCTCCCCTCATCCGCGACCAATTTGTTGCCCGTCGAGAAATTTCCATAGCTCGGCATTTATGATATTTCACTCCCAAATATATTCGTTGCATGGGGTAAACCGAATAATTTATATTTGTAAACAAATTAAATAGCAAATTGACGATTGTTTTAATGAACTTTCGAATTAAAACGCCGATAACCGCAAAATTGGTCATAAAATGCAGGCAAAGCGATATTATTTTCATTAATTTCCTTTAGTTAGCCAAGTGGCGCGTATGACCTTGAAAGTATTTTCCAAATATTTTCCGGGCATTATTTTATGCGGCTGACTAAGTGTGCAGAGGAATTTTCCGCCACAATTGACAGTTCCACGGAGGCGAAAAATAGCATACAAAATTTGCATAATTTATGTAAAAAGTAGGCTCGAATTTATTAAATTATGACATTGACAAAGTATGCATGAATGGTACATCAAATATGAAATAGGGAAATTAATTATGTTTTAATGACTTTGACGATGTGAAAAGTCCTCGAAATAAACTAAGTGACAATTTTATGTAAATTTCAGTTAATTAAACCCCTAAAACGGTTATGAAGAGTACTAACCAAAATTAATGATATTCTGCCGGCCCAATTTATATGGAAAAAGAATACCGATGATAAAACTTAATGCTGATTTTTAATTTAATCCTCAAGAGACCTAGCCTGCCTTAGTTTACTTTCGCTCTCTCCCTGTGATCCTGTAAACACCTGTTTAAGCCTTCAATTGTTGCCATTGTCATGGTCTCATCATCATCATCATGGGGCAAACAACAGTTTGAAATCATAACAGGAAGAACGGCCGACCACAGGCAAGTGGACCAGGTGGATAGTCACCTACCCTACCAGCAACCTGACCCACTCAATTAAGTCACCACCCACTCATTGCTACGTGCCTCCGTCTGGTGCGGCTCCTCTGAAGTCCGTCCGGCCGTCTGTCCGTAATAAGCCCATATAAGCTGCTCTTAAACCCTTTCAGTGGACGGAGTCGCTTTCAATACAAATTTGCCATGGTGTGTGTACTCTCGAAAGCCAATTACGTGCCTCAAATGAAGACCGACCAGGCCCAGGAAATAGGAGTCGAACTGGCCATAACATTTATAAGATCACGTGCTCAATTATTAACCCACTAAATAAATAAATAGCGGACCTCCGACACGTGCCGCATATACCGAAATCAGTCGCATATCCGTACCCTGACAGTTATGCGGTCTGCCTTCCGTCCGTATAATAAACTTTCCCACACACAGGCGTACGAAGTATAAATAAAGGAATTTCATTCATGGGCTCATTACTCATACGCAGCGTTGGCCCGTTCCCTCAATGACGGCAACGTTTTGTGGCTTCCGCAGTTTAATTAATCACAAGGATAGCTAATAACGCGATGTAATGGTCAAAGAAAGAGATTATTAAGGGGACCTTTTATAGTTCATTTAAGCTTATGAGGTCATAAAGAATTCAATGTAGTTATATGTTCAGTACGTTCTTGAATATTTAAGAAATGCATCACACTTAAATTGAACTACTGTTTTAAGCAATTTGTTTAGCACTTTCTTAATTTCCATTTTTAAACATATAACCATTAAGCTAAAATAAATATTTAACTTTTATAATTAGGGTTCCTAAATATCCCTAGTGTTCAGCCAAAGGTGCACTTTACCAAGTCCACTAGTACATTTTTTATGACCACAGCTTGCGTAAGAGAAATCCAATGGTATTATAATCCCAGGTGGCTTTGTGAGCAGTTTTTTGCCATAATTTATTCCCCCCAAGGTGTTGCGACCTCGTTTATATTGGGGTGATAAAAATCGCGCAATTAGCCGGCGTTGATTTTCGCACACAGGACGTAGACCTGCAGAGAAGCACATATACCTTTAGAGGAGTATATATAGAACTAGAACAGTGCCGAAGCGATCCTATGTAGGTCTAATTTACGAGCAGGGTGGAAAAATAATTTACTTTCCGTACGCAAGGGGGGTGACAATGGTATTTTTTGGGGGAGGGGGTTCAGGGATTGGGACGTTTAAACGAAGGTGCAAATTAAATCAACATGCATATCCGTTTGACACCGTTTCGCAAAAGCCGCCAACTCACCCTTCCGCATTTTAGAGCCCCCCCTTAAAGGGAATAGTATAGCAGGGCCTGGAGGGTTGTATATTGGCAGGGGTGAGGGGTTGACTAACGGGGCTCTACAAAATGGCGTACACATTGCAAATGACCGAAAAAAGAAAAATTGGGTGAGAGTGAGTGAAACGGTAACAGCAAATGGGGGAAATGGAAAATGGGAAAACTTTTGGTCATGTGTTGTGACTGTGTGCACGTCTATGCTAACCTTGTTTAAAATCTGGGACGCATAGATATATACGGGAGGTGGCAAGCGAAGGCATCGAAAGTGGCAGCAACATTAAAGGCGAAGGAGGATAACAACTTTTTGGTTGCCGTACAGGGAGGAAATAAGTCGAAAATTGATATTGAGTTCCTTTTTACGTCCTTGTATCCACTTATGATGACTAAGTATGATATTTTGAGAGACTTGTGTCATGCTTGAATTTGGTATATTATTATAAGTTATAGATATTAACAAAATTATTTTAGGGCTGAACAAAAATGTATGATGTTTTTGACTGTGTACTAGCCTCAAGGGATTTGTACACTGCACTCAAAGGGATTTCGTAACTTTCAGCTTGTGGTTTTCAAGAACAACAAGCAAACTGCATTAAGGCTTCAACATAAAACAAAAAATATAAAAAATATGCAGGCAGATATGGGAAACAAAAAAAGGGGGTTGGGAAGGGCGGTTGGTTCATGTTTGTTTACTGTACCTGACCAGAAACCCGCTGTTGTGATACAAGCGCAAGCAATGAGTGATGGCTTATTAGGGGCTGACCATCAAGTTGAATAGGGGTATTTTAATGTAATTTTAAAAAATTTATAGGAAAAAATTTAAAATAACTATTGGAAAAGTATGACCCTTACTATACAACTTTTATAATATTAAAATTATAAACAAATATTTAAACAACTTCTTAATATAATTTTTTCTTTTCTGTTTCGTTTTAGGTAAGACAATAAAATAAGAATTTATGAGAATTCCGGAATAAATAAAGGTAAATAAATAGGGAAACCCAAAAGCAATTAAAAGTCTTAATAGAAGATTGAAGTAAGGACCAATAATAATTTTTTGATAAATGTAAAACTCAATAGTTGTCATCAAAAGAGGTACTTTTAGTCGATTGCCCCATCCCGCTCTTTATTTGAAATTCCTTTAACTTTTTTCAACTCTTCTCGTTTCCACTTTTTCAATTTGGCCACGAATATTAAATAACCAACTAATATAGTTAATAGCCAACACCAGGAATGTAAAAAGGCCAAAAGAGTTGGCTAACGAGAATTTTGTTTGCGCATATGCTAAAAACATTAAGTGAAAACAGGGGGAAAGTCGTGACGAGGGGGACGAGGTGATGATGACGATGCGAGCGCTTGACACTCGCTTAAATAAAAGATTTTTTAATTAAAAATATTTCACCTGCAAAGTAGGAAAAAAAGAGGCAAGCGGTAAAAAACGCGAAAAGCGTCGACACAATTTTCCTCTTTGCGTTCGCATAAATAAATGCAACCACGCACAAGAACAACGACACCAACAACAGTGACAACAAAGAACACCACCAGCAACACCTTCAACAACACTACCAAATATATATACACAGAGAATTCGAATTGAATATTTTCGGTCAAATTCATAAGGTTAAATGCCAAAGTTTCGGCTTCTAAAACATAAGTAAATTAATATAATTATATTAACATAAAATACAATTTTTTTTAAAATTTTTTTTGTCACTATGTTCTTTGTGGTCTACATCGGAATGAATTTAAAAAAAACCCTTAAGAATTGCAGTTATATAAGTAGTATTTTGGGGCTTACAAAAACACAGACTACAAGAATTTGGAAAGCCATAATACATTTATAATACAAATCCATGTTGATATATTTGTATTCTAAATTTCTTTTTGTGTACAACTACACCAACAACACTTTAAAAGTCTGGCAAGAACAACACGGCAACGCAAAGAGCAATTTAACAACAAAGACACGTGCCAAATGGGCAAAGGGGCGGCGGAACAAGGAAAAGTGGGGGCGGAAAAGTGGGCGGGACGGCGGCAGTGGGTCAGCGAAATGAAAATAAGCCGCGGGCGTAAGTATAAATAAATGAACGGGCCAGGCGACAAGCGGTAGAAGGGAGAAAGCAGCCTTCGGCTACAGGAGAAAGGGAGACAGCATCTGCGCGCTAAATGATAGGGGGCGAAAGGTAATAATTAAACCGATACGCAAACAATTGAACTGTAGGTGGCGCTTTAAGGTCATCAAGACCGCAATGACAGCTACGATAAACAATGAAAAAAGGTCAGAGGGGGAAGAAGAAGGTGTGCGTCAGGTGGACAAAATGGGTTTAAAAGAGCATTCTCGAATATTAATCAGTGAAAAAGTCAAGGCTGTACTGTAATATTGCTGGAAAACGTAATTTAAAATTTTAGATACGGACTTAACGTAAGGCTGCAAGAAAATTACTTTAACTTACTGTGCTTAATAATGTATCTTCTTAATTTTGAGCATTTTATTTTAGAATTAAATTATATAACAATTATTCGATATAAAACAAATGGAAATTTAAAATATTACGACCTATCAACCAGCTGCATAAATCAATCTATAATAAGCTGTTATTATATTTTACCTCTATTATTTTGTTATTGATCAATTTGCCAAACTAAAATTTGGCGTGACAGTAATAAGTTTAATCCGCAACCTTTCATAAACTGCCTTAATAGCACTGAATTTGCACTGAATGGAATTGTTTGTTTATTAGTTTTGAACAATACCACATATCATTCAACTCCCACAAGTACCGCGTGATTATAGGAACCAAAAAAAAACGGCAACGACACATCGTTAAGCTGGTGAAGAAAAATTACTGAAATAATGGCGGACGAAGCTTAAATAAAAATGAAATGAATGAAATGAGAGGAGAGGAGTTCGGGGTCCAGAAAGAGGAAGTGGGATCACAGCAAGGACATGCCACGTCATGCTGACAGTGGGCGGGATTCGTTGGGGCTCCTCCGCTATATATACATGTGTCATCAGAAAACTTGATTGAGTAGAGACTGGAAGGGGGGCGGGCTGACCGGGGGCGTGGTGTGAGCGCCGGGCAGCGAGGGTCTTAACACGACGACGTGCTAAATTTTGAGAGATGACCAAGGCTTCTGTTAAATTGTGCACGCCAGTTGACTGCTTTACAACGAATTGCACTGGGAAAAAATGTACTAAATCACAATAAAACATTTAAGAATTCTTAAATTGCAGCCAAAATATTTTTTTCGAGCTCCTTTTTTTATACCCTTGCAGAGGGTATTATGATTTCAGTCAGAAGTTTGCAACGCAGTGAAGGAGACGTTTCCGACCCCATAAAGTATATATATTCTTGATCAGCATCACTAGACGAGTCGATCTAGCCATGTCCGTCTGTCCGTCTGTCCGTCTATTTCTACGCAAACTAGTCTCTCAGTTTTAAAGCTATCGGGCTAAAACTTTCCCAAAAGTCTTATATCTATTGCAGGTAGTATATAAGTCGGAACGAGCCGGATCGGACAACTATATCCTATAGCTCCCATAGGAAGGATCGGAAAAAAAAAGTTAAAAAAATTCTAGCTTCGGTGTTTTTTTAAGTATTACCTTCTAATCTTGGGAATATTATTTTTTATATATTTCTGAATTTCGAATTAAATATTTAAAAAATCGGATCACTATATCATATAGCTGCCATAGGAACGGTCGAAAAATTAAATGGAAATTAATAGGAACAAAATTATATCTTTGTTGATTTTTATTACATTCTCTTCTACTCTGGGATATGACTATTTTTAAATATTTCCGAATTTCGATTTTAATTTTAACAAGATCGAACTACTATATCATTTAGCTGCCATAGAAACGATCGAAAAATGTATGTGAAATAATAGGAAATTTAACATTTTTGCGATTTGTAAATTAATAGAATGATCTGCAAGGGTATATAAGCTTCGGCTTGCCGAAGCTAGCTTCCTTTCTTGTTTAAATTATTATTGACGCTGTTTACTTGGCACAAACGTACAAACTGATTATAAACTAAATCTAGTTATACCCTTGTTATACCCTTGCAGAGGGTATTATAATTTCAGTCAGATATTGTAACGCAGTGAAGGAGACGTTTCCGACCACATAAAGTATATATATTCTTGATCAGCACCAATAGCCGAGTCCATCTAGCCATGTCCGTCTGTCCGTCTGTCCGTTTCTATGCGAACTAGTCTCTCATTTTTAAAGCTATCGCAATGAAACTTTCCCAAAAGTCTTCTTTCTATTGCAGGTAGTACATATGTCGGAGCGAGCCGGATCGGACCACTATATCTTAAGGCTCCTATACGAATAATCAAACAAATATAAGAAAATTCATTGTAACGTTTTGATTTCTGACAACTTAAAAAGGTATTTCTTTTATCTGCAAGGGTATATAAGCTTCGGATGGCCGAAGCTAGCTTCCTTGTTTTTCAATAACTTCTGAATGGTGCATTGATTTTTAGCCACAGAGATGTCATTCGAAACGTATTTTAATCAAAAATACATTTCATTCATTCCTTCCCGTTCCAACAGCGTTAGTGCTAAAATTTTTATTTTCACACTTTCACCGCAATAATTTGTGTTTTGGGTCATCACAGGATATAGTAGTCGACTTTGCAAACTCTAAATAAATAATAAACATTTGTATTATTTTAAAATATTAATAAAATTAGAGGAAATTAAGTAGGGTGCTAAAGGATTTGTCATTTTGTTTTGCATACAACAATTTTACTTCAAGAATGTTGCCGTTAGAGTTTATTGTTGATCGAGTTGTACCTCGAAATACAGAAATCCAAGGCAGTTTCGTATTAAAAACAGTTTTTCTCACAGTTTCTGGCGATGAGGATACGAACCAGAAATTGGGGTTTGGACAGTCAGTACGAAATGAACTCATCACTGCCGGACCAAATGGGATATGCAGCACTCCATGATAATCAGTTGTGGACACTTTTCCTCTGAACGAGTATGCGTTACTGGGAAATTGGAGGACGGAGTGGTGTAAAGGGAAGTTCAACCGTTGAGCGAAGTTGGTCCCACAGTTTTCAGATGTTAATATTTACTCACTGCTTTGCATATTCTGCTGGAAATTATGCAGCTCAGACAGGAAGTTACATTTGGAAAGGCATTTTCAACGCTCATTTTTGGCATTGTGGTGCATAGAGTTGAAAACGATTAGGAACTATTAAGTTAGTAAATTGCTTATGATAAGTAAAAAAGTAGAGAGCGACAAATTATATTTTTTCGTAGTTATTTTAAAAATAACAAAAAATGTATTGAGTTTAATTTACCACATTTTTTTCCAAAACGAGAAAAATCAGTCTATTTAAAACCACATTAAAATATTTAAACCCTAATATTTAAACTTAATTAATTTAATAAACCTATTTCGTTTGGTCAGTTGCCTGCATGCGCGTTAAGAAAAAATAAACAGTACAAACGAGGCTTTTATTAACATACATACATGAACAAAGTTTAAATTAATAAACCAAAAGTTTAAATGATATAAAAGCATTTGGGTTCTAGCCGTGTGCTTGCTAACCAGCAGAAGCTTTTGGAGATTATTTTACTTTACCTTTTAGAAATAGTAGTATGCCTGTGGGCACATTGTCTGAATGAGGTTACAACTAAGTTGAAATTCCACAGAATTTCGCATAACTCCACAAAACCTCCGAGAGCTCTTTCTGTGACAATGTTTGGTAGCCAAATTGTGCCAGCAGCAACACAGCAACTTCGGCAAACATCTCCTTGCTAAGGAATCTTATTCCCTCAGAGCAATTCATTTCAACTCGTTGAAATCTCATGTGAAGCCCCCTCATTATTTTCTGTTTTTGCTCGTAAGCTTTATTTCTCTGTCGCTTATGGTAAGCTGCTCAGCTTTGGGTCGGTTAGACCCCAGAGTGACATGGCCCTGTCCATTTGGCCCAGTCATCCGCAGGTCCTCGAGGACCTGTGCCAGGCGGTCGAAGTCCTAAAAAACCAGTCCGACAAACGAAACGAACTTTAACTGGCACAAAATACACCTGTGACCCCGTTCGCCAGACGCAGCAGGCACTGCAGACAAATCAGCACTGAAATTTAATTTGCATGAGCCACGTCCTCTTCCACTCTTGGCCAAAATGGGCGTTGGACCGGCCGGGCAGAGTCAACAAAGCGGAAACAACAAAGTTGGCAACCCAATTCGCATTTTCCCAGTCTCGGCGGAGGCTCAGCCCCGAACTCCTTGCCTCGTATACGTAGTCGTATTCCGATCCCATCTCAGCCCAACTCGACCTGACTCGAGACTTGGCTCACGTGCAATCGCTTTATTTGATTTTCATTTTTGGGGCCAAACACAATAGCAACAGAAGCAACATGGCACTGCCACTGCCAACAACGAATGTAACAACCTCTTTGGGAAACATATCACGAACACTGCCAATACCCTTTTCATTTGGGTATTATTTTAAATATTAAGATATTATGGTAATAATATTTTATTGGTTAGAAATACAAAAAAAGGGCCGTCGGTAGATCACTAATAATTTTATTAGGGATTTTATTCATATATTCTTAAATCACATATTTTGATTATAGTTGAGCAAAACCCAAAATATGTATTTCCAAGTACCTTATCATATAGTTCAGTTAACCTAATCTTATACAGATTTTACTGTTTAATTTATGATAGACCAAATTTATCAACTGTAGGTAAGGTGACCCAAAACTAAAATTAGACATGCTCCGTTGATTTATCCAAAGGAATATTTATGCTTGGGTTATTGTTATAAAGCTTAGAAGATTTAGTGTCGGTATCTTAAGGTTACGTATATTTATCACCATCTTCTAAATTGCTTTTGAGTTTATAATACTTAAATACTTAATACTTTTATAAGTTTTGATATTAAAAGCTAATTTAATTGTCTCTTTTTCCCGATTAAGATTTAACCTGTAGAAATTTGGTTGAATGAGGTAATATATTCCAAGTCGCAATATAAGCGCACTTACTACAGATTGCCTGAAATTGTAATACCCATTGCGAAGGGCCCGCCAACAGACGCAGTAACTATAATTTCCATTACCTTGCCGTGTTTGGCTTGTGAGTCTGTGTGTTTATTGTGGCACACTTTTTGGCCGAAACATCGGCCCAGGCCGAGTCGAACTGGGCATAGTCAGTGGCAGTGGCAGACATTGCAATGGCCTCGCAAGGAAGCACTTGGGCACCAGTTAAGGCAAACATCCTGTGCCCCTCCACCTCCGCCGCCCCCCAATCCGCACTCCCATCCCCTCGGCAGCACCACCTCCCTTTTGGAGAGCCCAACGACCCCCTCTTGGCGGGTGCTAATGCACTTGCACTCAGTGCAAGCACATAATTCGCTGCCCTCGAGCACACATGCGAGAGCAGCCGACACTCGAGAGCCAGCACAAGTACAGTACGACCCACCACCCACTCCAGAAACCACCCACTTCCCCACAGCCCCCTTCGCCCGCTTACAGTGGCTGCTAATTAAGCGGAACTCTAACGCTTCGATGACCATAAACTATACGAGAAAATAATGAGCAACGCGTGGGGCGAAATGTTTTTAATTGGAAATTTGTATTGATGAGGAAGACCTAAAGATAATTATGTGAAAGTGGAAGGAAGGTAACATAAACCCTGGCTGAAGGGGCTTAATTAATTCCCGTAAAGGGGCATAAAATTCTGAAAGAATTCTTCAACAAGTGCGGTTGAGAGTCCACTTTAGTTTACTGATAACTACAAATGTTTGAGATGACTCATATCAGGAACTATACACAAAACAAAAACACGTCGCGGTCAAATCGATATGCGCATGGTAAATTCCTGGTATCTCCTAATTTTCAAATATCTGAAAATAAATGTAAAGAGCGTTGGTCTACGTTCAAATGGTGGATTAATGTGCTATTTCAGTTAGCCAGTTACTACTGTAGCAATCTAGCAACGGCATGTGCTGCCGACGCTGATGCTGCTGGTGTTGCCTCGCACTCATTAGAAGGGAAGAAGGGATTCCTTGGCCGCTGGCCGTTGGCTGATTTCGTCGCCAGCTAGATCCCCTGACCTATCCGAAGGATAATGGCTGAAAGGTATTTTTGCCCTGCCTTTTGTTGTTGTTGTCTCATGTTGCACATTGCGCCTGTCGAGTGCCATTCGTTTTGCCACCCCTCTCCCCCCACTCACCGCGCTTTCATCCGCCACTTGAGGTCATCGTGGCTTTCGTCACTTGCCTTGATGTTTGGTGGCACTTGGCTACGGAAAAAAGACAAATTAAATTGCTTTAAGTGTATTTGAGTTTCGTTTGGTGACTGCGATTTTGTGCCGAGCTTTCTTTATCTTATCGGTTAATGTGTGTCTTTAAGTCGTAAATTATGTGCGCTTGTGCCTGGAAAAATAATATGGTAATATGCAATGCTAAAAAATTATAGATCATTTGTTTTTAATGTTTATACCCGTTACTCGTAGAGTAAAAGGGTATATTGTATTCGTGCAAAAGTATGTAACAGCTGGAAGGAAGCGTTTCCGACCATATAAAGTATATATATTCTTGATCAGGGTCACTAGTCGAGTCGATATAGCCATGTCCGTCTGTCCGTCTGTCTGTTTATACCTATCGAAATGTAGAAGGCATTTTTCAAATCGGACCATTCATTAAAAAGTTATTCGCAATCAAAAAAATGTTATATATCCATCTCCCTCGCACTCCCTTTAGCTGAGTGACGGGTATTAGATAATCGGGACACAAACCCGACTATAGCGTTCTCTCTAGTTCTGAAGTGTAAACTTTGACCAATTCCAAAAACCTAATTAATTCAAGATTTATTTAATTAATTAAATACAATACGGTTCGGTTTCTAATAGATTTTCGAATTCAAATCCTCGCAGCGTCCGCAATTTCTATAAAATTAAGATTTCTCCTGGGTTTTTGTGAGCTTTCCTTATCTTTATCTTTCAACGTTTTCCTTCAAGTCATAAATTATTTGCGCTTTTGCCATTATATAGTTGCATAAATATTGAGCTTAAAACGAGGCGTGCGAAATTAATAACACGAAGTTTCGAGCACGCACAAATAAAGTGCGAAAGAGAGAGAGAGCGGGAGATAGAGAGAGACAGGGAGCGTTTGGGCTTGACTGACCGCAGAGATAACACGCATACGCCGTGGTGTGCGGCATAGAGGGGCTTTCCCATTGTTATTCCAGTAGTGCGTGCAGTTGTTGTTTTTGCAGCTCCTGTTATCGACAAATTTTTGGGACACACTCACACATATTTGCATAGTCACGTCGGTTGGAAATCCTTTTGTATTGCATCTGACAAAACTCATAAATGAACATTTCCTTAATGGCTGCAATTTCCCATCTATCCACTTCAAGGATATTCGTGTGCCGTAACCGGATGCCGAAAAGTGTGTTACCAGCCATAATCGATATTCGATTTAAATTGTTCATTTAATGACTATTACAGCTGCAATATGGCAGAGGAAAATGCACACACATCCACTTCCCAATTGCGCTTGAACTATTTCAAGGCAAACAATAATTACATTTTTCCATTTATGATAATGAACTTTATTTTCGCAGCAAATAGGAATTGATACGTATTGCTGAGATACTCAAATAAAGGAGTCAGATTAAGTGTTTTCCAGTTTTGCGAGGGAAACTGTTACACGATGAACGAGGATGATTGATTGTTGGCTTAACAAATGCCTCAGTTTATTCTGCTGTGAAATTGAGCTTGGGAATGTTCATACGGAAGGACGCCAAATTAATTTTATTGGTCTTGTTTAATGGCTTAATGCTGTGCAAGAAGGCAGGTGAATTATTGATGAATGGTATTAATTAAGGGCCTTGATTTATAATGAATTCGGATGTTTGTTTTCTTGCGAAAGCCTTGAGTAAACCAACTGCGGTTTCAATAATTGGACTCAATTGTTGGTATACGCTGGGCAATGTTTATTTTATTTTAAAATTTAATTTGCAAACCATCAGCCGCAGAAACTAGGATTTAGTTTATACAGGACAAAAGTCTTAACTTTACCGCTTGCTTTACCATAAATGCCATAGTATATACATTTCATTCAACGTAATCCTTTAGCTGTTATCCCAACCTTCTCTTAAAGGTTTTTGCTCAGAGAGCATAGTAAATTAGCGACTTAATGTCTTCGTGCTTTTTACACAGCCAACTCAGCAAGGTCTTTAAAAAGCTTGGTGTTTTTCCCTTCAGAATTTTTGTTGCAAGCCCACTTAGCAATTCCCTTTGTTGACCGTCCTGGGATAAGACACATTCGCAGGATCAAGCCGGCTGCACATGAGATTGGGCTTGTGGCTTGAAGCGAGTAAAGTAAACTTAACTCGATGATGGCTCCTTGGCATGCAATTTCCACCCAGCAGTGGCTAATACTTATTCAAGGCATTGGCCAGGCTATCGATGACAGGTCGATTGGAGAGTGGAGAGCGGTGGGCGGGCCATCAGAGGGTTAAGCCAAGGGATCCAAGGACACATGCGTCATCAGCATTATCCGTACGCTTCAGCGCACCCAAAAAAGAGACCATTACGAGGGAAAGTTGTCTTGGGCACATCAAAGTTGAAATACTCTTGGGAAACAACAAAGTTTTGTTTTAAGATCCATTTAATTTTAAATTACCAATGAAATAGTCAGTGCTAAATTAACTTGGTATTTCCCTAGGGAATTTTAGATTCCCGGACACAAAACAAATTTTACACAAAAAGTTAAATGAATTCAATGAATTAAATTTTAAAAATGTAAAATATTTTTTACAATTTGACGGAGCGAAAAGGCATTTAAAAATCGTTGCAAAAATTATAAAAATGCAAAATGAATTAAAAAATATTAATTCATAAAATAAGAATATTTAAAGATTCTTGCAATACCATAATTTTTTTTAAAGACAATTGCATTCAATTTTTATGCATTTTTCATTCTTCTTTTAAGCTTAAATTTTTAAACTGAACCCTTTTAAATAAATAAATAAATAATACCTACCTATACAATTTTAAATAAATTCAAACTATTATTTGTTATATTGTAAACCTTTAATGGATTTTACCAATTAAATTTATCTTTAAAATTAAATCAAATATTTTAAGTAACCCCTTTTAAGTAGAGTAAAGGAAACGTGTTCGAGTTATAAAAAAAGTAGAAGGAAATAATAGTTGGTGCTTCTTGAACTTTGGATCCATTAACACAATTGCCATGGCCCCACTCTTCCAGGATTCATTTATCATGCGGAAATTTATCGGGCAGCTAGATTCAGGACCTGAGCTATTTTTAAATTTTGAGCAGAAGGGAGAAACTAAGCATGAAACTTTACAATTTTATGGAATATTATATGTATTTTATTTGGTTTTTTTCTGTGATTTTTCCCCTTGCAGAGTTCGCAACGAAAAGTTGCTGAGAAGCGAGCTTCGGCAAATATCAACAGCTGGGGAAAGCAAATCATAAGTAAACACAAAGGACAGGACCGGAAAACCGCACAGGACGAAGGATAAACGTGGTAGTTGCCATGAGAGCAGCCTCGGGTGTTGACCAGGAGTGAAAGGATCCGGGGGAAGAGGACCAAGAGAAGCAGAAGCAGAAGAGGCAACAACAGCTGCAACAGCAACCCAAACAGCTGCAACATCCACGAGCAACGAGCAACAACGAGGGCAACAATAAGAACCGCCAGAGACAACACCCGCAATCAAATCAAATTCAAAGATGCAAATTACAATTTGCATACAAATGCATGCGGACCAGACAGCCAACAACAGCACAAACTGCAGCACAAATAACAAAAGCCTCGCAAATTGTTGTCAAATGCTGTAAAATTGTACAGAAAATATCTAGAGCACTCTTGCAAACATATCATTGAGCGGGTGTAGGGTTCAAATCAAATCCACAAGTCAACATGATCAAGGGCATTCTGATACAGCGCAAGAGCCAGGAGGATGCCAGCTACGCCAAGCAGCTCAAGATGGAGCACGCCGATCTGGTGGCCGAGATGCAGACCGTGGAGAGCCTGCCCACGCACGAGAGGCTCCAGCTGGCCAGACTGTGAGTTAATCGCTCTATAAATTATTGTAACAAGGCATTAGAACCCAACAAATTAAAAAAGGCAAAGTTTGCCACTCGTTTTTGTTATAACAAAAAAAAGCATGTTCCCGTAAAATCGATAGGCCATGTACATTTCAGGTCATGCAAAACCCATATCGTTTTTACATGAAATACTCTTTTCGACCAGGTCAAATTTACCTGGTCACATATCAAATTAAAATTGAACTTAAATAATTTAAAATCGATCTATGTTTCATACCGATTTTTTTTTGGTGTAGTAAACTAAAATTTCATTTATTTATTTTTATACATTTATTTTTACTGATTATTATGTGCTTTAAACTCTATAATTGAGGAATTATAACCCATTAATTCATTGAATAGATTGTTTTTCTAGCACAACACATAATATATTTCTTTTAGATTCGTTCGACGGATTCTGATAAGCAGAAATTAAATTCCGAAATAAAGCAATCAAAAATGTTCACTGATTCATCAAAGATCGCTTTGAAAAATAACTCAATTTGTTTTTATTTTATATCGGACCCTGAAGCATCTGTTTTATTTCCCTGACAGCCTAACAAAATCCCAATTTATTAGATGATAGCGATAAGGATTTTATTATAAAATAAATTTCAGACTTATGAAAAATTTAAATAATTTTTTCACTGAAATATGGCGATTTACTTTATATTTTAGTTCGTTAGTGTGGCAAAATTGAGGATAAGCTTAACGCAAATATTTGTGCTAGCGATAGGCCCCCTTTCTGTTCTGAGCTATCGAATTTCCGCAACTAATCCACAATCTGCTTCTCAATTCCTTCCCGTTAATTAGACGTCGTGCCCAGCAGCTCAAGTTGTCCCGACAGAAGGAAAAGGAGTGGGCCAAGTTGCAGCGGGCGAAGGGCAACAACGCGAGCGGAGGCGGAGGCGGGGGCAGCGGAACCGGAAGCGGATCGGTGGGCAACGCGCTGATGAACGGCAATGGAGATACCACGCACCACTTCCGGCACGCCAATGGATCGGGCACGCTGAGCGGCAGGCGGCACATATCCTTCGAGAACAGTGTGGTGCTCCTCGAGGCCGCGTCCCGCAACGACATGCCCGAGGTGGCGGCCCTCCTGCAGCACGGAATCACGCCGGATGCCGCCAACGAGGACGGGCTGACGGCGATGCACCAGGCGTGCATCGATAACAACGTCGAGATGCTGCAGCTCCTGCTGGAGTACGGTGCGAATGTGGATGCGCAGGACAGTGATAAGTGGACGCCCCTTCATGCGGCCGCCACCTGCGGCCACCTCGAGCTGGTCCGCATCCTCATCCGGCACGGCGCCAATCTGCTGGCGGTCAACACCGACGGCAACATGCCCTACGACCTGTGCGACGACGAGAACACCTTGGACTTCATCGAGGGCGAGATGGCGCAGAGGGGCGTGACCCAGGAGCTGATCGATGAGACGCGCTCCTCCACGGAGCGGATTATGCTGCGGGACCTGATGGAGCTGGTCCGCACCGGAGGGGATTTGGAGGAGCCGGACTACCAGTGCGCCACACCAGTAAGTCTTCGAATATAGGAAAATAATAATTATTTTTAAAAGAACAATCTAACATTGGAAAGTTTAAGATTACAAATACATTTTTCTTCTAATGTCCATTATTTAAACAATCATTTTCTTCCTCAAATCAGTAATTAATGACAATTTTTATTTATATAATAAAGGACTAAAATTAAATGTATACTCGTATTTACATTTATTGAAAACTGAATCAAACAATCTACAAATATTTCACCTTAAAATTTACTAAATTTAATTCACTATATTTAATTTTCTATTTTTATTTACTATTTTCATTTAAAATTTATTTATTACCATTTATTACCATTTTTGTATTTTTTTATATTTTTTTATTTATTTAGTATTATTTTCTTTAAAAAAATAGTTTGTTCCACTTTCTCCCAGTGTATAACTTTTAATTTATCTCAATTGTCCAGCTTCACATAGCCGCTGCCAATGGATATGTCCGTGTCGTTGAGTTTTTGTTGGAACAACATGTCAACGTGGATGCCATGGACAAGGATCTGTGGACTCCGGTCCACGCCGCCGCCTGTTGGGGTCATGTAAGTAAAGCCATGGAAGCAAATAAACAGCGGACAATGGAATAATAATTTTAAATATTTTCCCTTTTCAGCTCGAGGTGCTGGAGATGCTGGCTCAGTGTGGTGCTGATTTAAATGTTCGCAACAAGGACGACGAGACGCCCTCAGGTGAGAATGGGAGTGTGCGAAAAGGCTGCGTCACTGAATCAGCGAATATCCTTGTAGAGCAAAATAACCATGAATATGAAATTGAGCCATAAATTGTTGTTAATGTTAACATGGAAAACGTGTAAATCTTTTCAGTTGAGTCTTTGAGTCGCAGACATGCATCTGGACTATTTGTAGTAGGTTTAACTTGTTCAGGTGTGCAAAAGAAATGGAGGTCGCTTTTTAAGATTAATAAAAAGGCAGATTATTTGGTAAAGTTTTGATATTGTTGTAAACATATGTACAGGGTTTATTTTGTAAATAAAGTAAAGTAATTGTAAATTAAAAGTACATTTTAGTTCAAATGGAATTGCTATTTTTGAAATTTCTTGATTTGAATAATAAAATGTTTAATTAATTATTTTTAAATAGATAATTGTAGGTGCTATTCAAAGTATCAAGAACCCAAACAATTTCACTCAATGCAACATTAATAAATAATACTTAAACTTGTTTAAAGAATAGTTATACCCGTTACTCGTAGAGTAAAAGGGTATATTGTATTCGTGCAAAAGTATGTAACAGGGAGAAGGAAGCGTTTCCGACCCCATAAAGTATATATATTCTTGATCAGGATCACTAGCCGAGTCGATCTAGCCATGTCCGTCTGTCCGTCTGTCCGTCTGTCTGTCTGTCTGTCTGTCTGTCTGTCTGTCCGTCTGTCCGTATGAACGCTGAGATCTCGGAAACTATAAAAGCTAGAAGATTGGTATTTGGCATGAAGATTCTTGGAGTTCCTACGCAGCGCAAGTTTGTTTCAAAAGGGTGCCACGCCTCCTCTAACGCCCACAATCGCTTATATACGATTTTAAAAATTTCAATATTTCGGAAAAGTAAAAATGCAGTTTTATTGTGTTTATCAATACCTATCGAAATGTAGAAGAAATTTTTCAAATCGGACCATTCGTTAAAAAGTTATGCGTGTTCAAAGTTTCTATCTCCATCTCCCTCGCACTCCCTTTACCTGAGTAACGGGTATCTGATTGTCGGGGCACCCGACTATAGCGTTCTCTCTTGTTTTAAATTGTGTTATAACATCGATCCGAAATCTTATTCAGATCCATACACTTTTTAAAGTTTCTTATTGAAAAGGACATTTTTTTATTGACCTCAACGAACATATTTTATCAAGATAAAATCACATAAGCAAAATAATGTTACAATTTTAAATTGTAAAACTTAAAACAACTAAAAAGTAAAACGATTAATTAATAGTTATTATTAATTATAATCTATTATATTATAATCTATTATGTTGTAGATATCTGTGAAGATCCCGAGATCAGGGAGCGTATCGAGCAGCTGAAGACGGAGCAGGAGAGCAAACGACTGGCCGAGGCGCAGCGACGACGCGTTCGACGCTCACAAAGCAACAATACTAGGTATAATTTCTTTAAAACCTTATACAAATAATACAAGAACTAACTTATATGCAAAATCCTCAACCCACAGAGCCCAATCAGTGCGACGTACTAGTTTGCGGGACAAAACGCTGACAACCAAAAAGGATGCGGTCGAGGAGACGCGTCTGCGTCTGCAGGCCCAGGAGGCGACGGACTCGGAGGCCCCCTCTTCGGGCGGAGATCCCCTGGCCAATGGCTACGGCTACGGAAACAACAACGGGGAGAAGCGACCCTCGACTGGCAGTTCGAACGGCCAACTACTGCCGCACTCCAAGTCCGCCGATGCGCTGGACAATGCCACGATGGCATCCTCAGGCGCATTGTCGGCCACCACCACACATTCCTATCCATCGCGTCGTCCGCCGGATGGGCGGGAGAACGACGAGCTGCTCCGCCTGAAGGCCGCCGGTGCCGTGGGCGAAATGCAGCGGGCCACCTCGGCGGCGGCCGTGATTCTCACCGAGAAGGGAACGGCGGCCAGTGCCGAGGCCGTTCAGATCCAATCGTCCAAGGAGGCTGCCAACGGCAAGATCAACGTGCAGGTCACCGTCCTTGTGGGTGAGTCAACAGTTCAACCACTGGCCACGTGTCAGGCTTGCTTCCGCTTCTGCTTACTCCCGCCCGCCCATTCACTCATGCGTCCCATCAACCCACCTCCAAGCCCACCCAATTCGGCTCCCAAGGAGCGTCAACGTATCACGACGAGTCCTGCTTAAGCGCCATTCTGTCCCCGTGTCAATGTCAATGTTTAATGTTTATTTAACGACTCTACTAAAATGGAAATGAAAATACTTCCAACAAGCAAACACAGCTAACAGCATGAGTAGAATATCGAATGGGGTATGCCCTGCAGGAAAGCGGTTAAGATACCCAAAAGTGCGAGTAATAATAATTATTTACATAGATATATGGGTCAAGTTTGGGAATCCGCGTTATTAGTATAGTCTAGATTAGATCTTGAAAATGATCGATATTTTCGATATTTTGACAATTTTGATGTTTTGAAGGGGAAACACAAATTCAATATCGATAAATAGCAAACTGTCGATATTTTTTCAAGTTCCATTCTAGATGTATGTAAATTAATATTTATTTTTTATTTCATTACGAATTGTTTTAATAAGTCATCCTATTTTTACAAAAATAAATGGACCCAGGACATAGCATTATTTTCCAATTGAAAGATAAATATTATTGAATGGAACTTCTCTTAAGGGGTAGCTCAAATTTAGGCCAGTTATTAAGTTTTATTTAGGATCTAGTTAGATAGTAACTTGAAACAATATATACATATGCATGTAACATCCATCCCACGTAACCCATCACACCCAACTGGTCAAGGGGTATTTGCAAACTTAACTCTCGGGAAAAAAGAGAAGAAAAGTAAAATAACATTTGCTTGTTTCTGTTTCATTCTTTTTTTGTTGTTGTTGTTGTGCCTCGTTTCGCCCGTTCTGTGTCGTCTGCCTGCCCGCATCATCATCAACAATAAAAACAACAACTACACCGCCACCGCACCACCCAAACAAAAAAAAACCCCACACCCACCGCTCTGCCAACATCCAGACACCAACAGCACGCACCACCATCAGCAACATCAACAGCAGCAGCAACATGTGCTGCTGTTGCAGCAACACCAGCAACATCAACAGCAGCAACAGCAGCAGCAGCAGCAGCAACATGTTACCTTGGATGGCTATAGTGCCACATTGGCCAACTTGAAGAAGCAACGCTCGCTTTCACGCACCGCCAATGTCCTCAATAATTTCGAACTGTCATCCCAAACAACCAGCAATGCCCATCCAATTGCAGCTGCAACTGCAATTGCAACATCCACTAATGGTTCTGTTTTAGGAGCCGGCGGCAGCAGCAGCAACAACAACAACAACCTTAGCACCAGCAACAACAACAACAATGGATCAGCACCGATCTCGACGCAACCAACGACGATGGGTCACATGGGTCCCGGAAGCCTGCTGTCCGACTTCGAGGTTTCCTCCCCGGCAGGAAGCTCTCTAAACAAGTTCAGCGGCATCACCGGCGATGTGGTCACCGATAGCACCAGTTCCAGTCGCAGATGCTGCGTCCTGATGTAGAAGCTAAACCAACTAACCTACTAACTAGCTACTAGAATCACAGGGTATTAAACCAACCAGAATTGTCAGAGGGATAGGCCATTATTGATGTGGCAAGATAAAAGTGTCTTTTTTAGATTAGCCGAATTCAGTGAGTGAATTGTTGAATGTTAAAAACACAAATGCAAATGTTGGTTTGAGAAAGGGGTTCAGTTATGTGAGCCCCCTTGAGAAACGGCTCAAAGTCGTTGCATTTTCCTAGCAGACACTACACTACACACACACAACCAATTATACGATACAAATTTATACAAATATACAACCATATGTATACATTTTAAAGAATATATAAAGGTAATATTAAATAAATGTGAGCAGTTTACCTTAGTTGATATGAGAAAGCAAAATCAAAACCATGAAAAACATCAAAAAATATTTATTTAGCCTTGCTAAGAACTTAACTTAATAGATTTGCTTGGAGTGCATTGAGAATATCTGTGGTTCAGTGTGTGAGTGTTATAACCGAAACAGGCAAAGTATTATGCAACAAATATGAAATATTTAACTAAATATATGATAGCGAAATTGTAGTTAAAACGTGACGGATTAGTAACGCAAAGCAATGAAACGAAATGCAAAGCACTCAAGCAATTCCCCATATAAGTGTCTAAATGTTTGAATTGAAAAGATGTTAGTGCTAGACAGCATAAAGATTTATTTTTGAATGCAACTACCTTGCTCTGCGTTATGTGAGTTGAGTTTTGTTGAGAGATACAAGAAAATTTGTATTATTTATGTAGCATCTATGTTTGTATATACACAATTCCAAATGATTAAGAAGATAAAATGCAAAAATACAACGCGCAATTAGCAAATGAGACTTTTTTCGATTTAAATGTCAAGGCATTAGCTGAACGTTTTGTAAAATAAACAAATGAAATACGAAAAAATGACCCACAAAATGTTTAATTTATTTGAGTTTGGCGCCAAATGAAAAGCGACATCTAACGGAATATTTCGGAACACTATCACTATTTTCACACAAGTTGGCAGCTGTTTTATCTTGAGCAAAGTTGGCATCTCTCAAGATACAGCTGTTTTTTTATTTTTTCAACTTGCCTTTAGTTTACATTTTCATTGGAGTAAATTTTAAACTTAAAAATAAATGGAGTCGCTGGCAAAATATCGATATAGCTTGGTGGCTGGGTCCTTCGCCGCTGGGGGAAGCTTTTTTGGTAAACTTCCCAGCCACCTCAGCGCTCAGAAATTACTGAGCACTTCTGATCCCTCAGATTCGTCTTATTTGGGTAAGTTTGTTATTTTAGATGGCAAAACAACACATTTGTATCCCCATTTTAATTATAGAAATTGCATTATTGCGCATTCTTCCATTGGTGCTAATGATAATCTGCAATGTTAGCAACTTACGTTTCTTTTTAAAAGCTCTGCAAATGACTGAACAAACTATCACCTGCGTTGTTTTAACTGCCGCCTCTAATTATGTCTTATCGGTGGGTTTCCTAAAATAGTTGCCGAGTTATGACTAACATTCATTGTATAGTTTATTTTAGGAGCAGTGGTTTATAAGGAACCACTGACAGCCTTATCTGGCATTGGTATAACCCTAATTCTGGCCGGTCTTTGGTTCCTTTGCGACGGAGGAGCTGTCGAGTCAATGAAAAAGGATCTAGAAAAGGAGAAATAGTTAATAATATCAATTTTTGTATATCTAATGTTTAGATCATAGTTCCATAAATCGTTAGCAGGTCATAAAGGACCTCTCTAGATTAAAAACACTTTAAAGTATATTTGACAGCGAAAAAGCTGATAACCATTTCCATTTCATTTAAAAAAAATCCAATTCCCTTTTAAAATATTGAAGAAAACGATTGGTTTATATACTTTTGTTTAATGTATGTACTATTTTGCAAATACATAGTTTCATTTCATTTATAATGCACTGTTAGTGTGCACACTTCTTCATTCACGCAGTATTAATTACAACTATTACTTTCTTACGTGGCTTTTGTATTTTTCTTTTCTTCGTTTGTGTGTAAAAGTTTGGCAAAACAAAAAAAAAGTGTTGAAATGGGATTAGAGCATGACAGTAAGAGCACAAACTATAAATATATTTATCCTTCGTTTATATATATAGGTAATAGTAATTAATTTGTATATTTCAGAATCGTTATTTAATTGCTAAGACGTATAAATACTTTTTATTTTCTTTTTCTCGACATCTGTTAATTATCGCATCAGCTTCAACGCAGCCAAACAGGGATATAGTAAAGTCGGACGAGAAGAGGCTGATCAGTGTTGTGTATGGCCCATCTTTCGCTACGTTTTTTTTCTTTTGCCGAAATCCTGTCCTGTCTGGGAGTTTTAGAAACCCTTAGAGCGTTTACTTTCCTGTATATAGTTGTAATTCCTTTTTGTTTCTAACAACTATTTTGTTTTATTATTAATACATTATCAAATAAACCAAAATCAAGGAAAATAAGTATAAATTGTATTCAAAAATGCGCACGAATTGGTTTTGATGCTGCATGCATTTTCGTTTACCTAGTTGCGTTTTACAGGATTCTTTTAAATAGATTTCCGATTCTTCTGGTTGAGAGTTTTCTTACGTAACGATAATTGTACGTCTACGTGGCCATTATTTGCATTTAGATGATTTGTTTCCTTTTTTTCTGTATGGGTTTTGTGTGTATGGTTTGCATGAATTGTATGTTTTTTGTTTGCGGTTAATACGTATTGTTTGCTCAGTTTTTATTCTCCAGTCCAAGAGGCATGCGTTGCGACTGGTTCTGGCGGTTTATGTAGCCACCACCACCTCCCTGGTTGCCCGCTCCGCCGCGCCCACGATCGCCCATGGGCCTGCCGCCTCCGTACGAACCATTAACATTCCTCTGCTGGTTGCCACCGCGCTGGCCACGATAGCTACCTCCGCCGCCGCCAGAGGATTCGTAGCGCGACTCCTTGTTGTACGTGCCGCCACCACCGCCGCCTCCTCCGTTCTGGTAATAGCTGTTGCCTCCGCCATTGCCCGACTCATTGTTGCGGAAGTACACGCCGCTGTTGCCAGAGTTGCGTCCGTTGGGGTTCGATGAGTTGCCGTACTGACGCGACCGGTAGTTGCCTCTGTCGCCGCCGTTGCGCCGCTCATCGCCTCGTCCTCCCTGATCACGGTCCCGGTTATCGCGATCTCCACCGCGTCGCTGGTAGTTGCCGGAGTTCCGACGTCCCTCGCCTTGCGAGCTGTTCCAGTGGTTGTTCCCCTCGTTGTCCGCATAACCGCCGTTGCCCCCGCCAGCGCTGTGGTCCCTGGGCGTGGCCCACTCCTGCTTGTGGCTGGTGTTGCTGCTTCCATTCGAGGCTGCGCTGCTCATGGCATTCACCTCCGAGCTCCACTTGGTGGGCGGTGCCGGGGGAGTGGCCTCGCCTTTGAGTACATTCGTTAGCGCAGCGGTGGCTGCAGCATTCGTATCGTTATTACGAGCGTGCCATTCATTGTTCTCCACATCTCCACCAGCGCCCACACTCGAGGAGGTGTTTACAGATGAAGGCTCTTCCAGTTGCTGCTGCTGCTGATGTTGTTGTTGCTGCTGCTGTTGTTGTTGCTGCTGCTGTTGTTGTTGTTGCTGTTTCAGCTGCTGTTGGATCTGCTGCTCATAGGTAACCACAGCATTTTCGTACGGAAAAACTGAGGTCACATCGCCCGGCTGCATGCCAATTCCCTGAGGAGCTGGCTGCTGAGGCTGCTGTGTGGGCAGACGCGGCATAATCAACATGGGCTGCGGCTGCTGCTGTGGTTGCTGCTGACGTTGTTCGTGAATCAGCACAGGGGAGAAGAGCTGCTGCTGCTGCGGAGGAGCCTGCTGCTGGGGCTTGGGCTGCTGCGATGGGAACGACTGGTTGGTGAAGGTCAGCGTTTGTATGGCCTGCGGTGGTTCTTCGACATGGTTGGGCTGCTGTGGCTGCTGCTCAAATACCAATCCCTGATTGGTCGGCGGTGGTGGGGCTAAAGCCTCAGGATTGTCCAGTTCACTGTCCTGCAGAAAGTGGAAGCTTCCTGTGCCCAAAACATCCGCCAAAGGACGCAACTGCTGCATGAACTGCTGCTGCTGTGGCGTTGGTGGCGCCTGCAGTCCAGGAGCCTGCGGATGCGGAGGTGGCTGCTTAAAGTAGTTCTGCTCCACGGCACGCACATTGGGAGCAAAGTGAGTGGGATGCGGTTGCTGTTGTTGTGGCGGCGGAGCTGCGGCTCCCGTCTGCAAGGCCTGGAGATTCACGGGGCTGCTCAACAGCTGGTGAGGATGTGGCGGCTGCTGTTGTCCCTGTTGCTGCTGGGGAGGCGGCGCAGGAGCGTACATAACATGGACTGGGGTGGTGGTGCCTCCGGCCGGAGGAGCTGCCTGGTAGACTTGAGGTGGCTGCTGCTGCTGCTGTTGTTGCTGCTGCTGCACCACCAAGTTCTGCTGCTGCTGATGCTCCAGGGAAGGAGCTCGCTGGTGCTGCTGCTCCAGTAGAAGATGACCAGGACGCTCCTGCTGTTGCTGGTGCTGTGGGTGCTGCTCCAGTTCGGCTTGCACTCCAAGATGCAACTTATCCAATCCCTCCTCCAACGAATTTCGAGCCGATGGCTCCGATGGCAGTTCCGTGTCGAGTTCGCCAGAACCATCGATCAACAAGTCACCGCCCTCGCCGTCGCCGCTCCCGGTGCCACTATCCGTGCTGTTGGCCACCGCGTTATCGGCCAGCGGCACCAGATAGTACTTGTCCAAGTAGCCAGAGTCCTGGATCTGCTGGAAGAGAGTTCGCAACTTCTCGAAGGTCATATCGCCAAAGGACTTGGGACGAGCATTGATGGTCGAAGAAAACAGTTCAGCAGATTTCTGGGCAGTAGTGATAAAGCTAACATCATCAGAGGTTTCCGGGCGTCGAGTTTGCGTCTCCAAGCAGCTGGAGAGGTAAGAAAAATATGTTTATAACTACAGAACACGAAGCCTTAAAATAAAAAGTCTCGGAAAATAAATGATTTAATTCTAACCTATTCTTTACTTTGTGGGTTTGGGTAACTTTTAGTTTTTTAGATCTTGAAGTTTATATACTGAAATGTGTATATTTTGGATGGAAATTCTTGAGTTTAATTTATTTTCCTAAGCGCTTTTCGGAGGATATATTGACAAACAACACCTCAAAAACACAACACATATTTACGTGTGGATCACTTACAACTTCTCCAGCACATCCAGTTCGCTGCTGTCCAATTTTTTCGCTCCGTTTTCGCCGGCCAAGAAGTCGCTGCGCACTTGTTCATCGTTGAAGCAGCTAAGCACGTTCTGGATGATCAGAACCTCCCGGATCTTGGTCGTCTCAGCAATTGTCTTCGCCAGGTTGTCCTTTGATGTAAATGAATTAGTTATTAATACATCAGCGAAAGGTACAAAGTCAACAATTTTACCTTGCGCGCCTGCTTCTTCTGCTCCTTTTCGGCCTCCTTGGACTGCTGCTGAATGTGCTTGGCCAGCTCGCGGGCAAATTCCAGATTGGCCAAGACCGCATCGTATTTGGCCACAGCCGAAGCCTGGTCGCCGCTCAGTTCCTTGCCGGTGCTCTGTATGGCGCGATAGGACTCCAGTTTGGTCTGTTAAAATAAAGGAGAGAATTGGTGAGTCAGATTCAGCAGCATCTTTTGAAAATGAAGTGTGTGATAAACAAATTATAAACCTTTTAAAGCAGGAACAAATTAATTATTACAAAAGTGTAAAGAAAGTATTTTGTTAGTATTATGTAATATAATACTAATAATGAAGTAAAATATTAGATTGCGAATTGATTTGACTAGAAAACGCTGTCTAATTGGCTATTTTAAAAAATGTTCATAGGATTTAATTATTTCGTTTTAAATTTTAATACAGATTCTATGAACAACCATAGCCAACTTCGATATTATTATCAATAGTATCTGTAGTTGTTCCTTGTAATAAATTATGAGTCTGTTTAGTGGTCGAGATATAGAAATAATTTGAAAGAAAAAATCACAAGCAAAATTGAAAAAGGCAACAACACAACATTGAGAGCCGGCAAACGGCGTTGCCAGACCTACTGTCTACTCAGCTGTTGTTCGAGTCGAGAACTTTCAGGAACCACCGTGTTCAATAAAAGCAATTTAAACGATTTGCAGCCTAAAGAAAAAGGCAGACATAAGAATTCGAAACCGCCAAAAATTAATATTATTCCCCCTGGTTCTAAATGACATGCCGGCCGCTGTGTGCGGTCTGGCAACGCCGTGCTCTAGAAAACATGGCGTCGCGAAAAATCTGCCAGCCCCGAAAACTTATGGCGAGCGGGGGGAGGGGGCCGCGGGGTGCGAGCAAAACGAAACAAAGCAACACGGAGAGAATGAAAATAAAAATGGTGGGCCATGCTGCCAAAAAGAGATCCTTTTTGCCACTTTTGCCGGCCTTTCAAACTGACCTTGCGCTTCTCCAGGTTCCGGATCTTGTGCTCGATGGTCACCAGCAGCTGCTTCAGCGGATTATACGGCTCTATGGCGGCGGCAGCAGCGGGCGCCTTCGATTTGGCAGCGTTTCCATTGCTCGCATTGTTGTTGGTGCTGCTGCTGCTGGCCAAATCCGTTTGGCTGCCCTCTTTGTTGTTGTTTTGGCCATTGGTCGCAGCAGCTCCTCCGGCGATTCCCGATCCGCCCAGCGAACTGATTGAGGAGCGCTTCTCCTTGCTGGCGTTGTTGTTGTTGGCAGTTGCAGCGGTAGCGGTGGTAGCAGTAGCGGTATTTGCAGCCGAAGGCATGGTGCGCCGTTGGTTCTTCCTGGTTGGCTCAACGACGTTTTAGCTCGAAATGGGGAATGATATTATATTCAAACGCTGCTGCTGCTGCTGTTTCCAGTTCGTCTCGGGAAAAAACTTAATATGACCGCGCACCTCTCTAGAAATTATACCGTCTGCCCGAAATATACCAAAATTCATATTTTTAAAATGTTTTGAACGGTCATCCTGAAAAATCTGTGTTAAAATTTCTGCGCTCTGTTAACTCTGTGTTAAAATGTAAAAAGAAATTATCCGTTCAAATAAAATTCAAACAAATAAAAAAAAAAAACTCCAAGTTTTGTTCTTATTTTCATCCGACTAAAATATCTGTAATTTTTCCAGAGTTATGGAAAAAATTGTCCAAATATACAATGTATTACCGTTAGCTCGTAATTAAATTCCCAATCGCTCGGCATTCAAATCTGGAAACCTTCCTATTTATAGAGAGAATCGTGATGCTCTGGGTGTTCCCTAAACTGTTCTAATGCTGAACATTCAGACTGTAATTAATGAATTCAAACTCTAATAAATTCAAAATTATTTATAAGGGAAGAATTACTACAAATATACTTTCTAATTTAATTTTAAAGTATATAATGAGTAGTGGTGATACTAACATGTGTCCGAGTACATGGATTTTTATAAAATAAGGTAAAAACATTGTTCCCTTAACAGCCTTGAATTGCAAACATTTCTATCAGATAACTTCACCAGAACGACTCAATCGGCTGCATCCGAAACAATTCTTTGGACTTTGGGAGGACTTTTTAAACGTGATAATGCCTGAAGAAGTCAGTAGAGTGTCCTTCAACTACTTGTCTCTCGCGATCTTGTCGATTTCATTACTATGCTATTAAGCGGATACACACTCCCGATTTCGCGGCAGGCTTAAACTTTGTTAATATTTTCCAACATAAGTCGGTCACACTGAGATAGACTGCTATTTGTTTTGTTTTTTTTTGGGATTTTACAAACATTTTTTAAAATCCGATTGCCGGATTTAAAGGTGTTCTTTAAAAGTAATTTAATAAACATTCAACATCAAAAGAAAAAGGTAATAATTTCCAATCCTTCTTAAACAGACCTTAATGTCCATGTTCTTGCTCTATTTATCAGTTTACCAGAGCAACATTCTCGAGAATATCTCAAATGGAATACCAGCTGTGCCTGAGCTGGAAGCAACGCCAGTCCACTTTGGTCGGGGTGTTCGAAAACCTTCTGGGGAACGAATCCATGTTCGATTGCACCCTCGCCACCGAGGGAAAGTATATCAAAGCCCACAAACTGGTGCCGTCGGCTTTTAGTCCCTACTTTGCGGCTATTGTATTATCCCCCAGATCCAAGAGAAGTACCCTCAATCGATCGAAATGCCATCCACACAGACCCTCCTGCAGGAACAGTACGACAAACACCCCATTTTTAAGCTAAAGGATGTCAAGTACAAGTAACTGCACGCCATAATGCTCTATATGTATCGCAGGGTAATCATCAGAAGGATAACCAGAAATTCCACGGAATTGGCTAAAGAAATTAAAAAACTTAGGAATGACATTACGGAAAAAAATTGTTACAGTATCTGTTCGTATCGAACCCAAAGATTTTGCGGGGAGTCTCAAAGATTCCAAAGATATTGGAAGGAGTCATAAGATTGTGTGAAAACCCTAGCAATCACGTTCATCCGAGGATTTCTTTCCCTGTTTCATCTTTCGATGATTTAGACGACTTAGAATCGGAGATTGAAGTCAGTTCAATGGCATACCTTCCCATATTCAACGCATTGCTGATTCCAGCCGGAATCAAAGTGAACCTGAAGAGAACAATATCCAGTGATTTATCTTTCGAAATGAATTCTTCTGGAACGAAGGATGGAAGAGACACTTGCTTAACACCCTTTTCGAAGCCGTACAACATGAACACTATTCTTGGGATGATTTTCAAATGGACTGCCGCACTGCCCTTGCTAAAATTAAGAATAAAGTCTATACAGAAACCCATGAAGTCAGGAAGATAGTCAGTTTGATTTAAACGACTCTGAAACATGTTAAAGCTGTTCGACTTTAATTCAATTACTACCTTAAGATTTTTGAAAACCTATTTATTAATTATATACGTTCTTGACAAATCCAAAACATAACAAGGCTAATACCTTAGTTGCAGAACATATGAAACGGTTTCGAATCGTAATTTGCATTACTATTAAGAATTCTACGTCAGTAACTCGTAAATATAAAAAGATCAAAAAAATTGAATGAAGAAATGAAAATTTAATTAGATACAGATCCCACCATTTGCTAAAAATGATCGGTGTGTATTATTTTAAAGGGCCCTCAAGAATTTCTTTTTGTTTTTATAAGTTTTTTTTTTTACTTATTTATTGTGTTAACTTCTCACATTTATTTTGTATTACTTAGCATATGAGAATATTTCTTGGTAAAAATTTAAAAGTTATTCCGCATAAACCCTAACATAATCTATGATCATGGCGCTTTGCCGGCCCCAAGTGGGGGCCCAAGCATCGCGATGTTGCCAAAAAGAGAGGGCTGCCCGTGGTTCCCTATTCTTATAAGGTTTGACATCCTTGGCCAGTAGACTGTCATCGAAATTGAGAAAGCCTCCTACTGTTACTCCAAAAATTATAAAGCACTTCTCGTTAAAGAATGGCAGGCCATCGTAAAGTTCTCCGAAAACCTCCTCATCCACCATAAGTGTTATCTTATCCCGTTGCCAGATCATGGTATAGTTGTGGAAATCATCGCCATAGTGCGTCTGACTCAGACGATCTTTCAGAAACTGAACGGCATTTCCATGATGCCAAACAACAGTACCACCATACAGATGATTCCCGGAGATATCATCTCCTTGCTTAGTGCGCAAATTAGCATTACCTCGGGCGTATGCGATTCCTGGATAAAAGAAATACAGTAAAATTAAAAAACAATGAGCGAATTAAAACAATTAATCTAAATTGTAAAGAAGAATAAAAAAGTTCATACGAATTTAGAAAAAAATAGCTTTTCTAAAATTTGGAGCAACTTTTAGGAGTCGATGATCTTCTATTTAATTAGCAATTACTTTTCTAAGATTTTAGCAAAAGGAATTTTAAGACTTACGCAACTGTTTGGCATAGTGAGTCTCCGCGTAAGTAGAAACTGGTTGAAGCATCAGGTCTTAAAAGAGTAAAAAAATAAAAAATGTGTATCAAGACAGGTTAGTATACTTACAGGGAAACAGCCAATCACCCTTAGGCAACTTAGCTCTAACCACGATCTTCCCGAATTTAAAACTGAATGAATTTCGTGTGTGAATTTGAGCGGAGAAAACTGGAGGTTTGATGGTATAGAAACTGCCGTGGGCAATATTGCACTCCTGATCCGGACTTTCGATTGCTGTACAGCGATCTCCCAGCTTGAAACTGCCATCAGTAACCTCACTGGCCACGGTGGGAACGATGTGGAGCTCGCCTTCTTTAACAAAGGAGTTTCGAGCGGCATCGTCGAAGGCCACCAGCTCCTCTTCCACATGGTACATGCGCTGCCTAAAAATGTAAAAATAATTCCAAGACATACTGTTCTTATTGATTTTTCTAATTGCTTATACCGGATATCATGCTTCCAGGTGGACCTGTTCAACTGTGCCTCCGAAAAGTTATCCTCGAAGATGAGCTCACCCTGGCAGGTGTGACGACCATTGCTGACAATAGTTTGGGCGGGTTTGCAGCGTTTTGTTTCCTGTTTTGATTGTAGCAATGCCTGACACTCACCCTCTCCCGAAGGAAAGGTTATGCCCCGCGAGCTGGAGTCCCTGGTGGTCAGAACCCGTTTGTTGATAATCACAATAGTTTCACTCTTTTCGAAAATCTCCTCATTGTATTGCACCAGCATTGAAATCTGAAGTTTGTCGTTGTTCTGGAGACTTGTTTTCTGTCTGGAAACCCAGCTTCCGTTTACGGCCTCCGTAATATAGTCCATTAAAGCCGGACAAGTGTCGTCTATTTGGAGCATGTAAAATACCCGCTCTATGCCAGGTTCATCTAAAGATGATGACAAATATTATTATTAATTATTTCGCGGAAAACCTGAGAAGTTATTGCTTACAGCGAACAATAAATGAATAAATAAATATGCATAAATAGATTAAGATATATGTATATATTTGTATTTAAGATTGTCTTGCTTGAATTGATCTTGTTGAATTGTTGTTTTTACGTCAAAAATATGTTTATTTCAATTCTTAATATTTTTTAAATAATTACATTTTATAGTTCACTTATTAATGGAAAGTTTGAGCTTTTTCTATATGAGTAACTTGTCCCATTAAGTTGTAATAATGTCAATTTAACTTCAACAGTCATTTCAACTTCACCTGGTATGGACACCTCAAATCCTCGTTCATCTAGCATTTCAAAATCAATGCTGGGGACTTTAAAACCCAATATTTGATAGCTTGAAATAATCAGCAACACGCACGGCAGAGTTCTCCACCCCATGACGCAGTTTTAATTGCTCTTAATACATGTACTAACTAGAATCCGATTAACGTATTATTCAGAGAAGCTCTGTGGCGGGACTAGACTACTGCATCAGATTGGATTGGAAATCTTGATCTTGAAAGCTTGCCCCGGTTGAAGCTTCTCTTGATCACAGTTGCACTTGTATAAAACATATATTATTAAAAATAAACTAAAAATTTTTGGAATAAACAAAAAATAAAAAAAAAATTTAGAAATTGAAAAAATTAAACTTTTGAAAGATGAATATTTTCTGAAAATATTGGTTCTTGAAACATTGATATTAATCGCTTTTGATCGTTCTTTTCTAGCCGTGTAAAACGAGCTTTTTTATCTCAACAGCTGTTTAAGTTTTCTTTTCGAAGGTGGATCACTGAGAGGAGTGTCGTTAGAACTAAGGTTTTGGGGTCTGTGGGCTGTTATAAAATGTCTAATTCCCAGAGAAGTCAAGTCGCAGCCGGAGCTGATATGAATGTGGATTTGCATGTGCCGAATCGCGATTGTCCGGACCAACTAAAAGTAAACAAATAATAATCGCCCAGCACCAACGGCAGAAACCGGTCTGCCAGTGAGATAGAGACACAGGCTGAGTCAGAGGCTTCGGATTCTTGGGGATTAGTGCGGAAATCGAGGATTCAGAATGCTAGGATTGTGCTTGGGAATAGTCCTGCTACTTGGTTTTGGACTAACCAATTGCTACAAGATCCCTTCACCTACGGTGGAGCTTCTAGAGAATGGTTTTAGCGTATCTATTCCAGGTAAATATTCACATTTTTCTTTTTTCTTGAGATCGCTGAAAAAAAGACAAAACAGAAACGTGTACAAGTCAAAGTCATTACAAGTTGCTTATTAACCTAGTCCTCTCTATATTCGAATACATTTAGATGAAGAAGGCGTCAAAGTGGTGGCTTTCAATGTGAATCGCAATCGGAATTTCACTTCCTTTATAAACGAGGGACAATACAACGTGAGATTAACAGAACCCCAGAACGGCAGATGGACAAGTAATTTTAGTTCGGTGCCTCTGAGGGCCCAAGATGTTCTGTATCTTTGGACGAGTGTGCAGCATCTAAAGGCTGTATACCAAGATCTGGCGCAGCCCTTGACAGTCTGCAATCTAGGTGGAAATTATCGACCCAAAGGTTGTTCTCCCAATGATGATGATTTCACGGACGACAACCAACTTAGTACTGAAGGGAGTGCTCCGGATTCTTCAGCTCCCTTCGTTTGTGAACCCTCTGAATCTCAGGTTTCGCCACAAATCAGTGCTCCCATCTGTAAGGGGCAACTTCTGTTTGAGGAGACCTTCGACCAGCTAAATGAATCCCTGTGGATACACGATGTGCGCCTGCCCTTGGACTCAAAGGATGCGGAATTCGTCTTGTATGATGGGAAAGCTAGAGCTCAGGATGGGCACCTGGTGATCGAGCCGCTTCTTTGGTCCAGCTATCGTCCGGATCTGTCCATTGCCAATTCCAGGCTCGACCTCTCGGAGCGTTGTACGGGAACCCACAACCGACTTAAGGAATGTACGCTGCATTCGATGGGCAGTGGTCCCAGTGGAATTATGCCACCCATTGTAACTCCTCGAATAAACACCAAGGAGACATTTGCCTTCCAATACGGACGTATTGAGATTCGTGCCAAGTTACCAAAAGGGGATTGGATAGTGCGTATTGTTAATAATTATCTTGGCGCTTCACAATTCATTTGCATTGCCCTTCATTAGGTACCCCTCCTGCTACTTGAACCCCTGACCGAGTGGTATGGACAATCGGGCTACGAGTCCGGGCAGCTGCGAGTGGCATTGGCCAGAGGTAACTCTGTGCTGAGGATGCCGCGAGGAAAGCTCGTAGATGGCAGATCGCTGTATGGCGGACCCGTACTCTCCACGGATGCCCATCAAAGGGAGGACTTGTGGTTGAGCAAGCGAAAGATCTCCCACTTCGGTGATGACTTTCACACCTACAGTTTGGATTGGAGTAGCAATCGTCTGTTGTTCTCAGTCGATGGCCAAGTTTATGGAGAGATGCTTAATGGCTTTACGGAATTGAACGAGAATCCGAGGTGGAAACAGGGCGGTCCCATGGCTCCCTTCGACAGGATGGTAAGTAGTTAACTTATTAAAATTAAAAACAAAAAAACACCTAGCTTAAATACGTCTACTGTAATAGTTCTACATATCTTTGGGCCTCTCTGTGGGCGGATTTGGCGACTTTGTGGACAATCTTCGCACCGCCAACTACGAGAAGCCTTGGACCAACTACCATCCCCAGGCAAAACTGCAGTTCCATCAGGCCCAAGACCAGTGGCTTCCTACATGGAAGCAGCCATCTTTGAAGATCGACTACATACGTGTCTTCGCCAATTGATAATCCATAGCTCTATCGATCTTAATATAATTACATATTAGTGTATTTATATATGTGCCACCCAGAGTCTTATCGCAAATAAAGCTCTGAGAGGAATTCGGA
Organism: Drosophila lutescens; assembly: GCA_037075285.1. Lineage (NCBI taxonomy): Eukaryota > Metazoa > Arthropoda > Insecta > Diptera > Drosophilidae > Drosophila > Drosophila lutescens. Next base: position 1,052,090 of record JBAMCF010000601.1, read on the forward strand.
AAAATCGAGTGCATGCACTCATTCGAAAAATGTCTCCGTTGATTCATGTAAGGGCTCTAATTAAAATCAACATTATTATTTTCTCATTAATTCTCTGATCGTTTCTATGGCAGCTATTTGATATACATAGCTGCCCTTTTTTTCAAAATTGTATTGGAAAATAATACCCTTATTCAGCTTTTAAAGAATTACTCTACACTTGTTTAAAAATAACCACTTACTTACATCGGAAACTTGAGGTCAGGTGAGGGACCCACTTTCCACTACTTTAGCCTAAACAATTAATTTAAAAAGCATAATTGACTGATGTGATAGTCTTCCTTTATGGCTAATTACACTTCGATCATGATCTTTACTACGAGCTAAAAGGTTTTGCCATTGTTCTTTTTGGAACCGTTGTTCCGGGAGTTCTGGTTGGGTTTCTTGCGGCGCTTATCGGACGACCAGTCCACGTCGTCCTCGTCGTCGGTGCCCCCGGTGTTTCCGGCGGAGTGCAGGTGGGCGGATGTGGCTCCCTCTTTGGTGGCTAGGCGCCGGGAGGCGATCCGCGACGATATCCGGCCCATGCCCATGCACTTTTCCAGGTGCGGGGCGAAGCGGGCGGCGGCCACCAGGCGATCACAGTTGGGACAGGTGCAGTCCATCGGCTTCTTGGCCGTCGAGATGCCGAATATGTCCAGGTTGGGCATCTCGCAGATGCGATAGGTCGAGTCCTCCGGCACTCCGTCCAAGGCGGCCAGATTCCCCGATTTTCGCAGGTGGTGTGTCTCGATGAAGATCCCGGCCACTGCGTCATCGAGCAGCGTTTGGTACAGATAATTGGCCGCCTCGTCGAGATTCTTCGGCTCCTTGATCAGCTCCCGGAAGTTGTTTAAAATGGTAGTGCTGGTTGTGGGTACTTGATTTCCCGATCCCTGAGCTCCTGCGGTTGTTGGCATGCTGGCTGCTGACATAATATTGGTTGCAAATAAAATATTATTTGCTCCTTGGTTACTTCCTGTCTGCTTTGGAAGATTTGTTTGGCATGCCGGTTGGTGAAAAAAGTTGTTAATTCTAGGTTTGTTTGTTCTTCACGGCTGTTTGCAAATTTAAAGAGTTGCCAGATGGGTGCTAATTAACATCTGGTGGAACTAGTTCCGAAGAGTTGTAATCTAAATTTATTTGATCAGATTGTGTTAAGAATTTCTAATAATGAATATACTTTTGAATGAATTTTGTATGAGTTTTCGTGAAAAACCGCTGTTAAATTGAGTTTTACAAGTGAACTAGTTATTTTTTAAACCAGCCCAATATGGCAACGTCCGGGGTTAGCCGAATCGAGTACCTGGTCACACCGAACCATGGCAAAACAAAAATTTTAGAACATTATTTGTATCATTATCTCTATAAAATGTTGTTAAATAAGAAGAATCTGATGTACAAACAGCTAGTAGAAAAGTTGTACGACAAATGCCAGAGGATACAGGCTGAAAATGAGCGCTGTGTGATGAGGTGAGCAGCGTCATAGGAGTTATAGAAAGGTAAACAAACATGTGCATTACTCATTTTCCAGGGTAAACGGCATCAAGAAGATAGTGAGAAGGAGAAATCACGATGTGGAGCTGCTGAAAAGGCGACTGGACAAGCACGGAGACGATTGGCGCTCCGTTCCCATGGTGGCACCTCATCCCAAGGGAAAGACCGAGCAGAAACGCCGGGGACCCAAACCCAAAAACAAACAGGCGGCAGACGGAACGGGAGCACCCGGATCTGTGCCTGGATCCAATCCTCCAGCAGCTCGTAAGCCCCGAAAGCAAAAAGCCAAACAGCCACCAACCACTTTCAATCCAATAGTCCCGCCTCCACATCCACAACCTCAACTGGGCACTATATCCTGAGCTATGTATGTATATCTCTGCATTCACTGGCGCTTTCTATTTTTAAGAGCCATGGCTAATACATTTACTATATTATTAAGACGAATAAAAACCAAATAGATCTAAACACGCGTATAAATAAACTACGGACTTTTTATTAAAACAAAAATCTCTGTAATCAAAAAGCAGAACGTAAGTTATACTTTAAAATTAAGGTATCAAACTAGATATACTTTAAAATTCTCTCACACGAGTTCACTGAGTTCCTTAGACATTTAAAGCAACATCTTATTTAATTCACTACACCAGCGCAAAAAACATATTAGAGAAGACAACTGATTGTAAAACCTGTGGAGATTCGTGACGCATCCGTTTATACATATAAGCAATAATTGTTTATCTGGATCTGAAAAGTATTACTACATTTCATTGGCTTCCGTTTCTTTAGCAAATTCTTTGAAAAACCTTTCGCTACTTAGGGAGAACTTATCAGCTCCGTATGGCGCTAAAAACATGTAAAAGCGAAGCCATTAATCACTGAATTTATACTTATTTATATTTTGAATGTACTTAATTCCTAAAACAGAAATTCAACGGGCAGGGCTTCGCAGTTCTATTCGGCCTGGCGGAGGCGTGCCAGTCGCTGGGTCAGCTCGTCCTGCTCCTGGGACACGGCCGTGGAGGCTCCAACCGACTGGCTCTGGACTCCACTGGGCAGCTCCATGTTAAGCTCGAGGCCAGCCTCATCGGCCACTTGCTGGAGCAGGTTGTCGACATCGCCCTGGGGCACGGAGGTGGTTACCGTGTCGGACATGGTGCCCTCCATCACGGAGCTCTGTACGTCCAGGTCCTCGAACTGCGACTCAAACTTCTCCATCAAAGAGGAGATCTTCTCCAGGTTCATGCCCTTCATCGCCGCATCCATGGCCTTGACCACGCCTGCCATGGAGCCGGTGACCTTGCGGGTGGTGAGGGCGGACTGGACTCTGCTGGCCACCGCATCCACGCGGGCACTCATCCGGAGGTAGTTGACCGCCTGGTTCTTCTGGCGAATCGCGTTCTCAGCGTGAATGCGGGCCACGTCCATGTTGCCCTTCTGGATCGCCTTCTTGGCCTTCGCCTTCTCCAGTTTCTCCTCCTTCTCGCATTTCTTGGAGTTCCGCTCCAACTCCTTTACGGCAAACTTTAGATTGAAAAGGTGTTCTACGGGCAAGGAAAAGAGGTGTGGGTCATTGCAAACTCTTTGTCTGGCGTCATCGCCCCGCTCCACTTACTTTCCATGGAACTCGTAGACATGTCGTTACCCAGCTTGATGAATTTGCACTAGCGAATGAAGAAGCGAAAAAGTTTCTGGCAGTTGGTTTGCAAGTTGCAACTTCAACGGGTGATTTTATCAATTTACGTTGTTTTTATTGGAGATTTTGTATGAATCACTAAATTGGTGTGACCAGTCGATGGGAATACCCCATTAACAGCTGTTTCTCTGATTTTCGTGCTGTTAGGCGCTAAGTTTAGTGCTGTTAAATATTTAAATCTGACTGTTTTATTTTTGAGACCTCTGTTACCGTAAACTAAGGTTATAAAAGATTATGTTTTGGGAATTTTGAAAGAATTAAAATTTTATTTGTAAAAGCTACGAATTAAGTTAAATTTTACATTGTAACTTTGTACCTTGGTAAAGTAAAAGTCCCAAAAAAAGGTATTATTTTTAATAGTAATCTCAAAAATTACTCAAAAATAAGGCTGAAATATTTTTCAAATGGAATAATAACAGTGTTGCACATTTAATGGAATAAAAAAATAGCACATGGTTATATAAAGACAACCTTTTAATATTTCACATCAGTAAATTTAAATTTTAGAGGAATATTAGGCTTATACACAAAACTGCTTTTAAACGCATTCTCGGAGGGGTAGTTAAATTCTATCTGGAAATTTCGTACCAAGTTGGCCACCGTTAGTTCGAGTTCAAGATCTACGATCCTTTTGCCAACACACATGCGAGGTCCGAAACCAAAGGGCAGGTATATAAAGGGACTGATACTCTTGTCCATCAGGACTTCCGAACTGTCTTCGCCTGCATCTTTCTGTCGTAACCAGCGTTCCGGAATGAATTCCTTTGCCCGGGGATATAGCCTCTCATCCTTTAGTAGAAAGCTGTTGATCATCATTAGATGTGTGCCCTTGGGAATCCGGTAACTATTAAGTACCACATCTGTTCCGGCGGATCGGGCATTTCCAAAGGTGACTGGATACACACGCAACGATTCCTTGATAAATGCCCTTAAATATGGAAGAGATTTCATGCCGTCCAAAGTGAAATCTCTATCCGAAGAAGGCAATTTGCTTAAAACTTCCTCCCTGAGCTTTTGCTGCTTCTCCGGATTTTTGGACAGGTTTAGTAATAATCCCACTATGGCCGTACTGGAGGTATCCACTCCACCCATTAGCATATCCATGGCCAAAACGGTTGCGAACTTCCTGTCAATTTGCAATAACTGTTCCAGAACACTCTTATGATCCTTTGAGTTGCCTTGTGCCGAGTTCTTGTTAATCCTTTCTATCGCCTCGTTCACGTACATCGAACAGGTGTCGAAGATTTCATCCATGGCCCGACTAAACTTCCTATAGGTGGGTGTAGAGATATACTTGTACAGCGAAGGTCGGACGCCCAGGACAAAGAATGATTCCATAAGGATTTCAATATTCCGGAACAGTTTCCTGGCTTCGGGTGGCTGATTGATTTCGCGGAGGAGTCCCAATTCCTTGTCAAGGGCCACCGTCGCCACCGATTCGAAGGTCAGCTGCCTCACAGTTTCCATGAAGTCACCGGGCACTTCTTTGGATTCCGGGTCGCGAATTTCCCGGATGCGATCGACAAACTGCTGATTGACCCTTTGCATTGGTTTCAGGTAAACAGCCACATTGCGATGTTGCATTAGAACTGGATTCACTGCACTTCGCTCTTTTCCCCACTGGGGGCCACTGAAATAGACAATCAAAAATAATTAATTATGGAAATTGATAAAACATTTTAGAGTAACTTAGTTTTCCTAATATTATTTTAACTCACTTGCTAAACAATCCTACGCAGTCCTTGAAGAATCCGTCCTTTCGATTATTGCGATAGTGTAGGACGGGCTCGGAACCACCTCTGACCGGCCACTGACCTTCGGTGCGATAAACCCTCTCGAAGGTGTTCTGATTGAATGCGAACACCGTGGAGGGCATGCCGAATAATCCGGGAATCAAGCATATGTCGCCGAACTGCTTTTTGAACAGGCGCATCATTTCATCCATTTCCAGTTGATGGTACTGCCCGCCCTTCTGGAAGCCGCGGAATAATTGCCACCGTGTGGGTCCCGGAACATCCGTGAAAGGCTTAGCGGACTCCCATTCCGACTCGATCTGCTGCACGTAAGAGGATGACTCCGGGTTTCTGGTGGCAGCCAGCTGGGAGCTGGCCCTCAATCCATGCTTCACTGAAAGGCGCAACATCGTCAAGATCGCGCAGTAGAATGACTTTCCTAAGGTAAACAACGAAAGAAGACAACCTGCTTTTATAGTAATTACACCAGGCTGGGCAACAAATGGAAGAGCTTTTTCAATAGCGTTATCTATGTGCTTTGTGTCAGAAAGCTTTGCTCTTGAGATCGCTAAAAAAAATGAAATAGTAAATTTAAACACCCGCAAGCCGAAGCTTATATACCCTTGCAGATCATTCTTTTAATTTACAAATCGCAAAAATGTTAAATTTCCTATTATTTCACATTAATTTTTCGATCGTTTCTATGGCAGCTAAATGATATAGTAGTTCGATCTTTTTAAAATTAAAATCGAAATTCGGAAATATTTAAAAATAGTCATATCCAAGAGTAGAAGAGAATGTAATAAAAATCAACAAAGATATAATTTTTTTCCTATAAATTTCCATTTAATTTTTCGAGCGTTCCTATGGCAGCTATATTATATAGTGATCCGATTTTTTAAATATTTAATTCGAAATTCAGAAATATATAAAAAATAATATTCCCAAGATTAGAAGGTAATACTTCAAAAAACACCGAAGCTAGAATTTTTTTAACGATTTTTTTCCGATCCTTCCTATGGGAGCTATAGGATATAGTTGTCCGATCCGGTCGGTTCCGACTTATATACTACCTGCAATAGTAAGAAGACTTTTGGGAAAGTTTCATCCCGATAGCTTAAAAACTGAGAGACTAGTTTGCGTAGAAACAGACAGACGGACAGACGGACGGACAGACGGACATGGCTAGATCGACTCGTCTAGTGAAGCTGATCAAGAATATATATACTTTATGGGGTCGGAAACGTCTCCTTCACTGCGTTGCAAACTTCTGACTGAAATCATAATACCCTCTGCAAGGGTATAAAAAAACATTGTATTAAATACGAAACATATTAACATGCTTAGTTTAATATTAAAAAATTTAAGTCCAAGAAGGGCATATTAAATTTAAAATTGGGTATATTTATTTTAAAAAGTATTATATTTTCAGAATTAAAAAAATCGTATTGAAATTACAAATTTTTCACATTAATTTTACCTTTCCAAAATTCTTTATTTTAAAGTTTTTAATATTTTTACAAAGTAGCTAATATGCTTTATATAATAAAAGGTTTTATATGTTTAGATTGAAAACTTTAGCAATTTATCCGAAATATGAAATCTTTTAATTTGAAAATAAAACATATTAGAAATAATTACTTGACAAAATACTTGTAACTAATAGATTCAAATTAAATTATTTTAAATAAAATTTGCATATGGAAAATGTTCTATTTTAAGTTGTAGAAAGTTTTAAATGTTTGCGAACGTGTTAGCTTCACATTTAAGTTGAACTTATGCCATGCCCATATTATTTTCTTCGTGACAAAATGCTTACAAGAGCATTCAACCCAATCTCTTTTTCTACTTTAAGGTAAATATTTCCATATTTAAATTTAATACTGAAAAAAGTTAATATGCACATATTTAAATCAATGCGAAAAATATTTGGATTGAATATGAAATCTTTGGATTTACTACGTTTTTTTTATCAGTGTATAAATTAACCATGAGTTGCACTAAACGGTTACAATTTTCAAAATATTAAACAAAAAAGTTAAAAAATTAATTAACATTTTTTGAGATTTTAAAAATCAATGCGAAAAATATTTGGATTGAATATGAAGTCTTTGGATTTACTACGTTTTTTTATCAGTGTATAAATTAACCATGAGTTCCACTAAACAGTTACAATTTTCAAAATATTAAAAAAAAAGTTAAAAAATTAGATTTTAAACCAAAGGTATTTAATACTGTAAGGGCAGGAAATGGCCCATAATAATATCTTTATACTTAATAGGTTTTAATGTATAAGCACTGCGGTAGGTTTCCCATAGATAAAATATTAGTGGATTAAGTTAGGTTCCGCGGATTAAGCTCATTTTGCAATTTAGCTGTCCCAGAAAGTGCGAGTGCAATGGTGCTATTTATCCCACACCACTGTTTTTGCCTTCTATCAATAAAATATGAGGCTCAAACGCTTGCATTGGAACATAGAGGACAAAAGCAAATCGCATTTTATGTGCATTTCAAAAACAATAAAACAAAACAAAAGGGCCAAATCGGTCGAGCACACAAACACTCGAGCGTAGGGTTAAATCCGAAACAATAGGGCGAGGGGGCACATTGTTTTGGCCAACTTTGTGGAGCACTCGACGCTTCCCAATACCCACACCAATCCCAACTGACCACCAGAATGTATTACATATTAAGTCTGATAACACGTTACCGGCTTAAATTATAGCCCAGGCCCTTTATAGCCACAGCCACGCCCTAACCCACTCGCCCAAAATAGGTAGTCTACAAATTGCCTCGACTGGACTCCACATGTACAAGGGTGCATATACACCAGGTATCACTGTTCTTCATCAGGACTGCACTTACAGACTAAAGTGATAAAATGTAATCCAAACCAATTTAATCTATTAATACAATTGATCAATTTAGGTAATTTAGAAAGTAAAAAATAAAAATAATTCAAGCTCCGTGGGCAATCGTTAGAATACTGATTAGTTTTTATAAAATGTAAGTACGTATTAAATTTTATAATTCAGCACTTTGTTCAAAATATACTATATTTTAAACGTACCTAAGTATACCATAGAGCCTTCTTACTGATCTAAAATCAAGTTTCTTTTCTGGTCTTTATAATAAAGTGTTCAGGTGGAGAACGCAAATTAAATCCCCTGTTTGAAGACCGTATCCACCCCAAAGCTTGTAGATATAAATATGTACACAAATTACACAATTGACCGCCGAACAAGCCGCAAAACTTTGCCAAATTAACTGCGACTGTGGCACAAGCACATAAAAAAGTTTACACATAAATTTTGTATATTATTATAAATATTGTTTGGACCACGCAAGTTGGTCAGCTCGAAAATAAAATATACACATTTGTTTACCATATACAAAGTACATTGTTTCCACACTATAGTACGAATAAAAGCGGCGGATTATGGGCGTGTTGCCTTGCCACAATAAAGGGGAATTACCTAAGCAATTCCATTGTGTTTGAATGATTTACTAGAAAGTATTGAATTTAAATAATTTAGTGAGGAAGTTTATCCAAAACTAATATTGATGATTGATAAATGTTCAGGCAACCAAAAAGGGCATTTATTAAATTTCACAAATCCCCAAAACTTGGCCCATTAAAGAAGTGAACTGGGTGCTTTCATTCAACAATTACTGACCCAAATCGATGTCGGCCCACTCGAAGGGCTTGCATTAATTTGCAATAACTCTTCCATTTGCCTGTCATAATCGAAATCTAGCCAAACTGTCACTTGAGTGGAAATGCTTTGACATTATCATAACTGCATCAGATGTTCAATAATTTTTCCCTTCGCCTTTTGCCGCCTGCACTCCTCAAATGGAATCTGCCATGAAGACACCTAGAGACCAAAGGCAAACAGCCGGATTTCTTTCTCCCGTTTTATTTTTTCCAGACTTCGCTCCATCTTTTCCTGCTCTTTATCACGCGCCCAATTTATCGCCAGAAGAGGGGCGGGCCTTCAGCCATAGCTATCCCTATCCAGATCCCACAGTCGGAGCCCAGACAGTCCCAACCCCACCCATTCTCAAGTCCTCAGCCAAAGGCAGCCGGGAGATTAAATCAGCGCACAGTGCAAACACTGTGTCAAGTGTAGACCAAGCGCCAAGAACCCGGCTAAAGACACACGCCATCGATATGGCCATGGCTGTTGGACAAAAAACACACTCGCAAAATAAAACGGATAAATGTCAATCAAATTAACTGGCAATGCGATATGCAGCGATAGTGGAGCAGGTAAACCAAAGGGGAGTCCTTCTGTTTTAAAATACCTCGACTTCCTGGCAATAAACTAGGAGCCATAGGGGAATTCACTTTGATAGCTACGACTTTGTATAAAATAAATTGAATAGTGTTCTTAACTTTATTCAGTTGCATTAACAAACTGTTAGCGATGGCAGGCCTTTCAGAGTAAGTAAAGCGATACTTAAATGTGCACCCATTTTGGCTTTCTTCTTCCTACGATTTGCTGTAACTTAGATAATTTAAACGAGTTTTAAAACCTTTTGTTAGGGACTTTTCGCATCCCAAGCCCTTGTGTTATATTACAAAAAAGTTCAGGTTAATAATTAAGCCTGAGATATTCATGCCAGTAACAACAAGTGTTCTCCAAGCGAAGTTAAACTCTTTCTCTTGCTTATGGAAAAAACCAAAGAGGATTACACACCTTAAGCTCCCGACCATATGGGTATAAGTTACTAATGAAGACAACAAAATCAACATGAAGAACGCGGGGTAAACATTAATTATTTCATTCTTTTATTTACGAACAGTGAGCTTCTCTGTTTGTGCCGCAACTTAAGGCAAACAAATGTGGGAAGCACAGAGTAATTAAGTTGCACATCAGGGAGTGAAAGGGAAAACTTTGCTAAATGTCTGTAAACAGGAAATGGGGCTGCATCAGATTTTTCAACATTTTAAATGCCTTTTGAGGAAGTTGCTCCTAGCCTGGGGCAACAATTGAAGGCGCATTAACTGCAGGCAACAGGAAACCATTTCAGATATTCCTCCGATAATTACAAACAGACAGTGGAGAGTCAATAGTGTCCTGCCTTCTGCCTTCCGCTCTCTGCCACTCCCACCGCCCCCCTGTCAGTCATCAATCGAGCTCTCCATCCGATGACATGACCAGCCGGCGGCCACGCCCCTGGCTAACCATAAACCATCGATTGTGGGTCAAATTGCGTTGATGCGACATGGGGTTCTGGGATTCTTGGGCTTCTGCCCCCCGGATGGCAGTCAACAATCGGAGCGGCATCTTCATTATTGGCATGGGCCACGCGTAATTACGAGATAGTGGTTACTCAACTCTGAAACTCACCTCTCTTGTAGTTAATCATACGATTTATATTAGTTCGTTACATTATACCTACACACAAAAGTTAAATAGTACTTATTAAATACCTAAAAAAATATACATAAATATGTAAAGTATTCCTAAATCGAATAAGTTAAAGGCACTTAGCTCTTTAATTTTACTATTCCCAGAAAAGAGGTTTCGGCCAATTAAAGTAGTTCGGAAAGGGGGTTAAACTAATTAAGACAGTGCAAATAAGTTTTATCCTTTTGTCTTTTCATTTCTCTTTAAATTCCAAAGTTGTGCCATATTTCTTTATTAACGAAATTCCTCCATAGCCTGGCTTCCGTTTCCTATTCTCTGCCACAATAATTAATTCATTAGTTGCACTACCCAATTTTGCTTCTAATTTCTGTGCTAACTAATCTGTCAAATGTGTGGGTGTCCTCAGCAATTAGCCGAAACCCTGCTGAGAACCATCTAGGCTTAACACGGACGACTAACACCGCGATCCCCGCCAGTGCAGATGCAGTGCAGCCGAGGATAGAGTGGGTTCTGGTTGTTGGTGGTGGTTTGGGGGGTTTGGGTGGTTCGGGTGGTTGGGATGTCTGACTTGGACCGCCTGTTTTGGGGGCGCTGCACGGCACGACATAGTTCCATTAAACTTTCCACGATAACGCGCCAAACTTTGCGCCCAGCAAAACTCTCAGTAATTTGCAGGAAGTCAGGGCCCAGCTCGCCTCCCGCCCAGAAGCCGATGGGAACCCTTGGCCATAAGTTAGGCCCTGCACTAATCAAGCGCTGCATATCAGACCAAAGGCGAGGCAGAGCGACTGCCCCACCGAGGCATTTATTAATAACGCGAACTTTAAATAACCCAGCAGAAGCTAAGGTTGGACTGGCCCGGAGAGCCGGCTTGAAGTCGACTCGTGGCTCGACTTTTCAGCATGTCTCGCCTCGCAGCGGTTGCCTGATAATTGCGCATACGCCACGTTGCCCGGAGCCACGGGGCTCGAACGCTTGTCTGGGTTTTTGCGGAATATCCGCCATTCTGCGGCCCCGAACAGCGGGTAGTAAGTCTTTGGGGTTGCGGATATCCTGATCGTCTGGGATTGGAGGGAACTAGAGTTAATTGTTAATATTTATGGGCGGTATTCCAATTTTAGGTATGAGTACTAAGAGGAAGTTTAAGAAAATGTTGTAACAATAAATTAAAATAAGAACTAAGCCCTTTGTTGAAATTCCGTAACGATTTTAGTTATTTGAGTAAACGAAAAGGGAAGCATACAAAATTTTGATGAGCCACAATCAGAATGAATTGATTTAAAATTTATAAAACTAAAATAGTCAAGGAAATTAAAAAAATAAGTTGAAAATGAAAAAAAACTTATTATAAGAAAAAGGAACCACTTTAAAAATAGGTTTTTTAATTAATATATTTTTATTTTTATTTTCTTTTGGTGCAGAAACATAGCCTCTATAAAGTCATAAAAAGATTTTCTTCTTCATAGCTTGTGAATACTTGGTAACTTTTTCGGTATCGAACAGCTTGTTTGGCCAACAACTGCAGTGAATTCGCAGTTGTTTGTACTGGGTGTTTGTATTGTTATTATTATTACGGCACATGTTGCCCAGATGCCCGAGCAGGTCAAAATTCTGGCCTTATTCCGACCAAGGGCCAACTTGGCTCGTCGGCACTATCAATCTTTCGCCATGTTTATACCCTTGCAGAGGGTATTATGATTTCAGTCAGAAGTTTGCAACGCAGTGAAGGAGACGTTTCCGACCCCATAAAGTATATATATTCTTGATCAGCATCACTAGACGAGTCGATCTAGCCATGTCCGTCTGTCCGTCTGTCCGTCTGTCCGTCGGTCCGTCTGTCCGTCTGTCCGTCTGTTTCTACGCAAACTAGTCTCTCAGTTTTTAAGCTATCGGGATGAAACTTTCCCAAAAGCCTTCTTACTATTGCAGGTAGTATATAAGTCGGAACCGACCGGATCGGACAACTATATCCTATAGCTCCCATAGGAAGGATCGGAAAAAAAACGTTAAAAAAATTCTAGCTTCGGTGTTTTTTATAGTATTGCCTTCTAATCTTGGGAATGTTAGTTTTTAATTATTTCTGAATTTCGAATAAAATTTTATCAAAATCAGACGACTATATCATATAGCTGCCATAGGAACGATCGGAAAATTAATGGGAATATAATAGGAAATAAATTATAGCTTCGTTGGTTTTTATTGGATTCTCTTCTACTCTGGGATATGACTCTTTTTAAATATTTCCGAATTTCGATTTTAATTTTATCAAAATCGAACTACTCTATCATATAGCTTCCATAGGAACGATCGGAAATAAGAGAAATAATAGGATATTTAACATTTTTGCAATTTGTAAATTAATAGGAATGATCTGCAAGGGTATAAAAGCTTCGGCTGGCCGAAGCTAGCTTCCTTTCTTGTTTTTCATTACTTTTTTGCCTTGTTTTTTTTTTGTTTTTTGGCTTTCTGCCAAGTTGCATTATCGTAAAATGGAATTTAGAATTTTCGTAGCACTTTGCGGGAGCTCCGGTTGCTTCGATTCGTGACCGGTTCGGGGTCTGGTCCTTTGAGTGACTCCTGCGACAGCTTTGACCAGTTGATTGTCGCACCCCCGGAGACCTCTAGCCCCTAGCCCCTTAACCCCCCGTCCTGTTTCCTGGGTCATTTGCACTTGCCACCTGTGATCCCTGTCTGTAGTTGTTCCAATGTTGATATTTTGGCCAAAAACATTTCTCAAAAGAGTTCAACACGAAAATTGGCCAAAAAGGGGCGGCAGCAGGAGTGGGGCGGCCAGACAAGCCACAAAAGGCAAAGCAGACAGAGAAGAAAGAAGAAGGGAAAAACTTGATAGAATCTTCCGACACTCCCCTTGCCGCCTTTGTCACACTTTCCCCGACCTTCCCCCTCTTCCCCACTGAGTTTGCCAAGTTTGTCGGCTTGCAGCTGCATTACATGTGGTTGGAGCGGAGCGGCATCGACAGCCATTGCAAGCTCTTGTTTGTTATACTTGGCGAAAGTTTGCCATCGGATGCAGGGGTAAGTGTTGCCTTCAGGGGTGTGATGGGGCTTAGCAGGGACTTGCGGCGAGGATATCGGGGCTGTTCCTTTACAGCAGCGGTCGGCACACACATACAATAACGTTTTGTTTAATATTTGTATGAGTAAATTGCACTGGGCAGATCATCAGAGTGTGTGTGCAGACCGCTGTTCTACAGTATACGTGAGCGAGCAGCGGCTGGGCAGAACAAAACCCTATGCTCACTTAATAGAGCGCTGCCGACCGCTGCTTTACAGACTGATGCATGCGCTGCAACTGCATTTAAATAGTAAATTATGGTGTTCTTAATAACGTTAGTTTAAATTATAATATTTGTATTTGAAACTTACATACACTTTACAAATTAATTCTTACTTTTAAATGTAGGTAGCTTACCTATAAAATTGTATTGTCAAACCATATAACGGTTATATAAAAAATTGAAAGTTTTAATTTGAAACTATTTTATTTTAAACTATTTTTTAAAGAAATATTATTTCTTTCTATCTTTCCATTTTTTAAATTTTTTTGCTGATGGATCAGATGGAAACTAATTTTAATCCAATTAGTTTTTATATTTTATGTTCTAAAACCTTTTTACTCACGGAAGATATTGTATTTAATGTATAATAAAATTTATTTTTTAATAGCACACAGCTTGAAGGATAATTCTAAAATGTTCCTTAGAGTCTTGACATATGCGCGAGATGGAGTGCAAAACGATCAGCCTAGGATCAGGCTCCAGACTTCCCTTCGTTGGTTGTCCGAAATGGCCTAAACAACTCCAATATGCAATTTTCTTCGACTGACAACTTTTTGTAGCCCCTTAGTCAGGCCGCAAACTTTTCTAATAACCTAAGATACTTGCAAGCAGACAGGCAGGGGGTTTTTCGGGTTTCGGGAGGGGGCTCCCCGAATAATGTGTGCCAGCAGAAAAAATTGCAGGCCAAAAACAGAGAGTCGAACATACCGTCAATGCCGAGGCGTATCAAATTGACGCGTTACTTCGGAAACTTTCAAGGAGAGGAGCATTAAATTTGCAAAAGTAAATTTGCAGAGCGAGTTAGCCGGAGAGTGAGCGAGTGCATACGTGATATATTATTTCACATTACGCGCAAATTGAAAAGCTCAATGAAATAAAAAACAAGAAAGGAGTCATTCCAAAGAGAAGTAAAGAAGGAAAAATATTCCGCTAACGCGGGCGAAAGTGTGTAAGGGAGCAGGGGCTGCGTAAGTTTAACTGCCGAACCCCCTAACCATCCCCTGCAGTAACGACTAACTGTAAACTGAGATATATCTATGGAGGGACAGAATATCGAATGGCTTATTGTGTTAGTTTATTTGCGCAGTTGGAATTTATGAATCAATTTTTTAGTGCTGGCTCATAAAAATTCAAATAAATAATTTGGTGCGGAAGCAATTTTTGTAGCTGTTGTTTTCTCAATTGCAGTTTGCCGATGTGCACTGAAATGGCAGGCAGTAAAATAAATGGCGAATTGATTGATTGAGCACTTGATTGATGGCGCTGCGCTTTCGACGCCTAATGAGGAAACCATTCGCTGCGCCGGAAAGTATGCCATAAATACTGCAGTTGGTTAATCATTTAGCGGATTTTTGTTGAATGACTGTAGCCAATATCTTGGCCTGAACTTCATACAGTCAATTAAAGTTTTTATTTCAGAAAATTAGATTTTTCATGAATAGTAAATAACCCAGATAATCAGGACGTAAACTGAAAATTATAATTAAAAAACTATAACACTTTCAAACACGTCACAAAAATTGTGTTATCAATTGCTGAAGCATAATACCTTTGTTAATAATTTGGATGTATTGCAACAATAAGATTTATTTAGTTGAGAATGTTTATCGAGTTATTGTTTTCGTTTCAACTTAATATTTCTGCTAATCTGCAAAATTTTACTTATTTTTTGTGACTGCTCGCAGATCTAAAATTTCTATGGCACACAATATGAACTACTTAACTATTGTGAATAACTTTTTAATTTAAAGATGGATCCACAATTTGAAACCACTCAACTTTTCCGAAATGCTACCCACGACTCCCCCAACTTCCCAAGCCTCGAAAGTTACTTTCGATGCCCCCGCAGTTTTGCCTCTAATATGTCCCAAAGTTGCAACCAATTTCGAACTGCAGCTAGGTGGCACACACTCGCATCGGTGGCTGATGCCTAATGGCCGTGATAATGCCATGACAACTGTGTGAGCATCGGAGGACTCCCGAAAGTTGCGCCGTCTGCAGGGGGAGTGTCGAATTCGAAGCCACGAAACTATGCCAAATTACTCAGCGACGTTGCAACACCTGCGTGGATGTCACTCCTTGCCATCCCTGAGCGACGAGGTAGAAAGTTGGGAAACTGCGGAGCAGGAAAAAGGAGGAGCTGGCTCAATTAGTTCGGACTCCTGGCCAGCAATTAGACGACGAGGAGCGTTCATGTTAGTGGCAGGATGGGCAGGATGTCGTGGATGACACACGTCGGTTGGGATTCCAAAGAAGGAGTACCAGAAGATGGTGGAAGTTGTCCCAGTGCAACTTATTTCCAAATAATTAATGAGTCAGTATACCAAAATTTCTCATTCAAACTCGAAAAAATTATTCATATGAGCAAATATAAAAATTAAATGGACTGCCACATTATCTTATTACAAATTTATATGAACTTAGGGAATATTTTTTTGACTTGCAAAAATCGAAATAAATTATCGGTATACCGATTACTAAAAGACTAATCTGGCCGGATTTTCCTTTTTCGGCCAAATAAACAAAAGTACTCACTCACTTCCCTGTCAAATTAATCAGATCTGTAAAAGTCCCCTTCGAGGCAGAGAAAAGGATTGATGGACATACGAACAGAGAGAAGTACAAAGACGCGAAAGAGGCAGATATATCAAAAATCTTCAAGCTGGCTGTTTTACTCGGGACCTCCAATGACGAAAAGATGTGAGCTCCTCTGTTAGACCTGTTAAACTTGCACCTAACCAACTATTCCAGAATACGTCCCCGTTGGTGGAGCGGCGGAGTGGCGGGGGCTATTGCGCAGTGTTTTACAGCACCTTTTGACCTGATTGAGTCGCGAATGGTGATTATTAAGAAGGATAGGGGCATGGCTGCCAGTCTGAAGCAGGCTATTCGGATGAATGGTAAATACTGGTCACTCTAATTGTATTTTAACCCATACCATTATTAACATCGTGAGCTAAAAGAAGACATTAATGAGGGATTTCTATATAAAATTAAATTAGGAAAACTTGGAACTTTAATCAAAAGTTGTATTTTCAATTGTTTGTATACATTTTGCGTTCAGTATATTTGTACCAGAACCTAAAAAATATCGACAGTTTGCTATAACTCAATATTTAATATGTGTTTTCCCTCAAAAACATCAATACTGTGAAAATATCGAAAATATCGATAATTTTCAAGCTCTAATTGGTACAGCTATTCTAAGCATTTTAATAATTCTACTAGAACAAGCTTATATTAAAAATTTGTTTGGCTTCTCTACCCTTCTTTTATCTTTGTAATTTGGTTTTAGGTTTTATTTCCCTTTACGACGGCCTGAGTGCCCAGTTGGTAAGGCAGCTAACATACACATCGCTTCGGTTTCACCTGTACGAAAAGGGCAAGGAGCAGATGGACGATCCTGTGGGCTTGCTGGACAAGGTCTTGGTGGCTGGCCTGGCGGGTTGTGCCGCGGGTGTGGTGGGCATACCCGTGGAGTTGGTGAACACCCGGATGCAAGTTAACCGCGCCCTGCCCAAGGATATTCGGTGGAACTACCGCCATGTCTTCGACGGGCTGTACCGCGTGACCAGGGACGAGGGCTGGACGAAGCTCTACAGCGGATGTCTTCTATCGTTCATTCGGTCCAGCTTCATTACCATCAGTCAAAATGCTGCCTACGATCAGGTGAATATTTATTTATATAAGGCAATGTACTCAGAAGCGTTCTTCGCTTAACCTAGTGGAATAATACACTTCATAAACAATCTTATTGATACTATTTTCTATATTTACTATGCAGGCCAAGGAGATCTACATGGTGTGGTTCAAGCTGAAACACGACAGCACATTTGTACACCTGATAAGTTCCGTGACGGCTGCCTGCATCTGTGGTCCGATCATCAAGCCCATAGAAAACTTAAGAGCTCTCAGGATGGTGGACCCCAGCGGATTGATACATTCCATTGGGTATATGATGCGCTTTGGACTGCGGGGACCCTTTCGCGGCATAGTGCCATATGTTGTACGAATGGTGCCCAATACGGCTATTACATTTCTGAGTTTCGAGCAGCTCCGCGTCCACTTTGGTTACCATGAAATTTGTGATAATAAGGGATAGCACATAGGTTAAAGAAATCATAAAGTTGTAAAATTTTACACGTATATTATGTATGTACTGTAGAACTTGAAATATATCATATTATTACAAAATGATACAATCTTGTTAATAGAATACTTATTTACAAAATACTACAAAAATTTCCAGTTTACTCGGCTTAAAAGGTAAGTATTTAGTTAAGCAATGCTTGAACATAAGTAAACCACCCTTTTATTCAAACAATTACGGCGTAGTCCACTTATTTTAGCCTGTGACCTCAATGGCATCCTGTCCACTAGGCAAATAATTGGTCACTTCCTGACTTCTGGCCTCGGACTCGTGTATATTTGCAAAACAATCTCGGCCTGAGCCAGCTCAAATAAACGGTGCATGCACCTTCATAAAGGATTCAAATCCACATTGATTGCACACAGAAGCGCCCACAAAGCCCGGACCAAAAACGGGTCAACAGTGCGTATGCGTTATATTCAATAATGCAAAACGTTGCGAGCTGGCACGACCAAAGCGTCTGCATAAATACAAGCTATGCAAATGGTTTTAATGGCAAACCAAATGTGCTAGCCGAGCGACTAATAACCTGCGAAGCGGCACAGAAAACAACGAACCCACAACCTCTGACCCCGCCTTGTCTTCCGCCATTTGAGGCACAACTCATCGTCGATGCAATCGCAAGTCAGTCATAAACTTCGCTCTAAGCATTTATGCAAATCGTGAGAGCCACGGCCAAGTGTTGGTTTGGGCTATAAGACGAGTCACGATTAACAGTGGAAAAAAATTGGACGCTAATTTGAGATTTGCCTAGCTTATTGCCCAATTAAATGACCTTTCATTCAACACCTTAAGCTTAACACTTTAAATGGATGAAACAAAATTTTTAATTTATTCCTACACACAAGAAAAGACACCCGCGAATTAAATCGATATGCGCAAGGTAAATGTCTGGTATATATATTTATATTATGGTAAATGTCTGGTATTTATATTTATATTTCTGTATACGCTCATTTTTTTTACCATCCAATACGGGTAAAATTGATATAAAATAATATATATTTGCCGAATTCTCTCTCTCGGAGATTCTCTGACTTCGAAAAATAGAGAAAGAAGCTTTATGGCGACTTTAATTAAGTTAGTGGGAGCAAAGAACAGACTTTTTCAATTCGAAATAGAGCGAGATAGCGCTTAAAGTTAAGTGAGTGGGAGGGAGAAAGACACATTCGAAATTCGAACTGGCATGTTGCTTACATTTTGAGCAAATCAAGTTGAGATGCTACATATCAAGTGAAAAATCATACCACACAATCAAATTGATCATCGTTTCATATCAAGTGTTTTTTAGGTGTAGGATTTAACAATTGTTACATTAGAAATAAAACATTTGTAAGACACATTACTTTCACGACATTTTAAATTCAAGAATTGGTTTTACTGTACCCACTTTTGGGGTAAAGGGGTATGAAAACAAGCCGAGAGCTCTAATTCAGTTTCATTGCGTCGCATTATTCTTATTTTTGCGCGTTGCCGTCGTCCTAAAATTGCCTACTTACAAATTCAATTTCCACAATGATTGCAATCACGATTAAAGGGTAGCCGAGAGTGGGTGCGTGTGTAGTAATAGCCGGAGTGTCCTCCATATGCTCACCAGCCACCCACAACACTGCCATCCATACGTGCAACATTTACCCACGTTTACGTGACGCGACACCCACACAAGCGGCGCTGGAAGGATGTCTGCTGCGATGGTGGATTCCGCCATCGGGGCCCGGGCATTGTTGCTCATACGCCTAGTTGTCATCGTGGCGGTGGCGGCATCCAAACTAGAACTACACACACAGCACGTGCTGGCATTTAGCCCCAACTTTGCCGGCACAACTGCGTCCTCCTTGTCAAGGAGTTGGACAAATTAATGTTCATTAGTCACGTTGCGAGTTGTAATCAATTTATAATGCGACCAGTTGTGGTTGATGTTTTGTTCGGCGGAAGGAAAGCGCTCTTTGGGTCAATGATCTAGGGCTACATGGTTTTGATTTTTCATTTTCCTTTTCTTCTATCGTTCTTAGAAGCAACTAAGGTTTGGTCAAAACTTACCATGATTTATTTAATTAATTAATTCTTTTCTAATAAAATTCGATTTTTTAAGAAGACTGCCGTTCAATTTTCACACTTTTATTTTATAGTATAAAAACTTTATTAAAAGTTCAAATGGTATTTTTTTAAATTTCGATGGTTTTTCTTAAGTGCTAATTATATACTCATTCACCCGTTGAACTTATCCCCTCCCAGGGAGCATATTCCGAAATGGAGCCTCAGCTGTTCGTACAAAACAAATAGTAAAGTGGTGGCTGGTGCCTTTCGCACCATCGTGGGTACCAATCCTCGGAAGGGTCCCATGAAGCCGAAGCGCATCATGTAAATGGACGCGTGGAAGAGAGTGGGAAACTCGCCTGGCCTGGAGTTCATCATAAGGGTCTTTACCACGTCCAAGGGATGAGTGAGCGTAGACGAAATGATCGATGTTACCAACGAGGTGAGAAAGTGCAGGGGGACGCCGTCATTCACAGAAGTATTTTCCCGAACTTCGGTTTTAATCTAATAATTAAATATAAGAATATTATTTAAAATGGGGGTTTCGATCTGATAGATATCGTTTTGTTAATTATTTTTCAAAATTTTTTAATTTATGGAAAGGTTTTTCCGTCTGTATTTTTTGCTAATCCGTACTTTCGACTTTTGATATTAAGAATCATGAACTCACAATGTCGTATAAAGCAATCTGGCTGCAAGTGCCTATAGTTGTCTTCAAAGCCGCTACCGATCCACCTTTGTACAATGCCCTCCAGCCCTCCTCCTTGGGAATCCGAACTAGGCCATCGAGGACGCTCTTATAGCTGGAATCGAGGCGAGAGAAAACCTAAGATTGATGGCGGTAATTCGTAAGTTAGGTAAAAATACTTGCGTCGCTTGTCCGGCGGCTCCTTCATGTCAGTCTGCATCCGCACATTGAGAAGATCGGTTGGAATTCCAGAGGCAGCACCACATATTCCCGCCACGCAGCCCAAAATAATCTTGCCAAGATAAGAATGTTCCTTGACGTACTCCATCTGTTTGCCAGCTTCATATACAATGAAATGGATATTGGTGCTGGTCATCTGTCTCAGGATGGCAGCGGAAAAGCCGTCATAAAAGCCCAAGAATCCTGTAATAGAGATTACTTTTTACTCGACTACTGTGAACCATAGTATAACACTGATTATAAATAAGTAAATTCATAGATTTCATATTCGATTTAAATAATTATACCCGTTACTCATAGAGTAAAAGGGTATATTGTAGAAAGTTCGGATTACCCACACATATTCTTGGGCTTCCTACGCGGCGCATGTTTGCTTCAGCCGAGGGCCACGCCCCCTCTAACGCCCACAATCGCCTGAAACGATTTTCAATGGTGTCTGGCGGCCATTGAAATCAGCATCACTAGACGAGTCGATCTAGCCATGTCCGTCTGTCCGTCCGTCTGTCCGTCTGTCCGTCTGTCTGTCTGTCCGTCTGTCCGTCTGTCTGTTTCTACGCAAACTAGTCTCTCAGTTTTTAAGCTATCGGGATAAAACTTTCCCAAAAGTCTTCTTACTATTGCAGGTAGTATATAAGTCGGAACCGACCGGATCGGACAACTATATCCTATAGCTCCCATGGAAAGGATCAGAAAAAAAACCATAAAAAAATTCTAGCTTCGGTGTTTTTTGAAGTATTACCTTCTAATCTTGGGAATATAACTTTTTATATATTTCTGAATTTCGAATTAAATATTTAAAAAATCGGATCACTATATCATATAGCTGCCATCGGAACGGTCGAAAAATTAAATGGAAATTAATAGGAAAAAAATTATATCTTTGTTGATTTTTGTTACATTCTCTTCTACTCTGGGATATGACTATTTTTAAATATTTCCGAATTTCGATTTTAATTTTAAAAAGATCGAACTACTATATCATTTAGCTGCCATAGAAACGATCGAAAAATTTATGTGAAATAATAGGAAATTTAACATTTTTGCGATTTGTAAATTAATAGAATGATCTGCAAGGGTATATAAGCTTCGGCTTGCCGAAGCTAGCTTCCTTTCTTGTTTATCAGTGATTCTGAGCTATATTATAAAAAATAGATCGGCCCAATAAGCAACTAAGCAAATTGTTGTTTCTTTTGAGTAAACCTTATTGGTTCTTTCCTGTTTCATTTAAAAATCAAGATAATTTGAACTGCAAAAGCTTCTGTTTTTTCTCAGACTTAATAGCCAAGAATAGTTATAAAATTGTCTATTTTCTTTTGTATTACAGCTACTCACCCCTCAGCATGTAAATCCTTTGGGTCGTGCCTAAAATGGTTCTCTTGTGCTTTTGGATCTGCATGTGTGTCTTTACGATATCAATTGGGGCCACCGCAAAGGCAACACAGACCGATGAGAAGCCGCCGAACCACCAACGCGGCAAGCGTCCTTCTGGCAGGTCATGGCACTCGTCAAGGTAGTGGTCATCCAAAACCGGCATTCCTCCAGATGATCGCCGTACTTCTTTGCACCGTGCATTCGGATTTTGGTTGTTTTTTGATTTGTTTAACTTTTGTGAGCAATGTTTTTGACTGGGAGGGGAATTCGTATGTGTTCTTTAGCCTTCACTGACAATTTAAAAAACATATTATTGTAGCTGTCGTCGCAAACTATCAACAAAGATTTAGTTCTTCAAATAAAAAGGTTTTTTCCTTAGGATTCGAAATGTACCAGACTTAAAAAAAATCGATTGTGGCTTACTTATCAGTTTATAGCCTATCAAAGAATGGGTCTCAAAACTGATTGCCATCTAAATTTCATCTAGAAACTTACATTTTTTCATCTTTTGACAGTTTTATGAAAGCCTATTTGTGACGACGCCATGTTTTTAAAACAAGCAACTTCCTTGGGAAAAAATTCTTTAAGTATTTGCTTGAATTACTACATCTATATCTTGTGTTAGCTTGCTTTACATCCCAACCTAATTTCCAGTTGGCTCGAGCTTTATTTAGGACCCTCATTGTGTCTGCCTTGAGAAGGAGGCAAACTTCAATTTCTGCTGCCCGCTGATAGGAAACATCAACTCCGCACTCAACTTTTGCCTCCAATGCATTTTGCCGGACACCGCCCATCCGAGGACAGTGGCAGCTTATAAATCTAAACAAGCTCAGTTGCCCAGTTGCATAAGTTTGCAGTTACGATTCCGGTACACCCGATCCCCGGCAAGGTGGAGACCCCGATGCGACCCGCTGCATTCCAGTGGGTCTCCCACGACACTCTACACAGAGAGAATTATTTAAGTAATTTGTACTCAAATTGAGTATTTTTGTACTTGAAAATTAAGCATGAACAGAAATACTCATTCTGAGTACAAAATACTAACTATCAGTACAAATTTGTCAAATTTTTATACCCTTGCAGAGGGTATTATGATTTCAGTCAGAAGTTTGCAACGCAGTGAAGGAGACGTTTCCGACCCCATAAAGTATATATATTCTTGATCAGCATCACTAGACGAGTCGATCTAGCCATGTCCGTCTGTCCGTCTGTCCGTCTGTCCGTCTGTCCGTCTGTCCGTCCGTCTGTCCGTCTGTCCGTCTGTTTCTACGCAAACTAGTCTCTCAGTTTTAAAGCTATCGGGCTAAAACTTTCCCAAAAGTCTTATATCTATTGCAGGTAGTATATAAGTCGGAACGAGCCGGATCGGACAACTATATCATATAGCTCCCATAGAAATAGTCGGGAAAAAAATGTAAAAAAAATTATATCTTGGGTGTTTTTGAACATATCACCTCCTACTTTTGGAAATACCATTTTGTATCTAATTCTGAATTTCGAATAAATTTTTATCAAAATCGGACGACTATATCATATAGCTGCCATAGGAACGATAAAATAATTAATGGGAATATAATAGGAAATCAATTATTGCTTCGTTGGTTTTTATTGTATTCTCTTCTACTCTGGGATGTGACTCTTTTCTAATGTTTTCGAATTTCGATTTTAATTTTATCAATATCGAACTACTACATCATATAGCTGCCATAGGAACGATCAAAAAATTAATGTGAAATAATAGGAAATTTAACATTTTTGCGTTTTGTAAATTAATAGAATGATCTGCAAGGGTATATAAGCTTCGGCTTGCCGAAGCTAGCTTCCTTTCTTGTTTTTACTCAAATTAAGTACATTTTCTATTTATTTAGTACATTTTTACTCAAAATGAGTACAAACTGCACTCATTTTAGGAAATTATTTGGCTCATACTTTAAAAACGAGTATTGCCTTTTCTCAAACTGAGTATTGCAAAATGATTAAATTGAGAAAAAAATTCTCAACCCGGAGAACTTCCTTTCTTACCTAAACTTTATTTTAAGGGCTTTACAGTAAATGTTAACAGTTTCATAATTATGTGAATATTAAACTGTTATAAATAAAACAAACTTACTTTTTGTTCGACCCAAGTTGCCTTCTCCGTCACTCGAACCCCAGACCCTTGTGTTCGTGCACGCGCGCACTAACCGGCTGAGCCAAACAAGCATCACATTCAGCAATGTCCAAACCGCGCATAAGATTTAAATTGTAATGCTTGCAATTAATTGGATTTTAAACATTAAATGGAATAGGACTATAATCAGCTCAATTTTATTTAATGTTTAAAATCCAATAAAATTAATAAAAATAAAAAAAAAGCAGAATAACAAAAAAATAATATTTGTGTTTACCGGAATGGGGATTGAACTCACGACCCGGACGACATTAGCTATCAAATATTTGATGGCAAGAGTCATTTACTCCCTAGGCCAGCCTTTTAGAAGGTTTCTGTGAGTAATGTCATACTCATAATGAAAATATTTGTACTCAAGTTGGAAATTGAAGAACTTGTTTCCTAAAATTAAGATTTTTGTGATCAATTCAAGTTTTTTTTCTTAAGGTGAGTTCAATTTGTACTCAATATAAGTTTTTTCCAAAAATTTGTACTCAAAATCAGTACATCCTGAAAATGAGAATACAAATACTCAATTTCAGAACGTCAGAATTCTCTCTGTGTACTAGCGAAACTTTTTGTCCACGCGGTTTGGTCGTGCGCACACTTTTTACGCCTCTGCCCCGGGCACGTACCTCCGCCCATCCGCAGACCCACCCACTCGCCCCCCTTTTGCACACCTGCCCAATCAGCTGTGGGGACTGCAACACCCATCATCCCATTCGCACCACCCGCTGCGCCCTCGAAATGGTTTCACCGCTCGCTGTCCCGATGACATAATAAACGAGGTTACCAGCAGCGAACTTGCTCCTCTACTTTGTCCTGCCCAAAGTTCTCACTTCCACATCCAGGGCATACTCTTCCATTTCGGTTTTTGAAGGGAACTGGAAGCTGGACACCAGCTCAAGCTGAGTTTGTGCTCCAATAATTTATGTTATTAATGGATTCTTACTTATAAATTAAAATGTATCCTAAACAAAGGGCTAGATGATGTCCTTTATACAATAGAACAATTGTTAAAAATAATATTTTTTTATTTTTATTTTTTCTTAAACTTTAAGTCAAAACTTTAAATCTAAGAAAATTCGATTTAGATTAAATTATTCTACAAGCTAATTAGCTCTAAAGTAATGGGAATTCGTTGTGTCAGTCCCATATTTAGTTTTCCCTTGATTAATCATTATTTAAAGGAAAAAATAATAAACCTATAGGGTATTTTGCTTTTCGGGCCACTCAAATATGTTATTATTCCACCTTTTTTGCGTTGGCTCTCCAGCTAATGTCGGACATTTGTCGCTGTCCGTGCAACCCATCCTATTTTGCATACTCGACACGCTCTGTTGGACCTCTGCCGGTGGACCTCCTCTCCATTTTCCCCACTACCCCGACGCCTCTCCACTTCATATGCATTGACAAGTTTTTGTCACGTTTTCGGTGGCGCTGGAAATTCGAGCAACTTTTTCGCAACACGCACTTATCAAAAGTGGCTTCGACTTTTGTGCCAAAAGAGTAAATGAGGCGTCTTCAGCAGCTCGTGAGGTGAAGGGTGGGCGGCAGGGCCATGCACCTGACCAGGCCCAGCCAACTTTTCTAATTAAATTCTACAAAAATAAAACCACAACACACATTCGCCCGGCAGAGGAAGCTGAAAAGGCAGTTGGCAAGTTGACACTCGCTTATCATTTCCGTTTCCGGCAGGCAGAGCGAGACAACCGTATGACGTCCGCTGTCCTTTTTACACCCGGTATTCAGAGATGAAAAGGGTACACTGTATTTATACAAAGTGGAAAAAATCGAAAAGAAAAGGAACGATTTAAAAAAATATTTATGTTTTGTAAAATAACTATCACCACGCGAATAAAGTCGGCATTGTCAATCGAATTAAATTTAATTTCTTACAGTAACTAAAAGATATTTAGAAGAGATACTTTTTACATTGTAAGTATGCACAAAATGCTATAATAATACGCCTAATAAGATCTTGATGCAGACAACGAGGTATTTTAAGGTCATGATAGCCGGCTTTTCAGTTTTTTCTTGTCCCATTTTCAGCTCTGAAGGACTTTTGTATAATGAGAGGAAAGGAAGACCAGGAGGTGGCGAAATGTGGGAACATTTTAATTGTCAACGCCCAGAGTGTTTAAGTGGCCCGAGAATGCGATTGCAGCTGGGCGATCATTAATTGGCATCGCCAGAGGGTGACAAACTCTTTTTCGCACTTCCACCCACTCACACATGTCCTGATGGATTGTGCTTAATTGCAATTCATTTGATATTGACACTTTCGAGTGGCTCTTGTCCGGTTTTCTGCTCCTGCCTACTCGAAGACGCGCCTGGCCATGCCAAATTGTCATTGATTAATGTCAACACGAAGGAGCGGGGTGGGTGAGCCCCAAAAGTTGTACTCTCGAGTGCAAAGCAATTAATTTTCCGTATGCACTCGAACGGAAACTGAAGAGCCACCGCACATATGTATGTATTTGCCCCAAGGTTTGGCCAACTTCAACTAAATGATTGGCGTTTGGCTATATGTAATCGCTGGTTGGCATGCCAGCTGCATATAATCCCGCGCATTATGATGCTATGGCGTGCCCGAACTGTTTGATTTGTTGGACGATGCCCCTTGTCGAAGCCATCAGCAGTACATCATGATAATCCCTTGCAAATGATGTTTATTTCATTGGCTGATTTCCGTTGGAATGTGTTTATTGGGAAGAAATGCACTAATACGGGAAAGAGAACGGGTTTATTTATTAATTATATAGTTGGTGCTAGAAACGGATTTCCTGTTGATAATGAACAACGTCATTAATTTGTAATAGAACGCTAAAATCAACTTGTTAAATAAAATACTATGCAACAAAAATTGTATTACATTTGTGACTTAAATAAAGAGTTTCAACAGGTTATCTAAATGCAATTAATACAACAATTCGAAAACTTTAAATAGGCATAGGCCATATTTCTTTAATAAGGAGTTCTTGAATTGCTTTCTTGATTCCTCTCAGCCACTACTTGCTGTGAATTTGAGTTGATTTTATTAATTATTATTTTAAAATGAATTTCTCCGTTTAATATAACAAATATAAAATATTGAAAAACATTGTAAATAATCTCAAGGCTGGGCTATCGGGTAGCAATTAAATTTAATAAATAATTCTGTCAATTTGATTCTCATTAAAAAGCGAATTAATGGCTGCGCAAATGGCAAAAAGTGGGCCGGCTAGATCGGTTTACCTGGGTTCAAGTGGCGACTGGAGAGTTCATTGTCCCAGCGCCAGCTGCCAACAACAGTTGGCTGTTATCCTTACCACTTAAGTGGGCCCCGAGGCGGCAGGACAAGGAAAGCGAAGCTCCGCTGCATTCCAAATGTCAGTCAACCTGCGATTGCCGGCAGCAGCAATGGCGGCAGATTTTCGCTGCCTTTTCCCCGATTTTCTCTGCACTGGCCCGCTTTTCCTTCGCTGTTCGCCCATTCCATTCCATCCCAACCCAGAACCATTTTCCATCGCATGGCATTTTTCCTCATGGCGCTGCAACGTGGCCGGATGATGAGTTTTTAATGCTGCTTTGTTTTTGTCCGCCTGTCGTGTTTAGGGGACTGGCACGCAGCTTTCCCGGCTGTCAGGCTGTCGGCCCAATTTCGAAACTTACTTTCCCGGTTTACCCGATTCGCATCCGATATGCGTGCCAAACTGTTGCCAATGTGTAGGAGCGTATGTTGACGCGAATGTTTCCGCCTCTTGCCAGTTTCCGTCGCTGGGCGGCAAACTGAGTTGGGGCCAGAAATCAATTTCTATAGGGACTCCGGAGTCCCCAGTCCTTCGTCCTTAGCCCAACCAACTGCGCCCAACTCAAGTGAACTCAAGTCGAGCGAACCGAGTCCAAATTCATCTGATCAAGTATGCAGCAAACAGCTTGAGCTGCAGGAAAACTTTTACATCCAGTTAATTTACATTGTAATTTCCAATTGATGTCCTTAGCGAGGAAGCGAAAAAAAACGGATTTAAGGGGCACAAAACAAGCAGAAATCCGAGAAAAGCCCGAGGATTCGGCCAATACAAATACATAAAAATTGCAATTTGCATTAATTATGCAAAATTATGCGCAGTTGACCCATCTAGGAAGCCCGTTCTCCTTCCAATATTTATAAATTTTATGCGTCGTTAAATGTTCGGCCACAGTTGCCCCATCCCATCCCCAAACCCTCGAGGGCTTTGTTCCGCCCTTTTGTGACCGTTCAACTGGAAATTATGCAAAACTTCAAGTCCAAAACTTTCTCCGATGGTTGTTGTTAATAAAATTGCGATCCAAAACGATTTTTCGCATCGTCCTCTGATTGGTTTTATGACTTTTCATAGCCTTTCAAATTTTAGTATTTAATTTAATTTGTTGAAGGATTTCCGATGGGTTACTTACATTGATTCAATGCTCTGCTGAATGAGAATCTTTAAACGTTTGCGGAAATTCAAAGTTTTAGATGATAATATTCAATGCGTTAAAATAATCTTAAATTTTGTATTTTTACCCAGCTCTAATATGATGTCATTCTGGGGATCTATCGGCGTTTCCTCGTAACCCTAATGCCACGTTGTGCTTCTCTGGGCCGCTGATTAAAGTAATTTCCTGCGCGCCCCGAACAAGTATTTGTGATTACGTCCAACCTCAGCTGCGGATGTGGGGATGTGGGTCCTGCACATCCACCTACTCCTCCAGAAGGCAGCTACAAACGAAAGCGAGTTAGAAATATGCCACAGGAATACAGGGACACGGGAATACAGGGCCAAGAAGGAAGGGCAGCAGCTGACGGGTCCTTCCTCCCCTTTCATCTCACTTTTCTTTTGCATTCCCCCGAAACAAGATGAAGTATGAAATATGATGTAAAATGATGTGATTACAGTTGAAAATGTACAAAAAATAATAAAAGAACCCGAGCGGATGGAGAGTGAGGAAAGGGGAGAGCGAAGACACATGGCGTTGTGTAGGTAACCGAAGAGAAAAATGGCTAAAGGGGTGAGGAATGCGGCTGCCAGTGGCAACAAAAACAACGAAACATGTCAGGCCATAAAAATGAGCAGCTCCTTGGCAAAAGAAAACGTACAAGAACGCTAGGATCGACTATGAAATAGCTCTTATTCATGTCTAATCCAAAATTTACAATCTTAGCACGCAAACATAGAATTTTAATTTTAAATTATCATTAAAATATATTAATAAATTAATTACCACTGATAAAAAAAAACAAAATTTACCAGAAATAAATTAATTTAGGTTAAGTTGTTACGTTCTAATGGGTAGTGAGTTTATTTTAACCTCCTTTCTCCCAGCAACCTTAAGCTTTTTAAATGTAGGTTCTAGATACCTACAAATACGTCTTATACAGGGTATAACCACTGCCACTGCATGTAGCCCTGATTGTGGGCGTGGTCACGAGGAAGACAGGCGGAGGAGCCGGCGAGGTGAAGGTGTTCGTGCTGCCGAGATTGACAGTTTGCGAAATGGGTTGAGTAATTCATATGATGAATTATCTACAACTGAAGCACCGAAACGAGATAAACTTAATAGGGGTAAGGAGAACCTCTACGATAAATAGTACACGCATATAAAGTAAGAGGTTTTTATTATTCCTTGAGTGATTTTTTTTACAAATCTGAATTTTAACTACAATCACACACAATAATCGCTGAGTTAAGAGCTGATTTTGGTTTTGGCCAAAAAAAAAAATTAAATACCCCATAATGGCACTTACTTATTTATTTTTGAATACGTAAAATTGCATACTTTTAGGGTGATCTTAAATAATTTAGTACCAGCCGTGTCCGCCAGGTGCGCTAAATTAAAGATTCTACATGTAGAGCCGAGTCTTGACCGAGATTTATCGATAACGCGCCAAAGCGGCTCTCTGAAGAGCAGAGCCCGATTTGTTTGGCCAAAGCACAGTTAAAGCCAAGTCTCAGACCGGTTTTGGCCAAGAAAGAAGAAGTATTGGGCGCCGAAAGAGAAAGCATTCTCCGGAGATCAGTTGGCTTGTTTTTGTTGACGTGTGCAGCACGTTTAGAAATGCACAATTTTTAATTGTTAAAAACCATAATAAGTATGGCAGCAAGTGTTGTTAAAACTCCCAAGTGCACGAGAAGAGGGTCTGCCAAAGATCTGGCTCAAAACGCAGCAAGTGCAGGGCTAAAATCCAGCAATGAGGCCAACTGGTAGGTGTAACAAGTGCGAAACAAAAGAATGATAATAAATTCTGAAAATACCTACAAAAAAAAATCAGGAACTGGTTGCTCCTTCTGGCCACCGTCTTCCTGGTGACCTTTGCCACCCGCTTCTACAAGGTCACAGAACCGGATCACATTTGGTAAGTGACCCACATTTGCAAGTGGATCACCGGACTTTAAGTTTCTATCTCTCTTTCAGTTGGGATGAGACGCACTTTGGCAAGATGGGCAGTTGGTACATCAACAGAACATTCTTTTTCGATGTTCATCCGCCACTGGGAAAGGTATATTTTTAAGAAAAGTAATACAGTGAAAAGTTAGTCTTAGATTATCTTTCAAATTGAGTTAGCGAAAAATCTAACTTCAGAAAAGAAGAAAATGATTAATATTTAAAATAAAACTATTCCCATTTCTCTCTTAATAGATGCTCATTGGACTCTCTGGCTATTTGACGGGCTACAATGGAACATTTCCATTTGAGAAACCAGGTGACAAGTACAACGAAACCCGTTACCAGGGCATGAGATATGTGAGTATTTGCAGACTCCAGGAATTGATTAAACTCCTTATAAACATGTTTTCTGCACCTCCAGTTCTGCACCGCTTTGGGAGCTTTGATCATGCCCATGGGATTCGATACTGTCTACGATCTGACGCGATCCCATGAAGCTGCCTTGCTTTCGGCTGCTTATCTTGTTTTTGGTAAGTAAATGCAGTGTAAGTTTGCAAAGAAAATATTTCCATAAGTTGATGTATTTAAGTATTTACATTGATACAATCCAGGGAATCTAATCATTAAAAGTGATATGATAGTTTCTCGAATAATAATGATTATGTCACGAGCGACATCTTTTATCGCTCAAAGACGAATTATTATTTCATATTCATTTTTATTTACAAAAACTACTTGATCTCAATTGATATTTGACTTTCTTTGTTTTTCCTTCTACTAGATGTGGGTCTCCTGACACTGAACCAGTACATCCTGTTGGATCCCATTCTGCTGTTCTTCATGATGGCCTCCGTCTGGGGCATGGTGAAGATCTCGAAGGCGACAGCTTCCGGAGGATCCTATAGCCTGCGCTGGTGGTTCTGGCTCTTCCTCACTGGCACCATGTTGTCCTGCACGATTAGCGTCAAGTTTGTGGGTCTGTTTGTGGTGCTTCTGGTGGGTCTGCACACCGCTACGGAACTGTGGGTCATCCTTGGCGATCTGAGACAGCCCATTGTGGAGACCGTAAAGCAGGTGGCCTGCCGGGCCATCACCCTGATCGTCTGGCCCATCCTCCTCTACATCCTGTTCTTCTACATCCACCTGAGTGTCCTTAACCGCAGTGGCAATGGCGATGGGTTCTATAGCTCGGCCTTTCAGTCCAGGCTGATCGGTAACTCGCTATACAATGCCAGCATGCCCAGGGACGTGGCCTACGGATCGGTGGTGACCATCAAGAACCACAAGACCGGCGGAGGCTACCTGCACTCGCATCATCACCTGTATCCCAAGGAAGCGGGCGCCAGGCAGCAGCAGATCACCACGTACACCCACAAGGACGAGAACAACAAGTGGCTGATCAAGCCGCACAACAAGCAGCGATTGCCCAAGGACAAGCTGCAGATCCTTCGCCATGGCGACATCGTCCGCCTGGAGCACGTGGCGACCAGGAGGAATCTGCACTCCCACAGCGAACCGGCGCCCATGACAAAGAAGCATCTGCAGGTCACGGGTTATGGCGAGGTGGGTATACTCTATAGAATAGGGACTTCATCCATGATAAATCTCCAATCTCTCTCAGTTGGGCGTGGGCGATGCCAACGACGCCTGGCGGGTGATGATTGTGGGCGGTAAGGTCAACGAAACGGTGCACACGGTGACCTCGCGCCTCAAGTTGATCCACTTGCTGCAGAACTGTGCCCTGACCTCCAGTGGGAAGCAGCTGCCGAAGTGGGGATTCGAACAGCAGGAGGTGTCCTGCAATCTCAACATGCGCGATAAGAACTCCCAGTGGAATGTCGAGGACAACGAGCACAAGTTGTGTGAGTGTTAGGGAAATACTTATGTAGTTACCCATGTCTAACCTTCATTTGATTTTGTATCCAAACAGTACCCAGTGTGAGCTTCAGCGTGTATGCTCCCGGTTTCTTTGCCCGCTTCCTGGAATCCCACGCAGTAATGCTGCAGGGAAACGCAGGACTGAAGCCCAAGGAGGGCGAGATCACTAGCAGACCCTGGCAGTGGCCTATCAACTACAGGGTGGGTCGAACACTAGTAGATAAACTAATATTCATAGTTACCAAGTAATCTTTTTCCAGGGTCAATTCTTCTCTGGCAGCAGTTACCGCATCTATTTATTGGGTAACCCCCTGATTTGGTGGAGTAACCTGGTCTTCCTGGCCCTTTTTGTGGTTGTTTTCCTGTGCAATGCAGTCGTCCAGCAACGAAGGGCTGGCTTTTCCCGTCTACAGGCCCAAAGTCAGGCCGAAATCGAATCCGAAACTGTCACCCAGGGCGAGGAGAGCGAGCCCTCGACCACGGAGATCTGCAGTTGCTGCCTTTCGCCCGAGGAGAAAGCCCTAAAGGTGCTGCCCAGTGGGTCGAGTGAGCTTCCCTCGCCGGCAATGTCCTTGCGGGCGGCAGCCTGGCTCTTTGTGGGCTGGGTTCTGCACTATCTGCCCTTCTGGGCGATGGGCAGAGTGCTTTACTTCCACCACTACTTTCCGGCCTTAATCTTCAACTCTTTGCTAACGGGTAAGCAAAACTAGATTTTAGATCATTTTAGATCAAACCGCTTTCCAATATTCCTATTTTAATAATCTTAACATTGTGCTCCTCCCAATAGGCATAATGTTCAACTATATTATGAGGTTTCTGCCCAAGTGGATCCAGCACGTTATCCTGGGAGTGGTTCTCTCGATCCTGGTCCTCAGTTTCGCTGCATTCTCGCCACTGGCTTATGGAATGAGTGGTCCTCTAGCCAACGAACCAAACTCCACGATGCACAGCCTCAAGTGGCTTTCCACCTGGGAGTTTTAGTTATTATAATCTTCGCGTTATATTTTTACTTTAAAAATACGTGTAAAATAATATTTTATTTTAAGCTATTATTTTTTATTCAGATGATATTAAATAAAATGTAATTTATTTTTAAATTTAATTAACATCTTAGCTTCAAGACCCATTAAATGATCCCGGAGAAAAGCACACAAATCTCTGTTAAAATAAAAACCCCAAATAGGCAACGTTTTTTTATAACTTATGAGTAGATATTATACTTAATGTACAGAATTCGCTTAACTCTACCTACTGTTTACGAACAAAAACAAAAAAGTCATTGGTAAAACTAGCAAAAGAAGCGACTAGCCTAATGATCGACGGGTCTGGGGATCGGCGATCTGAAAACTTATCAATCGAATATGCCCAGGTCGTCAAAGCGGCGCAGGGCGTAGCGCAGGGTGTCCGTGGTGCGCGGATTGGAGGTGAACATCAGCTCGACTTTCTTCTTGGCGAAGTCCTCGTTCGTCAGCGCCTCGATGCTGATGTCGAATGAGTCCTCCTTCTTCATGGTCACCATCGGCAGGAAGGCGTACGACGAGAAGAACCCGTACAGCTCCCTGGCCCGGATCTCCTTCTGGATGTCCGTGTAGCTGGGCACGAACGCCGAGTGCATCCGCTCCAAGCTGTCCCGCAGGGATTCGTAGTACGTCTGGATGAGGAACTCTCGCCGGTGGATCAGCACGTCCAGCTGGACGCTGCTGTTCAGGAAGAAGTTAATGTCGCAGCCCGGACTGCCGAAGAAGCTGTTCTGAAAGTCCACCTAAGGTAAGGATAAAGCAAAATTATTTGAAATCTCCAACTTAAGAAATGGCATTTCAGAACACTCACGAATATGGCATCAATGGGTTTCGTGGGCTGCTCGTCGTCGTATTTGTACATGAAGTTGTTCACCCACAGGTCGCCGTGGTTCAGTACAGTGATCTCTCCGGGCAGCGTCCGTCCGGTGGTCACCAGGTTCTCCTTGATGTTGTCGCAGTGGTGGTGCAGCTTCTCGGCCAGCAACTCGTAGCCGGGCCACTTGGCAACCATGTCGGCCAAAGTTCGGCACTGGAGGGTCATGAAGTTGATGAACCGCTCATTGGTGCGGATGTAGTTTTCGTCCAGCATTCCGGAGGTAAAGTGTTCCCGCACGCTCGGCTCCTGCAAGATATTCCAAGTCAATAAAATAAATATGAAATCAAAAAATCAAGCAAATTCGTCCCACCTTAACCCATTTCTGATTTTGATTTGATATTTGCTTTTGGATGGCAAGGAGAGAGTAAAAAGTATATGGTTATAAAAAGTAGTTTAATTTATTTTAGATTTAACCTACATGTGTTTACTTCTAAAAGAAGAAAAATATAAAATAATATAAAATGTTTATTGTACATTTTAATATAAGAATCTTTTTTGTATAAATACTTTCTTTATTAGATTTTAATCGTCAACGACTTTATTCACGTTTGACGTAGGCACTTGATCAGCAAAAACCCCATTCATGATAGGGAAAATTATTTCTGTGATTTCAAGACGTCAATCAATCAAATACTTATGTTGTAATAAGCATGAATAATTTTATAATGAAATGGAAATCACCATTTATTTACTAATCCTAATTATTTAAAAAAGAATGTAATCTCCTATTTTGTAAACTGCTTCTTAAAATTTGTTTTGATCTTTTAATTCTGTCCTTTTTTGTTTTTAAATCACGTGAGAAGATTTCAATAGAAATAGATTATTGAAGCGAAATTCAAAAATGTCGATTTGATTTTGTGTTTTAATTAATTGAACTTTGGAACTCACATTATATATTATGGATTTTTAATGTTTTGGAAAAAAACGATTTTGCAATCATGTGAGTAGATTGTTCACACTGTTATTCCAGAATAATCCACTTAATGTTTACGATTTATAATTTAATACCTGACCTTTGCTTCTTCGTACAAAAATTGTTGAATTGATAGAAAAGGTAATTCTTTGCTGCCGTTTTTAACTCGCCTTTGCCAAAAAAATATTTAATTTATTATTAATTATAGTTAATTAATAATTATTAATCAATACAATATTAATCCCAGATTATTATCCAAATCATCGAGTTCCTTGAAATGGGTATTTTTTAGATATTTGAAAAAAATATTTGTAGATTTAAGTGTTTGATTCTAAACCCAATTCAATAGATTAAACTAGGTTATATTTTATATCTTTTTGTCCGACCTTTTCCTTTTGAAGCTTTCTTGACATGAACAAATGATTTTTGTATTACTATTTCACATTAAAATTTTTCTTTGTTTTCGGACTTTTTAACTAACGTCCTTGAAACTCATTGAAAATACTACTAGCTCTTCGGGATCACTCACCTTTTCGGCCATCACCATTGAGCTGGCGTGAAACTTGCCCAGTTTCTTGAGGATGACCACGCAGTGCTCCTCGTTGAGGCCCCTCTGTCTGCTGGCCAACTTATAGCCGTACTGGGTGAGGTCGTCGAAGACGATCGTCTGGATGGGCTCGCGGGTTGTGTACAGGCACTTGGCCCCAAACTTCGACCCGTCGCCGATCAAGATCTCCAGTTTGCCGAGGACGTCGAAGTAGAAGATCTTCTCGCGCAGATAGACGGCAAGTTCCTCGAGGAATTGGGTGGCCGGCGTAATCGCTATACTCTTGACAATCATGGCCAGCTCCTCGTCCAGCTGCCTCTTGCTGCTGCGATAGAGCGCCTTGGCCCTATAGATCTTGCTGCAGTAGTTCTCACCGCCTCCGCCACTCGACTCGGCGAAGATGATCTTCTTGATGTCCACCCGCATGTCCCGCAGTCCGTCCTCCAACGCCGCCTTGAAGAAGTCCTCGTTGAGGTACTTGGGCGGCTCCTGGCCCAGTCCGTTCTGCTTGTCGTCCAGCTTCATACTGTCCTTTCTGGTGCTGTAACGGTCGACTGGAACTACGAACTCTCGGTTGGAACTCTGGTGGAGAGGCACCTGCTGCGGCGGATTCTTCTACTGGGAAACTGTGGCACTGCCGGCGCACTTATATATATGGAGCTCTTATCAGCAACAGGTGCTGCCCGCTTCGCAGTCGACTTCGACACCATCGATACTTGTCGCCTCGCCTTATCTCTATCGATCTATAGTATAGATCAGGTGCTTCATAGATGCGATTCCAATAGGGGTGGCGGTGGGATTAGTCCCTTGTTTACTGCCGTACTTAAGGTAAACCCAAAACCAAGTTTAAACAACAAGTCTGATGTTGTTTTGGGACTAACACAAATAGGGAGCACTAAACATTAAAACATTAAACTTATCTTGCTCAAAATATGTCCAATGCCTCTATGCTCTAAGTATTTTTATTTGCATGCTACTAAAATTGTAATTGTAACCAGTAAATCTTATTAGGGCACTTAAAATTCCTCTAATAATAACTCTGGCTGATAAATCCCTTTTTGGAACGCAGCCTCTGGTCTTCCCACCCGACTAGATCCAATTCCGATCCGATCATCTCTCGTATTCTCAATTCTCGAATGTGTGTAACATCCGTATCACCTAAGCGAGCGACGTGGTCGTCATAAAAATGGTTATACTCTATATAATATATGGCGGTCGTACACCTACATCTATGCACCTACCTATGCCTACACCTATAAAATCCATAAAATACATTTAATGCGGCTTAGATTAAACATATTTCTGTTTTTGGGTACCAAATCTGAGTGCAGTGCTTGTCATCCGCAAACATAGTATATATTCCACAGAAATCGAATCTTGACTTCGAGAGAGTAGTGGGTGTGGGAAATTGAGACAGTTGATCGGGGCACCTGTCGTAGAACATCCACGGAATACTAACAGCTTAGAGATTACGGCGCTCAGCACGTGGTTGAATTCAAATCGAATCGGGGTGTGCTAATCGTTTGTAGTTGCAGCTAATTACCAGATGCGGGATTATTTGTAGCGCCGGTCAACCAAAAGAAAGCTATAGTCATTTTGTTCTATTTAACTATTATATTATAGCAAGCTACCACAATCAGGTGCCTTGAAGTCAGTCTAGACACCCCAACAATAAAATATACTATATAAAGAAATGCATTCCAAAGGGAAGTTATTCGGAAATCTGTACAAAATATAAAACATTGCTGGATGACAGATCTTCCAAAACAATTATGGGGATCAATGTCTTTGTTTTGATTTACCGCGTATAATGCGATGCATATAGACATTGCGTCGTGATCAGGGGCTTGAGCTAATGGTCATACTATATTGTCCAATAGTAATCATGCGCCAGATGAGCCGATCTAATCCACTTGCATAAGTGACCAGGGTGAGTCAGGGATCAAAACTATATGCCTGAATCCGGATCGAACTTGACAGCAATATAATTTATTCATTCACAAACTAACCGAAGATTGCGTCTGGCTGCCGTCTATTTAATACCCCCATGCGTCTGCTGCGATTCGAACTATTCGGACATTGCTCTTGACACCAGAATTAACGGCTCTTCACATTTAATATATGTATGTGTCTACGCCCCGAACTAATCGCAAATGACGTATTGAACTACAAAAGTGAGCGATCTAAAATTAAAATGTGGCCGTTGAGGTGGACCGTCTAGGACCAGCGGTATCTATATCGCGGATGCTGTTTCCGAGGGGCGTATGTCGACGTTCCATAATTGGGGTCACGGGGGTTATCAGATTGGAATTTTGAATAGACGTACACATATTCGTGAGGAACATGTTGTGGGAATTGCTCATTTGGGGTTCGAAGCTCAAACCGAAATGTTGTGGCTTAAAGTTCATCCTGATCTTTAGATAACCTGTACCTGATTTGTGCTTCAAACATATATTTAAATAAATCCATACATATTCAACAAATGTATTGCTATGTGTTTTCAAAACTTTGTTCTTAAGAATGTTAGCCGACAATAGCTTCTGGAAAAATCAAGACAATCTGGCAGACAGTATGACCTACGGCGTTACGATTGTAATCCGTTTGTTTTCATAGCCCTAAGCAGACAAATACAAAACCTTCACATACTTCCACTACTCGCGGACCATCATAATATAGCAGAAACAATAGAAACAATCTGGGTAAACAATGGTCCCCAGCCAATACAAACTGAAGTGACTCGACATACCTCGGTAGATAAACATACGATTGTAGACACTATGAAGCACGTAATTTAATCAATTAGCCACTTTCGTTGGGTTTCATAGGTTACTATATTATGAAGAGGACAAAAAAAATTGTAAATTGTATAGGATTTGCTAGAATGTATTTTTAGTAAATATGTGACTGGCATCTAGTTGGATTTTGTTAGATACTGCAATACATGGATAGGGAATTTCAAAGTCGCCTTTTGCCGAACCACTTACAGTCCTCAAATTGTGTCAAAACTCAAGTAGCAACAAACTGTTTACTTGGTGCTTAGCTTTTCAAGTCATATCTGCTGCTATAGCCTGACCCAGAGCAGGACGGGTAGAGGGGTCAGAAGGAGGGGCGCTGTGGCAGCACGCCACCAAAGTCAGAGATTGCGATAGAAATATTGATGAGATAGTCCGGCCATTCGCCAATTTGCTGCTGCGCAAAAAATTGCATTAATCTTGAACCAAATGCTGTTTATGCATTGTCAATTGGCAACTTTGGCACTGGATTCCTAGAACGCTGGTACGAGCCCTCTTCAGGCCGTTAACTGAATGCCAAGTGGGATTCCGTGTCCCCAAAGGAAAATAGTTGTGGGCTTGGGAGAACAGTAGATGCGCTTTCATAAGTTCAAAGCCTCAAAATACATATCATTGTAATCTATAAATCTTTTGGAACGAATTTAATAAAACAGTTTCAGCACAATGTGAGCAATAGCTCGCAAATCTTAATTTATTAAAAGAAATAACTTATTTAACGTAATTTCTGTTTAATTTACTTGAGTAACCCATATGTAACTCTTGGGTACACACTACCATGCATGCAGCCCTGGTTACGAGGGAGACAGGTGGATGAGCAGGCGAGGTGAAGGTGTTCATGATGCCGAGATTGACAGTTTGCGAAATGGGTTGAGAATGGGCTCATATAATGAATTATCTACAGCTGAAGCACTGAAACGAGACAAACTTAATAGGAGTAAGGGAATAAAGTAGATTCATTAAAATAAAGTTTTAAAGGATGCATAATTTCTTTCACAATCTTTCGGAATTCTCTATAAACCAAATTTGTCTTAAAATCGCAAATGGAATTCCCTGCCTTATTTCCAACAGAATTCTCTAAAATATTTCCCATAAAATTCCGAATTTAGCATAGAATGATCTCAGTACTGAAGCCCTTCAGAATTTCCCGCAAAGAAGGCTTGTAAATTAATTTCCCTAAAAGGGATGAAGAAAGGGAGAGGACCGCCGAGCTGCTAATTAATTGCCCAACATTTCGGGCGATTGGTCAGGTGAATGTTACCTGTGGTCCGAAAGTGCAAGATAGAAGGGGGGAATGAAGTGAAAAGTTTTCAGCTTTTCGGGATGTCAAATGAAAAATTACCGATTTAAATGGCGGTCGCTTTCGCTCTTTTGCATTTTTTCCAACTCTAACTGCCAGTCGTTTGTCGACTTCAGGAATATCCTTTGGCTCTCCGGCTGACGAATGCGTCTGTGTGCGAGTCTGTTTGACTGCGATGTGCCTGTGTGTGTGAGTGGCAGTCGGTGTGGGCCACATGCTGATGAACACGTCTTGTCAGCGGCTAACGAGCGCCACTTACACGCTCAACAATCACTTAACCTCAATTGTTGCTTCTGAATAAAAAATAAAAAAGAGCGAAAAAAGGATGAGGACACAACAACAAAGCGCAAAGGGAAAAGTGTAAAAGGCAATGCCAATGGCTCTGCCCCCGGTTTCCCACTCCCCTCATATCTGCCAGTCTCTCTTTTGTGTGTTGTGTGTAAATATACTTAATTAATTAACTGATTTTTTGCCCCTGCCCGATTTCCGTTGGTTGTGGGGAATATTTAAA
Source organism: Drosophila lutescens (assembly GCA_037075285.1). NCBI lineage: Eukaryota > Metazoa > Arthropoda > Insecta > Diptera > Drosophilidae > Drosophila > Drosophila lutescens. The sequence goes on from JBAMCF010000601.1 coordinate 1,092,570, forward strand.
AAATAACCATTTACACTTACAGTGTATAATTCTGCCCTGTGTCGATGGTTTTCCCTGGGATCTGTGACAATCCTTGACAATTTCATTTGGTATAAAGTTAATTTCATTACCATTTGGCAGCACGTTTCGGAGTGAAATGGCTTAATTCCACTTGTATTATCTGGTTAACTCGCATTGGATAAGGTTTACTATGTATAACTTGGGAGATTATATTCTTTTATCCTTTGTGAACAATTTATAAACATTAATAATAAAAATACATTTAACTATTAATATATATTAAATGGTAAATATTTTAATTTATTCAAATCCTTAAGCATGCGATTTTCGAATCACTGGAATCTCTAAGTCACCAACTTATATTACCTTATTGCAACTGAGTAGATAAAATGAAGCTGATTAAGGGCAGCTAGTCTGAAAGGAGATGGATGACTAAGGCTCAGCTCCTTTAAATGGCTTTTCATAGAGTATAAATGGCCCGCCGTGGTAACCAAGCAGGACCCTTGGTTTTCCACTCCCTTTTACATGGCAGTATTTTTTGCCTTTATCCCAGGCACCCGCTTAATGCAATCAAAATGCCTCTGGCCGAGTGCCGGAATGGCAATTTCTACTGGAACTGGTACTGCAACAAAAGCAGCTGTTACCTTGGGCACAGGAAAAAATCCAAGTAAACTGGATTTTTATTTTGTTGCTTATTTTAGAAACCCGCCTGTAACGAAACTATAATTCGTATTGAATATTGAAATAATATTGGTAAAAGCATAAAAAAGTAATTGAATGATTTGATAAAATTTATAATAATATTTTAAATTTTAATGATAGTCCTATGATTTTTTTTCAGTGTGGCAATGCCTTTCCGAGCCTTGAAGTCGCCACCCGGCAAATTGACAATGACGTAGAGGGGTGTCGCATGAGGGGGAGGCAGTGCTGGCTGGGATTTGTGAGTTAGTTTTCCGTGTAATAAGCAATTATGGCGCTCAGGCAAAGCTCGGCAATTAGCTAGATTTGTGCCCAGTTGAGCCTAATCGAGTGCAACTGCAACTGCATCAGCCTGCACATGTGCAACGTGGGGCACGTTTGCAGTTGAAGGGGACCCTGCCCTTCAAGGCCAGCCAACTCCATCTGGATATCGGGCAGAGGCTCCGCTCAGAGCGCCGCCAGCTAATGCAAATTGAATTTAGCCGACACGAGCAGCGCCCCAAGCTAATGGAATTTAAAAATATGCACCCCCCTTTGCTATTCGCTGCCCTTACACAAAAACAGCAATCAAGCACGGCTCAAGGTGAGGGGAAGCAGCAGCGAAAATAGAAAAAATTAGCAATTAAATTGTAAGGGCAACCTGAAAACAGTTTTCCCCCATCCAAGAGCAGCCAGGCTGCGTTATGATTTCATTAATTTAAAGGTAGAACACGGGAAAAAATATTTGCAAAAGAAGATTTGGCTTTATGAAGTATGAAAATAATGTGATCAGAGATTTGGAAAACTATCAAACCAATGTCTTATAAATCATATTTAATAGTTTTTCAAGTATTGAAAGAAAATTACATTAAATATTAGAAAGGAAGGATAATGATTTATTAAAAGTATTGGTAGGAATATAACCGTGCCATTTATATCAACCTATAAGAGATCATCTCTAAAAATCCCTACAATATTTTTAAATATCGACCTTTAATTATGTTCTGAAAATAAAATAATATTTATAATTAATTATACAATTTTTTTTTTTAAAGAATTAATATTCAAACAACCGATAACGGAAGCACAATTGCTGACTTCTTGTCTAGTCCTAAGTGTGATTTTTTCTCAGTGGCTTTTGGGACAAGAAGTGGCGAAAGCAGAAGAAAGAGAGGGCGCAAAGTTGTCGTGTCCTTGTCGAAGTTTGTGCCGCTGCTGCCGCTTGGCAATTAGCAAAATGTGACGCGGCTGTTGAGCAACCCGAGCCGAGTTTGGGCTTAGTTTCAGGAGCCCAAGGAGCACAGGGAGCCGTGGGAGCAGGATCAAGAGCTGGAGCAGCGGCAGTACAGTACTGAAACAGCGGCTGAAGCAGCTGCGGTTGAATCGGCTTAGCGACTTGCTCGGCGGCTGAGGATGCGGAAATGTTTAATTATGGGCGGCAGCAGCTGAAAGGTGCTCTTGAATAGCTAAGCAGTGTTGAGAAGCATCCTGAAAAGTGTTGATAACTTAAGCAGCAGCATAACATAAAGAAACTTTCAATTTTGAGGGGTTAATTATGCGCGAAAGGTGCTTAGCTAATTTCCCCAAAAAGTAGGCAAGACATTCCTCCGCTCATGTTATTCAAATTTACCTTTGAAATGCAAGTAGTTGCGCGAGACTTAGTCGCAATTAAAAAATATTTGCATCCATATTATTTGGTAATCTTGCAATTTAAATGTAAGGCAGACTTTTGCACTTTATTCAAATTAGGCTGCAAAATTCTGGACAAAGATGTCTGGACAGGAGGTTTACGCTTTAAGAAAGTGACTGTCAACATTTATTTCCTTTCTGGAAAAAATATTTCTTTGTTTTCGAAAAGTGGCATTTAACTTACATTTTAAATACTTGTGTTTCCCCATCAATAAGTTGTTTCTTTATTTTAGAGTATTTAAAAAAAAGTAAATGCTACTCCTCAGAATCAGTCAACACTTAAATAAAAGTCAGAACAAAAATGCGCAACAAATTCGTGTGGGGACTGATTAAAAATGCATCAAAGCCATGCGATCTATTAAGCAAATAAAGAAATACATGAAATTATTTTGCCCGCTCAGAAAAAATAAATTTAAAATGCGTGCGCAATGGCCAAACGAACTGGGATAAAACGGAATGAAATGATATAATATTTAAACAAAGTGAGTCAAACTGACTCCGGCATCTGAATGGCTGTAAATTAAATTGCAAAATATTAAACAAATATTTGCACTCAATAAAAGCAAATTGCGTTTGTTTGTGCGCAAGTAAATACCGAGCATAAAGTCGCCAGTAAATAGACCCCTGCCGGTTGTCCCCTGCAAAAAGAGTGGGCGATAGAGACGGATAGTGCCCGACGAAAGAGAGGGCAAGTGCTGGGCAGAATCAGATTCAAAAGGCAAATAGCATCAAACAATTTGTACATTTTGTTCAAATTTTCAACAGACAAAAATTGCGGAAAATGTCGTTTGTTTATTAGCCAAGCATTCAGGCGTATTAATTTCCTTCCTGGCCTTCTTGGTGTCCCAAAATGTCGCTGAAAGTTCAAGGAATTTTTAAGCATGCCTTGCCTTCAGTTCGAAGGATTTTTTAACGGAACTTTTAATTTGATTACATCAGCAAGGCAACAAAGGAAGCACTTGTAAATAAATTTGTCACGGTTAATGCAAAGCAAATTGATATCCCTGCTTGAACAATTAAGAGAAAATTTAAAATTTACACTGACAACGGAATTTATTAACCCAAAACAGGGAAAGTAATTTTAATATTGTACTAAAAGGAAATTCCTCTTTCCATTACAAGTAGCCAAAGTATTTGCATCAATGAAATTAATAAGAATCGATTATAATATTCAAAATTTATTTAATTACAAATATAACTGATATACTTGAACAGAAAATTTGGGAATACTTCCCCATTAATTGTCAATATGTCACAGAAAAGATTTACGGAAGAGATTTTTATGGCATCCCGAAATATCATTATTTAAGATCAATAAGCTATTTGTGACACAATTTCTGTAGACTAACCACTGCCGCTTTAAAGCTACACCAAAAAAGAACTTGATATAAAACGATGATCCCTTCGATGTCAAGTGGTATCGATTTTGACTTGATATGCAGGCCTCGAACTTCGTTACACTATTTTTCGACCTTTAATTTAAAAGTAGGTAGCACATGTACATTAAAATAATTTTATTTTTAGATTTAAACAAATCACATAATTGCTTAACACCCAAATAAAAACATGATATGAAACGATGATCAATTTGATTTTATGAGGTATCAATTTTGACTTGACATCTCAATTTGCTCGAAATGTTAATTAACATGCTCTAGGTAGGCCAGTTCAAATTTTCAATGTGTCTTTCTCCCTCCCAATCATGTAAGCTTAAGCGCTGTCTCGATCTATTTCGAATTAAAATAGTTTGTACTTCTCGCTCACACTGACGTAATTTAGGCGGCCACATTGCTTCTCCCTCTCTTTTTCGAAGTCAAAGAATCTCCGAGAGACAGATTTTGGTAAAAACCATAAGCGTAAGCAATACCAGAAATTTACCATGCGCATATCAATTTGACCGCGACCTTTTTTTTGCATGTACTTTTAAAAACCAATCCAAAATTTCGCATTACTCTTGGATTGGAATCCCAAAACTGATTGTTCCGGCCCGCTTCGAAATCGGAACTATTGGAATCGAAGCCATCAGAATGCGGGAGCACAAGTCAGGGTTGCAGCCACAAAGCATAATTCAATTTGGTCAATCAACTGCAACACTTGAGCAGTTAGTTTACTGCCGAACACATATAACCGGCTCTCATCTGACCGACTGCCTATTGAACTCGATGAATTTATCGTTCAACATTTTAGTAGATGATTGATGGGAGTTCTGGAGGAGCTGCTGGTGGAGGCGGGTTCCCTTCCTCCTCCTCCTCCCTCGCCCTTTGAATGTATGCCTTGGCCTCCGTCTCTATCCGTCTGTCCATGCAAATGCCAAATGCTAATGAATTCATTCAACATACAACTTCAAAAGTCATAAATACTCCGAGTACCGACTTCATGCAACGTTAACTGTTTTGTGTGTATTTTCGGGGGAGGAGGAGGGGAAGGTTAGGGGAGTCGAGGTCCTTGGTGAGGAGACAAACTCATTTCCGTCACTGACACAGTCACTGACTTCATTTAATTTTCAAATTTTCAACTCAAGAGTCCAAAACGAGGTTTCGTTTCAGCAATTTTCATTTTTTTCCTGCACGTATGTATGTATGTGGCGTTATGAGTGGGGGCCATGTAGCCGTCTTTTGTTCCAGTGTAGCAAAGTGAGAAGAACGAGGAGCGGGATGCCGAAAAAAAGGGACTCGAGCCCCGAGACTCGGGTGAAACAGGCAAATTTATAGCCACGCATAGGTGCCGGGGTCGCCGACTGTTTTACATTTTTGCATTTTTCATGTTTCGCCCTGCCATAAAGTTTTGGGTCGCAGAAAGGGGGCAGTGGCATAAAAAGTATGATAAATTAGCATATTACGCATACGCCGTGTGTGCATCTCAGTGTGTGTGTGTTTGTTGATATTTTTGTGTGTGCTTGTGTGTTTTGTCATGTGCTGGATGACTATATAATTATGTGCTTAAAGCAATTAGTGCGGGAAGCAGCGACGGAGTTTAGCCGCTGCCAACAGTGCATTACGCATACGCCCCGTGGGTGGCTAAGCACTCAACGAAATGCTCAAAGACAGATTAGGGTTTCTGGAAAAACTCGGTCCAGCTCTGTAATGTAATTGTACTGTTGCCTCATGTTTCCGTAAGATTTATTAAGTGACAATCGGGTGTCAAATAACTTATAATGGGGGTGATTTAGGATCTGTTTATAATTTTAAGCTGTAACGGAGAATAACATTTTTTCATTTCTTTCTAGCTGGGTTTATAGCCTACCTTTAGCTTTAAATTTCAAAATATTCCATCCTAAAATATTGTTTAATTATAATAAATCTACCTCGTTTTATATATTTACTATTCCGCACCTAAGTCCCCACTTACCTAACTTTTCACAGCAATCTAGTCTCACTTACATAACATTTTTCATACAAATTCTTTACCAAAGTTCCTTGCTCCCGAAAAGTTCACGTAATCAAAATTTATGCAACACGCTTCGATTGGCATTATTCGATTTAATTGAAAAGACAAAAGGCAAAACCTCAAGAAAATGCCGACGCCCAATGACGAGATGGCATTTTCCATTTAATTCAACTTTTTGGAAAATTGCTCACGCATCATTTTCCCCAATGAAATGGCCGATGGCAGTGGCCAAGAACTTTTGCATAATGCTTTGCGGACGGCCAGTCTCGGCACGTTTCACTTCATTTATCATCGATTCGGATTCCAGAAGCAGTGCAAAGCCCGCAACGCAATAAGTGTAAGAGTCATTGTGTTGCCTCCAATTAATCAATTTGGCTGGCTGGAAAGACAATCCGAAATAGAACAAAATGCAAATCAAAGGCAAATGCCTCTGGCATTTCCGCGGCACGATTTAATCATATTTGTCAGACGGCTGCATCCCACATGTGGAGGGGGAGGGGGATCAGGAGGAGCCAACCACTCAGCCACCCGTCGCATTTGTCTTAGCTGGCAGGTTACGCTTATTGTCAATCAATCAGCGTGCATCAATTCCGCATATGGAGAAATCCGGAAACGTGAACATTTTCGGTTGCCATTGCCGTTGTCGGAAAATCCTTCCATCAGCCGCCCATTGAGATGGATTTTGGATTTTCCAGCGGAGCCGCGCTTGCCACAATTCTTTGTGCCCAAAGGCACAAAGGCGCCCCCTCTCCCACCCAACCTATCGTTTACCCAAATTTGCCTCGTTATTTGGCCTGAAAAATGGCGCGCGTGCTACAAGAGCCACTCGAGTATCACCAAACACGAAACCGAAAAAAAAACTGGAAAAATATAACAACTAGGAATTTGTTTACTTCACAACACACCAGTCGAATGCCAATGCTTTAACCATTTAATACAAAAAAAAAACGATTTATTGGACATGTTAATGGTTTAATAAGTGCACAGTGTTAATCTATGGGTACTGATAAATTTTATTATTTGATATGTTGAGAGCATATACTTAAAAAAAACATTTTTGTGAATGAAAATTTAGCATTTAAACTTAATTTTATCAAATTGTTGTTAGGCAACAATTAAAATAACTCCAACTATTATAACGATAAGTAAAAAACGTGCATTTTAAAAACTACAATTTTTAATTGGTTAATGATTGACTTTCACAATTTTTTACTAGTTATAATTAATTTGCTAACTAAATTCATTAAAAGGTTTTTTAATTTTTTTTTCTTTATAGTTGAAATATTTTTTTAAGCGCAGATGGATTTTTAGTTCCCCAAACACTTTTTCATCCCGGAACTTGAAAATCAGCCCCCCGAAAACGCTCGCACATATAATGAACTACAAATGCGAGGAATGCGCAAACCAAAACACTGCCAGGACCCAAAGAAATGGAGCCAAGTCCCGGCCAAGTCAAGTGAATGCTAACGAGCATGCCTTTTCTGGTTGGATATTGGTCGACCGTTCCCGATCCCGAAACCGAACCACTCTCCATCTGGCCCATCGTGCCCTCTCCCTCGGTCCCCGAGGAGGACGCACAAGTGCACTTTAGTTTTCAATTTTTGTCGTCTCATAATGCGACGCTCTGGGTTCTCCATATATATCTTTCTTTTTTCCTGTCCTCCCATACTGCAGCTATTGAGCAAATATCTTCAAATGGATTTTAAAATCCCAGCCAGGGCGGATGGAAATGGGGGGCTGGTGAACAGGAAATGTGAGTCAAAGGTTACCTTGGGGATGCATTCAACAAAATTTCTGCACTAATGGAAAAGTAAAAGCTGCAAAACGAGTTAGCAGATATATTTATGTATATATCATAATACTTTCAGCTTGTGCCACCCGAAAATCACTTAAGGACGGGATCTCGGGCTCTCTCGTTTCATAAATGAAAATGCCAAAATGGTTTACTCTGTGTTTTTGTGTTGACTTAGGACGTAAAGTCGGGGGTCCCCGTCCCCCCAAGTCAATCTGATTATTAGCCCAGGCCACCGAGCAAGCCACTGACAGATGGACCGACTGACCCACTGACAGATGGACTAACTGACCGGCTTACAGATGGACTGGCTGACAGCTTGACACACCCGCAAGCAGTTGGAGATGCTCAATAAAGACAAGTGCAAGGACTGCTAACTATTTGAGAATTTTTCACTCGTTTTCCCGAGCACGTGCTATGGCAAAAAGGCCACCCACCGCCCCCCGCAGGAAGCTGAGGGACCAACTAAAGTAGACAATTTGTTGGCGGTCCGGTTGACTTACTAATGAGCCAGGTTCTGTTCCTGCTCCTTGGGTTGCATCAAACTGATTAGAAAAGATGGCAAATCTTCGGGGAGAACGATGAGAAGAAATCACCGGATTTTGTAATTGATTGACTTGGGTCGGCAGCATATTCCAGAAACTCAATCCAAAGTTGGTAAATACTTCTAAAACATCGAAACTGACCAATCTAAACATTGAATCAAAATTAATATTTATAATATTTAAGCAAACAAAAACATCTTTAAACGAGGTAAAAAACTAGTGATGATCGCACATTCAACATACACAAGTGTTGATATGCAGCGTGCCGAATGAGAAAAATTTAAGAAGTGTATTTATTTATTGGATTGTATAATGAATATATTATATATTATATTAGAACTTTTGTAAATAGTAAATATTAAAAAAATTAAAGTTTGAACTGTCGTAGCAGACCTTCAATTTTGGGGCTATACTTAGTACCTCGCGCATACTCCCGATGCGATTCGTCACTACGTGGGCTGCCGTCCTTGGTGATAATTGTGTCTTTCGGTTTTATTTGGAAGGTCTAGTCCTATAGCAATAAATGTAATATATTTCAAGTATTTTATGATATCAAAAAGTCCTCCCTCGAATCTGACTTTCCCATTATAAGAGATTTCTGTAAAATAAACTCACTATTTTCGCCTAATCTGGGAGGGACTTCGAAGTATAATAGGGGCACTGGACTGAGAGCTCTTTCGGTTGTGTTCACACCCGCATCCGAGTCATCAAAGCGAAATGGCGGCGACATTCAGGGATGAAAGTGAATTTGTTGGTCAAGCAAGCGTTAAATGGAAAACTTTAGCTCCAAACTTCAACTTTTCTGTGTACTTTTTATTCGCACAGAGGAGGGGAACTTTCGGCGAATAAATTTTACATGGCGACCAAGAAAACACTCGAGGAATATTAAAACAAACGAACTCGAGTGAGGGTTATTTTTTCCGGCTCCATCTGGTTCCTGTTGGCCGAATGGACCGATTGGCTAATGAAGCACCGCCGTTTGGTGGGACTCCAGGGCTGCAGGACTCCAAGGGAAAGGAGAGACCCACTCACTGAACGAAGTTTCTGCTCTCTTATGCAAACACGTACGACCCATTTAATTTGGCGAAAAGCGACCGCGTATATGGCCTGCCAGAAAAATACGTGATAAGCAAATTCATAAACCATTAAGACGGTTGCGCTGGCTTGCCGAAAAATGAGGGGCAGAAAGTGAGCTAACGTCAGCGCAAAAGAGCAACAAGGAGGGGATTCTCGTTCATTTGGGAACTGAACTAAGGGAATGCCCTAGTAATGTTTATTCCAGCTTCTTCAAATATTTATTTTCAGAATATTTAAATTTTAAAAAAATGTTTTCATTTCATGTATTCGTTTGTAGACACATTGTTTTGCATAGAACGTAAAGTTTTTTATCTATGAAAAACCTGGTCAAAAATATTTACTCTAAAATCTTCAAAAATTTAAGCAAAATTTAAAAAATATTTATAGTATAAGAACACATTATCTTCATATAGCCAATGCACCCCCATTTATACCCTCAACTTTTGGTATTCAAAAAATATGCGCTCCTCGCTCGTGTGCGGTTTCATTAAATTTTATAACAAGCATTTTGCACAAACTTTTTCTTTCTTTTGCACTTGTTGGCTAGACTCGAGTTCGTTGGTTGGTTATGTTAAGTTGGTTGGGTTAAATTTGAGTTTGACTTTGGGCTGTGGCGTGTTTGTGTGCGTGGGAAGCCGCCTAATTGAGGCAGTTGAAAATTCAGAAAAAAGAGAAGAAAGGGGAGATGGGTGTTGGCTGCGAAGCCTTTCAAGTTCTCCTGCATGAATGCTAAATGCCAGCGAGTGATTCATTCAGGACCCAGCCAAAGCATTTAAAGCGACATCCAAGGTGGCACTTAGGACGGGAAAGTCGAGTGCGTGGAGGGCCTTCTTTATCTCTTGACTCACTTTCCAATTATCATATTAAATCAGTTGTAAGCCATTGCATGTGTATGTATTTGCACAACTTATGCGACGGTGGCAGAAGGACGTCAGCGGCAGCAGCAGCTCGGATAATCCTTTCATCCAAAAAGGATACACACGGGCAAAAAGAAAACACTCAGCCAGCCAAGCGGAAAACGGGTACGAGAAAAATCCAGTTGACATTTCACTGAAATGCAGTTAATGGGAATTCGCTTGGCCATCTCTGAAGATAACGATTGCTAATGGGGCTCGCAGGGGTTTTTGTGCACTGCGGTTGGTTGGGTTTCCAATTGACAGTCACCTAAGGATAATGAGCTCATGGCCAAGTGGGAAAGTCAGTGGAGAAGTGAGGAATGCGCTGTTCAGGTGTGGCCTAAAATGGTAGGAACATTTGTTAGCCAAATATAAGACAATTGTCCAGAAAATAGATTGGGAATTTTATGGAAAGTGCAATACAAATCAGAGTTGCCAACAAAAAAAGGATTAAAAAGTATAGAAGCTGTGATATTGGGGCCGATTTATGGAAAGTATGAGTTTAATGGAGATCTATAAAGCATTATCAGATCTGTCCTGAAAAAGACTGGAAATGGCAGCCCTGGCAAAAATACAGTCATTCTACTGAAATTAAATGAACAAAGAAATATTCCCTTATTGCGCTGATCGTTAATAAGACCCATCATCTTTTTGTATTCCCCTTTTTACCCATGACATTTCTCAATAATCCGACAGAAGAGTAACATTTCCAGCATCACAATTAAATGTTTCACAAATTCCCACTGATGTTCTGTCGGCAGCCAGTTAACATCGGAAATCGCACAAAGCATGCTCTGCATATAATCAGCTTAAAGTATCAGCGAGCAAACAATATCAATCAAAATGAAATCAAATGCTGCAGGTAGCCTGCGAAGTTCCAATCCTCCCATCCTTCTGGAGCGAATCCCCCGCCATTACCCGCAGTTATGTTCCAGATTCAACTTGCTACGTGCAACGCCAATTTGATTGCTCATATGTGTGCGAGGCGGAGGCGATGGAGGAGAAAGAATAATAAAGGCACAGGTAGAGCGGGTGTGAGCAGGTGTAGCGGAGAGTCACTCACTCACTCACTCACTCACAAGCTCACTCAGTCAGTCATTCACTCAGTTAGTCATTCAGCCAGTCCGCCAGTCAGTCAGACTGTTGGGCCAAGCCGAGTCAAGCAGTCGAGCGCGAAATAAGCTTTGTCTGATGGACTGAGGTAAATGAACAGTGGAGCGGAGCCAGGTGGAGATGATGCCACATGACATGCGGAGGAGCAGCCAGCGGTAACGGCACCAGCAATAACAGCAACAGATTGATGACGAAAGGTACAGGGCGAGAAAATTGGTTTAGCTGTCGAATTTTCATTAATTTAAATTAATTGTAAATAAAGGTACAAAATGTAATTTTTCAGGACCTGTAACTTTATTATATTCTGAATTTATTTTACAATGTTGTTAAACAATATATCTTATTTAAATTGACATAAAAATGTACTAAAGTTAAAATTTGTAACCCATGATTCTATATTTAAGTATGTAATATTTACCAATTTATATCGCAGTGTAGTCAGGTAACGGATCCGCTCGCGGGACCAAACATTTCTCAGCACTGCCGTATCGTGGAAATCCATTTCGGCTGTTAATGTGACATTTAGTCATTAAAATTTCAAGAGGCGCGACTCAGACAAAGCATAATATTGTTATTATTATTTGCCTGTGTTTGGCTAAAATGCCAGCAAGCTGATTGTGCGGGGTAACAGCTGCCAGCAGCTGCTGTAAGACGACTGCGATGCCGCATTCCCGCCTTCCGCCGTACAACGCGGCGTATGCGTAATGTGCTCACTGCTGATGGTGCTTCATTCAAATTAAATTTGCCCTGGGTCACGCGAGTGTTGTTTCGTATTCCGAATGTGGAGAGTGACTGGGGGAGAAAGGGGATGAGAACAGAGGTAAGGATGGGGTGGGGAAACTGAAGCACTGAATCAAGAGCAGAGCAAATTGGCAAATAACATTTTGCCAGCGCCAAAGAAAATTTAAAAGTTGACTCGAGTTAGAGAAGTTTCGCCGAGGAGAGGCGAGTGAAAAAAGACATAAACTTTCGTGTGTGTAATTAAATGTACTTGTTGCTGGCAATACTTGCCCCCTCCAGCAACCACCGAACTGAAGCAATCGGAAGAAGCCCGAAGGAGAAGTGACACTAATTAAATGCCCATGGAGCGGATGTTTATTTTCTCAGAAGCAGCGGCAGGAGCGTATTGCCATTTGAGTTGCTTTTAAATGATGGAAAATATCTGGAGCCGAAGCCAGGGCCATCGTGTTCTTCCGGCCACCTCTTCTCCTTGGCCCGTATGCAAATTCAGGCCAAAAACTTTCAAAGCCGAGCAAGTGTCACATGGCTTGGCCTCTGACGTTCCTACACACAATTAAGTTGATTTGTTGCCTGTTGCGGTCAAAGCTAACGAGGGTCGCCTTCGTCCTCTCACAGGATCCCCTTAATGGAAGGATCCACACATATCTACGAACATACATATGTACGTTCGAAATGCATTTTTAGCCCCCTCACGTATAAGCGATACTGAGTGGGCAGTTTGATTGCAAGTTCTTGATGGATTTCCGGTGTGAGAAACTTTGAAATTTGTCTCTAGGAAACACAGATGAAAGATAGATCCCACTGGAGTCAACTGAAATCAATTAATTAATTGAGTTAAGTTAAGGAGAAGGTGCATTTTGTTTTCCATTCTTAAACAACCTTCCAATTCTTTTAGAATATATAAATAAAATATCATAATATACCAAGAATATGTGTATGATTAATAAAGTCCCGACTGCGTAGCCCGACATAAAAACTCGACGCCAACGATCATAAGATTTCCAGCCATTAAACGTGTTTATATGTTTGCAATCACATCATCACAAAGCAAAGCAAGCGCGACAAAAACTTATGGCAATCATATAATAAAAGAAGGAAAATATCTAGAAAAGAAATGGGCAGAAAAAAATGAAAATGCAGAAATGGCAAACTTTTGCCAGCCATGTGTCTCAACTTCATTGGAGTGCTCCTCCTCGTCGTACGTGTCTGCACTGGCAAAACAAACAATAAAAACTGCTCTAAAATCCTTGCCCGGGAATAGAGAGATAGATATGTTGGGGAGGAGAGGGAACACTTTAAAGTGCAGAAAATTGCATTTGAAATTTGCAGTAATATTTTTTCTTCCGTCTGAAAACAAGGAGCGAAAACAATTTGAAGATGCGTATTGAGTAAAAGGGCGCAGAGCTAAGATGGGGAAATAAATTTTGTGGAAACAATGAAAAGGAAACATTCTGTTGTGGCTATATTTTCAAAAAATACAAGATCGTAAAAAGACTTGACTTGAAGCTGGAGGATAAATACCCTTTTTTCAATTTAAGACTTTAGAAAGCTTATAAAAATGTTTCAAATACTGTTTAAAAGTTAATAAATAAATAAGGTCCGCTATTTATGGAGGTTATTGTAAGCTCAAAATCCGAGCCTTATTACATACCACCTTATAAACAGACCATGCGTTTTGGTAGGTGGTCAAATAAAAAAGTGAGTGGCTATTTCGATTAGGGTATTTCAAATACTTTCAAATGTTGGGCCACAAAGAACGATGAGTAGCAAATTGTTTGCTTAATGTGAAGCTGTTGCTCGTTTAAGTTTTCCATTGTTTAGTTGGGTTAAAGTCTGTAAGGGATAGTTGAGCACGACGGAAGGATAGGGAAAATGAATAAAACTTCTGACAAATTCTACCTGGCAGAAAGCAATGAAAGTTAAATTTGTTGATTGTGTGAAATACCGAAGTCAAATGAAAAGTTTTCTTCTGTATTCTGGGGCTTTTAATCTGTACTTCTCGAAAATGCCTAACAGGAATTAATTTTCGTGCATATAAATCTGGGCAAACAATCAGATACGTTTAAAAATGTATTGTACGGTATTTAATAACATCCCTTCTAACCTCATTTGATTTCTTCTGTGGTTCGAACAGCTCGGATTAATCAATTAATATAATTTCATTGCCATCAGACTTTATCACCTGGCAGTAACTGAAAATCCTCATGAAATCAGCTATTCTGGAGCAATTAAAAGGACATGAAACCTTACTTAAAGTACGCGACCAGAGTTCTCCCACTAATCCCGGCTATTTGAGCTTTGATTGAATACCGCCAAGGACAATGACAATTCCGCTGATGATGATGGAGCTACAACTGATGGTTGATGGCGATGGCATAACAATAAACATGAAGGAAGGAGTGTAAAAAAAGCGATTCCATTCCCAACTCAACTACTACATTGAGAGAAAATATTGATACAAAGACAATTAATTGATTCTAAGCTATAAAAGAATGTTTCAAATGTACATTTTACTTTTTCAATAACTTTTAAATTTAAATGTTGTAGCTTAATTCACATCAAAACCATCGCATTATATTCGATTTATTCTATGACTTCGCTTAATTGGGAGTAATTTTAAATTAACGCTAAAAGAACATTTGTGTGGCAAAAGTTGTAATTTTTCTCAGTGCACACTTCCACACACCCATGGAGACTAAGTATTTTACGGCCGACACTAAAGTCCAAGCATCAAAACGAAACTTCGTCACACACACAGAGGAGGGAAAAGCGGGGGATAGTCAGCAATTACAAGAACGAGACAGCCAAATGAAAATGGAAAATCGGCAGAGGGAAAAGCCCAAATTATGCACCACCCAGCCGCCGTCTTCATGTGGCGATGACGGCTCCCACAAGGCTATTAAAACTTATGCGTAGCCCATATAACACTTTTAATGCCAATCAAAGTCTCAACTCAAACTCGGAAGCCAAAAAAAAAGGAGAAAATATGGCAAAAAGATTCCAAGCAAATAGCATCAGAAACTTTCACCTTTTGTTTCCAAAAAACACTCCTACACAGGCAACAAAAAACTACAAGTCAAGGCAAGTCGGAAAGTCAAACAAAAGCTCATTGAAAATAAGAAAAACAAAAAGCCGAAAAAAATCAAGAGAAAAGAATCAAGTGTAATAGAAAGTAAAAGAAAAGCAATAAAGCCAAGGAAACGGCGCAAAGCGAAAAGAAATTGTCACAAATACAAATAGGAAATTGACGCGGAAAAACAATAAGATGAAGAAACAATATGAAGAAAAATATGAGAGACGTGGTAAACTTTTCCCCAGCCGAGAAGAAAGAAATTTCGTGGAATCTCGGCCCAAGGGGGCGTGGCACATCATGTTTACCCATTTTCTGTTTCCCTTCTTTTTGTTTGTGTCGTGGGCTTTGCTCATGTAACGAATTTAATCTTTTACGTTAACGCTTTCTGCCGAGAAATAGGGGCTGGGAAATAGGGGGTGGTAACTGGAGGTGGTGCGTAGGAAATCTGTTAGACGGGACCATTGTTGGGTTTATTTATAGACCTCAAATGGCCTCAGCCCGAGGATGTGGCATTTGTTTGTAATGACATGTGTGATGGGGTGGGGACCGTAGTGGGGCCTGCTAGGGGTTGTAGGGGCATATGTAAGGGATGCCTAAGTAAACAAAAGAGTTGTACCATACGTAACCCGAGAAATGAGGTGGGTCTCCATAAAAGACCTGATAAAAGCGGCTTAAAAAAGCTTTTAACGCAGCCAAATAAAAGAAAGCCTGAGATGAGAAACAGGACGGCACAATAGGGTCGTGGCACGGAGGAGAACGGGGGCTTGATAGAGCGGGTTAAGGGTAAATATACTTTTAAGCTGTTAGGTTAATTAAACTAAGAATACATTGTTATTAACTTGATTTTGGTCGAAATTGAAGAAAGAGATTAATGGTATGTGAAACAATTACAAACTTTTTATTTGAAATCTTCGAATTGGTTTTTTATTTTGATAAAATAGACTTCGTTGTTTCAAAACATTTTACAAATGTATTTCAGTATCTCTTCTAACCAAAAACAGTTAAAATTTTAATTGATGTACTTAGTAATCCTAAAGGGACTCTATTCAGAGTGATAAAGTATGACCAAAATATCATTTAGCTTCCATATGAACGGTGTTACAGAATTTATATAAATGGATTTAGATTAGTTTGTTGTAGATGTAAAAGGAAAGTAGCTTTCATCCCTCGTTGCGAGTTCTTTTGCGATCAATAAGCGTTTCTTGGAAAACAATCACACTGAGATGAATTCTAGCACTCTGGTATTAAGTCTTGTCTCTTGCCGGCAGGAATTCCCAGTTCCAATTAAATCCCAAAATTCCCTGGAAAATTATTTTACAACCTCAAATATTGCCACAATCCCTGTCACATTCCCCGCTCGGTGTCCGATTGAAAAGGCACTCACTGCACTTCACCTTGACCTTGAGAGTCTTGGCACTTGAAGTGTTACTTTTATTGTATTTCAAACATCGCTCCACTCTCACCCGAAGTGACAAGTGTCGGGTGGGCGGGGTAATCGCGGGACACAATGTCAAGTGACCTGGGGGGACAAAAACAGCTCGAAAAAGAGCAAAAAATAATGGAGAGACAACGATAGCGACTAAAGGAGACATTACAAGCGTGTGGCACTGGACAAACATTAAGCTCCGACACGCCCCATACGACACGAAAAGGGATGGCATCGAAAACTCTTGAAAAAAGGACCCAAGAAATTAATAATATTCGAAACGCTGCGGAAGGTGGCTCACAAGTATGCAAAATCGCGTTACGAACGCCGACGGAATGCATATTGATAAATTCCAGCGCAAAGAACCCAAAGGAAGGCGCAGATACAATGCGAAGTATTGCTCTGGTTCGAGCAATAGTGATGCCAAATACCAACTACTTTTAAGGAAAAGTCTTACAGAACAAATGTGTAACCATTTACAAAGCACTAAAAGAATTGTGTGTTCTTTGTGTACCTTTGAAGAGGGTTTTATAATTTTGGTCAGAAGTTTCAGACGTTTCCGACCCTATAAAATATATATATTCTTGAGCAGGGTTTCTAGGAGAGTCGATTTTGCAAAATGAAGTTGGACTTAAAGAAACTTCACTCAGTGTATAAGATGTTGACATGAAACTTTCCCAATGCTTGAGCAAGTTAATTAAGGTTATTACTTCATATTTTTAAAATTCATTAAAACTGTCATTGTTTCTAATCTTTAATGTAATATAGTCTGTTGAACTTGGGGTTTTAACAATTCTTAGATAAATAAATCTAATTAAGCGAAATAATGATTTCGGAAATAAAAATAATCATTAAAGGAAAGTAGATACCCTAACTAACTTATACTTTGCATACAGATTTCTTAAATTCGCCTTCCACTGTGATAGTCCAAAGAATATTTAATATTTTCCAGTTGCGATGAGTCTGAAATATGTTTCCAACAAGACGACAAGTTCACATCCCTGTCAAGCCGAATATGCAATTTTCAATGCGAAACGTGAATGCGAATGCCAATCCTGGGTCGAGTCTCAGCCGCCAGCACAGAAGTATGCAGCTCGAAATGCATAGAACCGAGGCGCTGGGCCCGACATCCGACATTCGACATCCCACAGACCCTCAGAGCCTCAGTCTCAGGCCCAATCTCACCCCTCCTGCATAGTGGATATGGATGGATATGGATGCCCCGCGCCCTCTGTTTGCCTGCATATTGATTGAATGCAACTGTCATACATGCCAATGCCATAAACAAGCTGGAGATGCAGCTGGAACTCAAACTCGAACTGGAACTGAAAGTGGAGCCGAACAGATGAGGGGCTGCCGAGGCTTCCGCCTGCTCCTCGGCAACGCATTGCATTGCAATGTTTTTTATGCAAAAATGCCAAGCCGTGTTGAGGTTAAGCCCATGGAAAAATTTGTGCCTTTCATACTCTTGGCTGGGCCTAGGGTATAATTGTTTTGAGTGGTAGGAAAGCGGATATTACAATCCTTTATCGAAAAGGAGAAATGAAAATGAAATGAAATAGTAATGTAAATTTGCAGATCATCGTATATGTTCTTTCCATTTCTCCAATACCCAATATTGCTTGTTTTTCTGGTTTTGCCTATATCTAGAGATAGCTGTATGTCAATGTATAAGTATGTCTAGATATTTGTTGGTGGGTTGGTGAAATATGGCATAGTCAAAATGCTTAGCGTTGCGTGGCGAGGTCGAACAAGAAGGCAAAACGCGAACGGTATTTTCAGCTGCCGATAAGACTCTGCCTCCTATGCTTTGTAGTATACACCGCAAAAAATCCGCCTACAATCAAAATATAAAGTAGGTATATAACAACTTGAAAAAAATTAATCAAAATATAGGTAAATAAACGTACTATGGGTTTTTTGAAAACCAGTCTGAATATTTACTTTAATACGAAATCAGACTTTCGAATTTTAAATATGGTTAAACCAAATAATTATAATTGGCGCAGTGTTCGACTACAGATGTGTGAATGTGTGTCAAACAATGTAGCTGCAGATGAACTATTCGGGGGTGGAGGGTTAAAGGGGGTGGAATCGGATGAGGAGACAGCAAGTCAAAGCTCAAACGATTTTTGCAAATTATTTGCAAACAGTTGAACTTTTGACGTTGATTTTTGCATGGCAAACTGTTATTGTTGTTTGTCTGGTAATTGCTACGCCGGTGGGTCGGGGGGGAGGTCAGGGGTTAGAGGTTAGAGGGGGCCATATATGGATTGAGGTTGCACTTGGCAATATGTCAGCAGCTTATCGCTTCATTACGCTGACTTGACAAGGCGCCTGGGTCCTCCGACTTAATGAGAACGTTGCACAGAATGCATTGTCTATCGCACACAACCCACTCCCCCCAACTATTGCATACGTGAATACATACCCCGTCGACATATTTTTGATTTCCTTGCAAAATTGAATGCGAAAGGCGACAGCAAATCCTTATGCTCTTTGTGAAACTTTTCCATAGAGGGCAGACAGACTGAATGGATAACCCGGGGGGAAAAAGACGAAAAGGAGCCGTGTCTGAGTAGTTCGTCATATTAATTTTTGATAAAAGCGAGAAGCTGCCAGAGGAGGTCGGGAAACGTCTGCCATCCGATGTAAGTGTAAGTAAGCGACAAACGGTGGCAAAGGATTTGACGGATTGACAGACGGAAAAGTGGGAATTTGAGGAAAGGCAACGGATGTCCAAAACATAAGCTTTTCAACTGCAATCATTCGGTGATGTCGCTCTGGGGAATCACATCAAACGATGTCTTCAAACTAAAGCCCTTTAGCTCTGAAATGCAATTACGTTAAGGCTAGATTTTATTTTGCTTCATTTTCTTAGAGGGTTAAACAAGTCGTATGGGAATGAAACACTTTGTGTTATTAATTTATTAATTTTTATTTTTTTAAGCAATTTAAAACTTAAATAACTCAGATAATCATGAAATCGGGAATGAAACACTTTGTATTATTAATTTATTAATTTTTATTTTATTTAAGCAATTAAAAATTTAAATAACTCAGATATTCATAATATTCTTCCATAATCACAATTTGAATTTCCGTTTTAATTATGTATGAGTAATAACTAATTCATTAAATTTTTTCCCCAATATTACCTCCAAGAATCGGATACCCAAAAACAAACCGAACAATTAATCAATTTAATAGCTCGCCTCACGCTCAATTCCTCATTCGGCGTGGGTATCCGTTCCATCATGATCCCAATCATTATTGGCGCAAAAATCAAACTTTTCAGACGATTCCCCTCGAACCCGTCCTCCGGGCAACTTTTTATCCCATTTCCTTTTCAATTAATTTTTATTAAAAACCTTTTCCTTTTCGCGCCGTTGTTGCTGGCGAGTCTTTTCACCTATCCGACGGAGAGGAAATCAATAGCAGACTTTGTTAACTGAACCGTGTAATAAAATTTTTTTCGTGTTACCCACAACAACAGCAACAAATAATATTGGATCGGGGTAGAAAAAAGTAACAGAAATTGGCATACTGATTTTTTTCTTGAACTTTATTTAAAAGTTTTTCTTTCTTGGGCGCTTCGCTTTAATAAAGTTCATTAGAAGCTGGAAAGCCGATGCTTTGTTTTAATTATGCACCAGACAGGAGACATTAGGCGGGTAGAAGGGGGACAGTTTTAAGTTTTCCAAAATTAAATTAATTACGCGGGCAAGCAATTAAGAGAACTGTCCGCCGCACAGTCGCTGTCCGAAGAGAGAGAGAGCAAAGAGAAAGATGCGACGGCCAGATAACTTTATAACACGAAGATAATAGTGCTGGGAGCTGAAAGGACATAAAAGGACCCCGGTCCTGGCCAGGGTTAATGAGCCCTCCACTCTAAATTCATTAGGTGAAAAGATTGCAATGCAATGTCCAAGGAATTAGCAGGCATAAAAGCAGTTTGGAGAAAATATTCGGATAGGTGAAAATGATGGTGTTACAAATTACATTGTTTTTTGTTAATTGAAATCTTGGATGAATAGCTGTATTAAATAAGAGAAAAATACAAAAAATTAAGTAATACATGTACAATAAATTAAATTTATTTATTACCAGTTTCTTTCCTCTTCAGGTTATTTTAGTTATTTACAATACAACTTTCAGGATATTAGCTTTTAAAAAGCATTCTAACATTAGAAATTCCCCGTTGACTAAACAAACATGGCTTACACGAAGGCACTCTGAAGTAGTGGAGCGTTGAAATTAATCCCACAATTACTGGCATGATCCATTAAAGCCCTGTTATCCATCCCACTTGAACATCCCTCAAAAGCGCATTTTCCCCGGTGTTTGCTGATTTTTAATTCATCAACAAGTTGGGGGAAGAGGCGCTCGCATGCCCACGGCTCTGGATTACAGCAAGCCGATACATCTTCGTCACAAAGGTGCCTCCATATCGGGGATACTACGAGGGGCCTTTAGGTGAGCCAAGGGGGCTACAGGGGGTAGGCAGTGGGGGATATGCCTACATAGGGTAGGAATCGTGCCCTCGGCCTTTTGTGAATGGCCCACGGTAAATGAACAGCGCGAAGACAAAGCGTCAGGGCCCAACAAAGGCAAACTACAGCAGCTGGATAAGAAGAGGAAGGCCGGATGAAGGAGAGAATATGAGGGAGCAAAAAGAACACCCAGGACCAGGGCACGTCTGCCAGTGCAACAATTCGACGAAGGACATGTCAATTTTCATTACAAACAAAAAGCTAAAAGGCTCCGTCCCGCCCGCCCTGGCCCCTGTGCAAAAGTTCCTTGCCGTGATTAAGGTGCCTTAAAAAGGATATACCTCCAAACTACCCTGCTCCTACCTACCATCCCTCGTGGCACCCAAAAGTGGTCCATAAGTCATTCCCACAAATCGGAAAATCTCTTCGCCGGCGGCTGCTGTGGCATTAGTTCGTGGATGTGAACGTAGATGTAGATGTGGATGTGGATGAGAATGCGAATGTGACGTGGGTAGTGCTGGCTTCACGCCTCAATGCCTGCCCAGAAATGGACGACAGATGGCGCTGCCCGGCGCCCCAGGCGAATGCGTGATATTTGCATAGCCTTTATGGTTGCCAGATTGGTGATTAATTAGGGATGTCGGTAGTAAATTAGCGAATGAACTGGAAACTGAAACTAGGAACTTCAGGAGCATCTTGGACCTAGCCTTGTAGATCTGAGGCACAACCCGTATCTAATTCAAATAGTTGCTATAATTTTAATAAATTTATCACACCTTCCAGTGAACATTTATTTCACTACACACCATTTAAATCAGTTTCATATTGATTGGTAAGAAAATTGGCAACACCATATACGGGTAGGCAAAGATGCTGAATCAGCATTGCTGATCTGTATATTCTTTTCCATTTATTCAAAAATTGGGGTATTTCTGACCTAAAAAGAAAGCGTAACAACTTCAGTACATTTTAAAAGTTGTGGATCCCAGAAAAAAAGCTTGAATATGTGATTCATTCCCCCAACATTAGCTTAAGCCAAAAGTCATGTACCTTTTCCAACGACCGACTGGCTCGACAACCTGCACCGTAAAATTAGTCAGCAGAAAGGGGGCAAAAAGAAGCAAATTTAAACTCTTGCCCAGTTTTGAAAACAAAAAGCGAGCTGCTGACATGGCCACGCCCACAGATCCACCTACGCCCCACTGTTTAACAAACTTCAAAACCGAACTTTGCCAGCTACTCAAAGTCAACAACTGCAGGGTCGACCCTCCAGACATACCAAAATGGAGAGCTGCAGGGGGACGAGGGGACATGTCACATGGATTGTCAACAAAATGCAACAAATTGGCAAAAAACTTTTTTCGTATGACCAGCTAAATTAAAACCCCAAGCAAATACGAGGACATCCCCGCACACAACAACCAAAGCAGAGCAAAAAGTGACCAACTGCCGAAAGCTACAAATTCTCAGAGAGCAAAAAGGAACAACGCAAAAAAGGATAACAAATATGCAAGCGCTTGGGATTTTATGCAATGCAATAGAAAGTAAACAAAAAGGGGGAGAAAAAATATTTCGGGAAAAAAGCCCTTGCTCTAACCTGGCAAACAAATTTTATTCAATTTTTTTGTTTATCTAATGGCAGAGTAAAAATGCAAACGAGGCCTGGTCCGCAAAAATACTTTAAAGCTCTCGGCAGAGAACTAATTTTCTTGTTTGGAAAGTAGTCTATTAGTGATTTTTCAATACATTTTATGATAGTTTTGTTTTGTAAATTTAATGTTGGAATTTAGAAGACGAGTGCTGAAGACCCTAAATCAATTTATTTTTAAAAATTAATAATATTTAATAAATAGCATTTAGTCTTTGGGGAAATAATAATAAAAGTCTTAACGAAGAGAGAGAAGTTAAAACACAATTAGTAGTCGTTATTTTTTTTAAATGTTTAATATAAAAATATTTTAATATGGTTTTATTTAATCAATTTGAATTAAATTATATTAGATAGCAAATCAGTTCTAATTCGTTTGACCTTAAATTTCTAACATATTTATTCTAGAACCCTATTTTTTCAAAATCGAACATGTGGCATGCGACCAGAAGGGTTTTAAATGTTCCACTTGTCGCATCAATTGAATTCTTTTTAGTATTCCACTGCAGCTATTTGTTCGGGAACGAGGACGCAGATTTATTTGTTTATTGATTGTGGGCAGGTATCGTTCGGAGGGTGGTCCTCTGGGCGGTTATCGATGGGTGGTTGATAGGTAAACTAGCGCAGAGTAAGGATAACCAAACTGTCGTCGACGGCGCAAAAACAACACTGCACTGACGGGGGCACTTAAAACGCGGCATGGAAATTGTTTATATGATGGATATGTATGCTCCCGGGCACACACTCGTACATATCTCCATTTATAGCGCACGATTGCCCAGCAACACAGAACGGGGTTGTTATGAAATCCAGCTAGAAAAAATAAAAACTCAACTAAATGCCAAACACATGCTGCACAATTGAAATGCGTTGGCAAAAGAAATAAAAATGCGAAATCATTTCTCAGGGACTCGGCAATTCTCTGTTTATGTGGACTTAAGCTAAAGTAGGCTATCTAAATAACAGCAAAATAAAATAAGCAAATTATTGTCGAGTTGACAAATTCACACAGTTTCTTTTTCTTCACCAAATCACTTTTCGAATATTTAAGCTCTACAATACAAGTAACTAATAAAAGCTAAGCTATGGGGTTTTCACTAGAGATAGGGACTATGGGAATGTTTTAAAGGGTAGTGAAGAATGAGAGTGCTTTATGCCACATTAAACATTTCAAGAATTTTAGCTTGTCACTGGGCGATTTCTTGAGAATGAGGATTTATGCAGCTTATTTTATATTTTATTTATTTTAAGAAAAAAGGAAAAGTAAAGTCGTAATTTTACTATTAATATTAAATCTCTTAAATTCATATTAATTGAATATTTAAATCAACTACAGTTTTTTTTATTAATACTGTTATATTAAAACTAAAACTATTGCCTAAGTGAATCGAAAGTCTCAAACTGTCTTGCTAAACTTGGCCCGCAATGCTCATATTGTAATTAAACTCCTGGCCGGATAAGCCGCAACCGAAACAGAACTTGCCCAATTTCCCTTCATCCTTTTTCGGCATGAAATATACGAATATATTGTACATGCATTTTCGTTTTCATTTCCATGGGAATGGCTGCAAACTGCTGACCAAATCAATTTCGCAATGCAAAATGAAAATGTTACAAGGGATTTTCGGGGATCGATGCGGACGGACTGCGGAAATTTGTTGCCGCTGCTTAGATGCCCGTAAAATTGCATGCGGAAAAGCAGCACAAACATTACGTACGAGGATTGCGAGCGGAAAAAGTACGACTACGGGCATTGCGAAAGGTGGAGCGTTGTTGTGTTGCAAATTGTGCCAGCGTTTGAGCGCATATTAGACCCATTGAAATGGATGTGGAGCAACGAGGGGCACCGAGTGTACGTGCCACAAAATGGGGAGATTCCGGCAGGAGCACGAAATGCGCAGCAGATGCAGCTACCAAAAGGGATCAACAGGTTGCGAATCAAACGGGAGAATCCAGCTAGCAAGCTTTTATGGGTGCATTCATCTAAGTTGGCGCAAAGATGGTTAAGGTGGTAATTTCAATTGAAAGCAATTTATACATTCCTTTATTGCGTTCTTTGTGGGGCATTTTTGACTTTACCCGCCTTACCTATGAAGTTCAATCACAAAATTTAACTTTTTACTTTACAATCAACCTCCTTTATTTGTTTTTATACATAAACATGACTTCTTGTTGACTTACTTGGGATTCTTGGACCGAGTAAACACAAAGTAAAAGTAAACTCAAAATAATATTATGAGATATTCGCAATCTAGACATATTATTTTGGTACATAAAATAAGCTTAATATCTTCAAAAAATGTCATAAAAAAATTTAAAATAACTAATCGTCTTGTAATTCAGCGAGGTGTTTTTAAAAGCTAATCGGAAGGAAACTTGATTTGAGTGATGACAAAATAGGAAATAATAAATGTATTCAATGAAACGAAGCCTGCATATTCCATAATCAATTCGAAAACGTCACAAAAAAATAAACATAAAAGGCATTTAATGATGCGACTTTGCACATGAATCCTTATGTAAATTAATTGTTAGTCCTAGCCACTGACCATCAACATGATTAAGATTTCTGCAACATTGACAATTATTTTAGTCCGCAAGCAAGACTATTATGCACATTTGACTCATAATACTCAAATGTTTCAGTTCGAAAGCCACTCAAAGGATCTGGCGAAAAGTAATGCGCATTGTCTATTGTCCTTGTTAAATCATCACTGGCGCAATTATAATTAAGGACACAAAATGGCAAAACAATAGTGGCAACAAAAACCCTTTGGCAGCACATTCTCATCGATAATGCCCACCCTTTATGCATATGCTCGGCAAAATAATAATAATATCACATAATAAACTATTAACTCGGCAAATACAGCAGGGGAGGTGCGGGGATGAATGCATGTGTAAACAAATTGCAATTGTTTTATCAAGCGTACTTTTGTCCTTTTCCATGACAACAGAAGGGGAAAGTGAAGTTAAATGGATGATTCAATGACAGGCGAATGCTCTAACGGAGTATTACTAATTTTAAAAATAATTTAGAATAAATATTTGACACTTCTATTTTTTTTATTTTAGAATATACAAAATAATTTTTTTTTAAATAGATTTTTTTGTCACCCGTAATACTTGTACTATTTTAATAAAATTATGTTACTAAAAATTGTTTTATCGGACATTCTTGATTTATAACTTTAAAATTAATGAAATGTTTAAAGATAAGTTTGTTTGGTTATTCTAGGATAATTTAAGCTAGTAGGATTGATATTAATACAAATTGGTTTACCTACTTCAGGCTTTATTTTATTTCATTTCAGCATTTATTTCATTCTAAAACTGCTTATTTCCAAATACACTTGGCAATCTAAGACCTATGGAAAATAACGAACAAGTGGTTTCGGATTATACGGAATTGGCAAACCTTTCAGCACTACCATAATAGCCCACTTTTATAAGCGCATTAAACAATAACGAGTGGCAAATGGGAAATTGTGTAAAATTGTTACAGCAAGCGCAGCATATAATGGAAAGCATTGATTTTGCCATAGATATTTACGGTCCATATATATGTATACAGTTGAGGTATTTCTCTGCCCATATATGAAGATGTATGTGGGGTCTTTGCTGATGTGACTGTTGAATGCATTAGCAATTTCTATGGCCCGAATGGAAGGCTCTGAGGAGGGATGGAAACGGAAGCCCTGGTGCAACAGTTCAAAGTGTTGACAGTCCATGCGTGCATTCTGAGTGTGTGTGTGTGTTGGAGCTCTGTAAACCATCCAGATGAGATCCAGCCCCACACCACCCCCATCTTTGCCTCCTGGCAGCTTGAAATGATAAATATGCAATCGAGGCAAAGGTGAACAATTTTTATATGCATTTCCCCAGCCCTCTCTCTCTACCCTTGGCCTCGTCTGTCAGGCATTTTTCCTGGAAATTTTATGCAAAAACAATTTATTACGGGGCATCAGAACCCCAGATCTAAGCCAGGGCATAAAAGTATTGTTTCCTATGGCTGCAGCTTCTGTTCCTGCCGCAGCTGCACTTATCGCCTTATTCGATGCCATTTTGTAGCCCACAAAGAAACGGAACAGAATGGATCTACATGGAGAAAAAACAGAGTACAAATGGGTCATAAAATAAGCAATGTTTCACAATTTAGCATTAATTTAAATTCTAATAAAATGCTTTAATTTTACCTTTGAATACTAAATCGTACAAATTTATGTTTAAACCTTTTGTACCTGAGACGATAGTTCCTAGTCTACACAACTAATATCATCCTGATTGAAATTAGCCTGATATCCAAAACTATTTCTCTCTGTGCAGTTATAGAGAAGAGATGCGATTGCATTTGGATATCCTTAAATTATTACATTTCGCCTTTTGCTGCATGCCTTTATCGTCGAAGATTGATTGCATTTGCCAAGTGTTCGAAAGGATACGACCTTTGGGAAGCAATTTCACTTGGCTCACATGACAACAGGCGCAATATTCAGCCTCGAACAGCCGCAATGTTTCTCAATCTCTTTGATTGAAGAGCTTCGGCTCAATCGATGAACAAGTGGGCCAAAATAAAGGGATGTGGGAGGTGGGGAAATATTATGTGTACTATTTCAATTATGTAATTAACGTAGGTTATTAATGTAATGGAAATGCAAATCTTAATGCACAGATAAGCAATTATAAAAGCACATTATTTTCTCTTCAAATAAGCTAAATGGAAATTTAAATGCTTTGAATCACATTCAATAGCAAGAACGCTGAGTAAGTCATATTTAATTGATTGCATTTCTTTGTGTTCATAACACATGTATTTATGGGAAAAGAGAACTTGCAATTTTGCATTCGAAACAAATTAAATAATTATTTAAAATGAGAACGGAAACTAACTTCGGCAAGCCAAAGTTTCAATACCCTAGCAGATTTCATGAAAGAAAATGAGACTAAATAATAAATAAATAGAAAATGTAAAATAATATTCAAAATATCTTGAAAAACAATAAATTTGGTACTGTTTCACACTTTTGTTCATAAGGGATGATCAGATATAACAGATAGATTTGTATAGATTCATGTCAATAGCTTTTACACTGCGCATAATATCTTAAATTTTTGCAAGTCATATCCGATCCTAACTCGCTAGCTTATAAACTGAGCTCACAAATCGTATTGAAACAGACGGGAACGGCTTTATCGACTCAATATGGGATCGTGATCCCTTTTTAGGATCGAAAGCGTCTCCTTCACTGTGTTACAATCTTCAGACCAAAGGTATAATACCCTCTGTAAGGGTATAAAAAGAGCACAAAGATATAGGAAATTAATTAATTTCAATATAATTCGTTGCGTTAAATGAAATCAACCATAGATAAGTTTTAGGTCGATTATATTTAATAGATTGTATACACAACTTTAAAATAATAATTATTTACTAGTGCTAAATAATATAAAAAACATGGATAAGAGTATAATTTATATAATAAACGAAAGAGAAAGACGTGGATTTCAGGAGAGTTTATAAGAACTCCATATTTTAAACAGCATGTATTTAGGAGTAGTGGCATAAAGTTGTGGAATAAACTTATCCCCGCCAGCAAGCCACTTGATCTGAGATTGTTTTCAGCCAAATCCGCTGAAGCCTCGTCTAGCAAAGTCGTAAGCTTTCTTGAGCTCTCCGCCAGCACGTTCAATAAAGTGGTTAAACAAGAAAAAACGAAACTTTCACACGAGCCAACAATTTTTAAGCGCGATTCTGGGCGAAAAGCAGACTTTTTGCGGAGATAACTTGACGGCTTTGCAGGCCGTTAGCCGAAGAAGCTGCACTCTGGACAAAGCTGTATGTCCCGCGTGTGTATGGTGTGTACACTTGGCATTAACATAATTCATATTTTGTATGTATTTGCATAATAATAAAGCTGCTGATGTGCCAGAATCAGGAGCAGAATCCGCACAGAAGCGTCTTTTCTCCTCTGGCCTTTTGGCTGCCACGTCCAGCGAATCCTCATCCTCCTGCTGCCCCTGTCACCAGCGTCCAGCCCCACATCCACCACCCACTGCAGCATCCCATCTCCACGCTGCTGTTGACAAATGGAACACAATCGGACACACCCACAGTGCCCCATTCTCCAGAAGAATACTGGCAGAGATGGCAGTTCCCTGAAATATTTATATTATATTATTAAACATAAGATTGGCTCCTAGTCGTACTTATAAAGAGAGCCTTTTCATTAAATTTTAAAGTTTACAAAATTGTAGAAGTAGTTTACAGATTTGAAGGGAAAAACAACAAAATAAATTGTTGTATAATTTGTTGTTCAAGTGGATCTTAAGCAAAGTATTATTAATATATTAAGAAAATCCTTTTTTTTTTTGGTCAGTTCCAAGATCTCTTAAAAAAAACAATAAAATATTTACAAAAAATGGATTTCGATTTTTTCAAACAATAAACATTACAAAATGTTTCTAGATTTCGTTCGTTAAGAGAGCTACTTACATATAATAATTATTTATGTCTAATGAGTATGAGCATGCATGTTTTTTAAACAAGACTATTAACAAATGAGAGATCCAAAGACGAAAAGTACACATTCCCATCCCTAGCAGCAGCAGAGATTTATAAAGGAAAAGCAACAGAAACACATGAGCTTTTCACTAAGATGTGGGTTGTGGGGTGGGGTTTTGGGGTGAGTGGGAGGCGTTGTTGTGGCGCTCCGCCCGCATAAATGCATGAATACTTATGGATAGTTTCTAGCGCATCACAAACTACTGTTGTTGGACTTTCTGGTGGGCGGTCGCAGGCGGAATTGTCATGTTTCTCGCTTGTATTGCACTGACATCTGGGGGACATAATTCGTTGACACACACACAATGCCAAGAACAACATTTATTTGTGCGCTTGTGTCTTTATATATAAATTCTGAGCGGTCTTTGCTGGTTGCTTTTACTTTTTTCCGGTTTGGTTATGCCGAAACTGCAGTAAACGCGTTTAATACAAAAAGCTTCAAAGAGAAACTGCTAAGAGCTCGAAATGCAAACATAAGTTCGAGAGTATTTATAGTTTTTTAGCTGTTTTTATACCCGGCTCACATAAAAAGCAGGAGCATATTATGTTCATGCAATCATATTACGTAGTATTACACTTTTACTATCCAGCTCTTCATATTCTAAATTCCATCAACACATGAATCAATCAACCAATCGCCTGTTAAGTATGCAACATATCACTTAGTCTTACGTCTAGGACTCTAGACTTGACTTTACTCTTTCCCTTATTTTCACTAAAAAGCATTAGATTTATTGGGAGTTTAAAGTAAGGTTTAGTTCGACATCTTGTTAAAATTTTAACATTCAAATATTAATTATAAACAAGAAGAGAAGCCTACTTCGGCCAGCCGATGCTTATATACACTTGCAGATAAAGTAAATACCTATAGTTTAATGCTCACTCTATCGGTGCATTTCCCGGGATTCCAGATTCTGCGTGCCTCTTTAAAATGTTGTTTTTATGTTGTCAAAAATCAAAACGCCTACTTCCTACAAAGTAACAATGAATTTTCTTATATTTGTTTGATTATTCTTAAGGGAGCCTTAGAATATAGTGGTCCGATCCGGCTTTTGGGAAAGTTTCATCACGATAGCTTTAAAACTGAGAGACTAGTTCGCATAGAAACGGACAGACGGACAGACGGACATGGCTAGATGGACTCAGCTATTGGTGCTGATCAAGAATATATATACTTTATGTGGTCGAAAACGTCTCCTTCACTGCGTTACAAACTTCTGACTGAAATTATAATACCCTCTGCAAGGGTATACAAATTGTACCGAATATACATTTACAGATTACATTTTCTTTTACTTTAGCATATTGTGTTTTAAATGCGAATTTTATTTTTCAACTAGTTTTTTAATCAAACTTTCTTTTGCATTATAATTTAATACATAGTTTTAATCTTCCGTTAATATAAAATGAACTAAAGGAAAAACAAACAGTCACGTGTACACCCCGAGCTCGACCCCAATAATTTATTCATTTTCCCGCGGGTATTCGGCCTCCTCTGATTTCCCTCCATACAGCTTGCACGTGTCCTGGGCGACTGGGAGATCCCGATTCCCCTGTTCGACGAAGCGTTAAAATGCCACCATTAAAAATCAATGTTTAAAGATTTATGAGCTTGACAAAGTGTTAATTACCAGGTAAGAGCAAGGTTAAGGCGAAGGGCGGAGGAGAAGCTGGGCCCAAAAAGTAAAAGTCCTTGCACACGAACGTAATAACGAATAATCCGGAAAGCTACCAACTTGACCTATAGACTTTAACCTCTTGTTTACTCGATTCAACCTTTTTATCTCTGCTCCTATCTGTTTACGAAGAGACGGCAAAATAAATTGTAACATTTGTGTAGTTGTACAAATATATTTTGTGAAGGAAAAGCTATTAATATTCATCTATAATTCAGTTATTGATAGTTGCTACACGAAGAGTGAATTTAAATGGGTCAGTCTAAATAAAAACTGTTTGAGTTCAATTTGAACAAGTAAAAAGTATATGCATTTTTAAATACTTTGATTGCTGTGAGAGTAGAACAGAAAAAGAAGTGTGACAGGGGTTAGAAAGTCAGTTATTTCACTAGAATTTAAGGCAATTAAAACTGGAAATCATTGAAAAATTTTCTTTAGATATAATAAAAGACGAAAACTATTTAGTATCACTAAAAAACCATTTAAATCAAACCTAATCTTATTTAAAATTGAATCTCTGATTAGAGGTAGACATTTTATAGCTGGACTTAAAGTTGTGTACCGACTCGTTGTTTGTTTTGACTCTCAAAATATATCCCTTTATCCGCCTTAAGGTCGAAATAAAAACTTAAATATATATCCAAAGCTTCAGGTTGATGTCGTGTATCCCAAATTAAAATAGAATTCGCGGCCGTCGAGAAAAAGCCGGCGAAAACTTTACTTTTAATCAGACCAAAACAAAACGAGCGAAAATAACAGCAAACAAAATAGCAGGGAAACAGGCGTCAGGATTCCAAGACACCAAAGAACAAAAAATAACTATAGAGAATGAGAAGCCGAAAAGTAACAGAAAATGGGGAAGGACGAGCTCTCATAATTCCACGGCCAAAAGGAAAATTCAACGACAGCGGCAAGGAGTGAAATAGGAAAATCAACAACCGAAAAACGTAAAAAATGCCAGCCAGCAGTTTTCCGTTACTTTTACTGTCGGCTTTTTTGTTTGTTTCTATTTTCATATATTTTTTACTCTATTTTTTTGTTGTAGTTCACCCACATAAGCTGCGAGGGACACGTGAGGTTTCTCAGCGACGAAAATACGAAATATGTGTGATGGAACATATAGTATAAATATATGTAGGTATGCAGTCTGTGTGCGTGTGAAGGACGCACGAAACGCCTTAAATATGCTTCAACTACTAAAGAAGCCATAAAGCAACAGCCAACAGTCAAACAGGCCACCGCAGGAATAAGGCCGCGACGCTCCACCGCCGCCACTTCATCGCTTACTTTTCATCGGCCTGGCAATGGGAACACCTTGTCCTGTCCAGGATAGCCCGAACTGGGCATGATACCCAACCATTTTGCTCTACCCCGTATGAGTTGCAGGGGAAATACGGGTGGAGTAACAGGGATGTTAAAATGTCGGTTGCAAAGGGTGGTTCTTAACGGAGAAGGAGCCCCTATCTGGTGTTCCTTTAGGTAAACTTAAAATAGCAAAAAATATTAAAATCGTTTTCTCTGAAATGAAAATATTAAAATGTCCTAATGGCTAAATGAGAAATTCATTAAATCAACAAACAACAATTCAAAGCACCCTAATATTCATATATTGTTAACCCTATTTTCATACTAATGACTTTTTCTAAGGACTTGCACAATGCTAATGGTTTCTGCTATTTCAGATGCAGGGAAGTTTTAGCAGCTCTTAAGGATATCTTTACATTATAGGGTAGTTTTAGCAGATATGCCTTACCTGTTGCTATAAAAACTAAAGCCCTGCACGAGTTTCGTGCGAGTTTATTAGTTCAATTTTGTATTTTTCAAATATGCCTTGATGGACAAAACACCAAGAATGTGTGACACGCGAAGACTGTGGAGCCCGTAGTAGCGACGAATTCAGTACTAGAAAGGTAAGGGAGAGCCCTTACCAGCTGCGAAACCGGGGATGAGGATTTTTTTTCCAAGAGTCGGCAAGCCAGTCGATTTAAAGAATATCGTAGAATGGCACCACTGTTTGTTGGTAAAGGGAAAATTTAATATTACCAGGACATTAAAAAGTTTTCTTTTTTATGGAAAAACTTCCTTTTAAAAGGGGAATAGATGATGGCGCCACTTTTTAAGGGTATCCCTGCCAACTCATTGGATCCTTTAACGAAAAATCGTATGATGTCGCCACTTACTAACGGTAGAAAATTGGTTTTCATGAGTTGGCAGGCCAGTCGATTTAAATAATATCGTAGGATGGCGCCACTTACTATTGGTAAAAAGGATATTTAATATTAACAGAAAATATTTCCGGCTTCTACTTCCGAGATACATCTACTTTCACGAGATCTATCCTTTTGCCAGCCAACTGTCGAAAAAAGTTCATATAGCGTTAGTAAGTGTTGACATAATACTATTTTTTGTTAAAGGACCTAAGGATTTGGTAGGGATTCCCTTAATCCTACATTTAACCTTTAAAGGGATATTTTTCCTAGAATTAAGCTGAAATTGAATATCTTATTCAAATGTTGGAAATATTCTTTGTTTTTGCATTTAGCGGGGTCCAAAGTAGACGTAAAACTTTTTTTTATACTTTTAAAAGAAAAGACATTATGTATGGATGAACGCTGGATTTTAAACAGAAGCTATTTGAGATTTAGGAATTCCTATTCGCGAAAACTCTTAATCCGGAAAGGTCATAAAAATAGGGTTTGTTCTTTCGGATTTGTAGGATTCTAATGGAGAGGCTTAGCCAGATGTCGATATTTTATATTCGAGATTAATAATTCCTATTCGCGAAAAACTCTTGTTAGCCCTTATAGGTCATAAAAATTTGGTTTATTCTTTCGTATTTGCAGGTTTCTTATGGATAGGGTTTTCCAGATGTGATTTTTCTTAAAAGCTGTTTGACCTGACAGTGATTTATCTACCTGTGCGCGTTATAGGTAGCTGGTCCAACTTTATACCTATGACCAAGAAAGTACTATTTCATTTGCTACCTAAGCTAATTATACCCGTTACTCGTAGAGTAAAAGGGTATATTGTATTCGTGCAAAAGTATGTAACAGCTAGAAGGAAACGTTTCCGACCCTATAAAGTATATATATTCTTGATCAGGATCACTAGCCGAGTCGATCTAGCCATGTCCGTCTGTCCGTCTGTCTGTCCGTCTGTCTGTCTGTCTGTCTGTCTGTCTGTCTGTCTGTCCGTCTGTCTGTCTGTATGAACGCTGAGATCTCGGAAACTATAAAAGCTAGAAGATTGGCGTTTTGCATGCAGATTCTAGGAGTTCCTACGCAGCGCAAGTTTATTTTAAAAAGGTGCCACGCCCCCTCTAACGCCCACAATCGCTTATATACGATTTTAAAAATTTCAATATTTCGGAAAAGTAAAAATGCAGTTTTATTGTGTTTATCAATACCTATCGAAATGTAGAAGAAATTTTTCAAATCGGACCATTCGTTAAAAAGTTATTCGTGTTCAAAGTTTCTATCTCCATCTCCCTCGCACTCCCTTTACCTGAGTAACGGGTATCTGATTGTCGGGGCACCCGACTATAGCGTTCTCTCTTGTTTTGTATCCTAACTTCTATATATTAACCACTGCATCGAAACACGCAGCATCAGTAATTGTCTAGTCATGGCCCGTCGAACACAATCGCGCTTTATCTTCGATATCGTGGAAAACTCAAGAGTTTTTCGTCATCAGTTTTTTGTAAACGGTTCAAGGAGGGCGGAATGTACCACCTGCGAAAGTCGTGTTCCAGCCAGCGAACCGTACAGCTATCACTGGCGAAATGATATCAAGAACAACAGAAGCTATTGCATTCAATTGGGTTCCGAGGAAAAACAGATCCTGAAAACAATCGAGGATCAGGCTATCGAAGAGTTTATCCTATGCGATGGAAGCATCACAGCCAGGACCAACGACTTTCTTTTGGATTCTGGGATAGATGCTGTTCCTCAATTACTGAGATTCCTAAGTTATGGTACTGATAAACTGGAGGCATCTGTAGGATTCTATGTGGACGTGAAAAAGGAGCGCATGTACTACGAAAGCAGTCCGTTAAATATTGAACACCACTTGGATATTGGCGAGGCAGTCGATATGATATTCTCCATGCTGCTGGAGAAGATAAGTAACTATGTGCTGCTCCATCAAAAAGTTCCCTTGGAGGCGTGCGTTATCAGAAGAATGAAGGTGACTGTGAAGAGATTTTGCTACTCCCCCAAGGGCAAATCTATATCTGTATCCAAACTTCCTCTCCAATATCAAGTGAAAAATGCAGCCGAATGCCTTGGAAGCGGTAGTAATAAATCGTCCTCCGACTTGCTCAAGCTTGCTGAAACGTATCTTACTCAAGAGGGGCCTGGTCGACCTATTCCGCCCAACCTGAAGTTAAACCTCTACAGCTTTCGGGTTTGCAGCTCCTCCAAAGAATTGTATGCTGTACCTTACCTCCTTCGTGGTGATGATGTGGACAACACGCCCACCTTTATTATTCAAACGGACGTGACTGGTGAATTCCAGGGTCTACTTGAAGTCCGGAACATAAGGAAGTTCCTGAGGGTGGATAGCCAGGACAGAGTCTTCGAATGTCGCCAATGCCAGTCCCACTTTGTCGACCGCGTTCATTTCGCGCTCCATAAGCAGATCGCCTGTGGACGAAACTTTATGGTATGGCACATGGACAAGGATGCCATCGAGTTGCACGAGAACTGCCTGCCCTTGCCAAAGGAATACTTCAAGTACGATTGGGTTGGATTGGCCAGCAAACGAGGTTAATACTAATTGTAGAACATAACTCAACATGCTCTAAAATAAATCATTTTAAATGTAAAAAAAATACTAAAGTGTCAAAATTTTTGGTTTTGGGACTTGCAATAAATTGAATTAAAAAAATCAATCATTTGCTATTTAGCAATTATAAATTTTCCATAAATTCAGTCGATACACACTGAAAAATTTGTTACGTATTGTTTGTATCATTCAATAATGTAAATTTAATATTGAACAAGAAACCAATAAACTTTGCATATCCTTGCAACTAATTGACGAGGCATTCTATTGTTTTACCCAAATTGTTTAAAACTATGACAATATAAATTTATGTTTTTCATAATTGTTTTAAAAAATTAATATTTGAATTAAAGTATAGAAATAATTTTCAAAAATTGATCAGCTGGATTTGCAACAGCGGCAGAGTGTTCAACTTTTTCGCTGTTGCAATTTTAGTGGTGGATAAGGTCGCGATATTAAACTATCGATATCATGTAGTTTGCCATCTCAAATTTTTTGTTTACATGCAAATCTGCGAAACAAGATGAATCCGCTGGACAAAATACACGCTCTGGATGAGATCGAAAAGGAGATAATATTGTGCATGCAGAGTGCCGGTAAGTGAATAGAATAGAATCTCCCTAAAGACGGACTAACATATGTGGTTTACAGGACAAGCCTTGCAGGAGTTGGGCAAGGAAAAGTCGTCGCAGAAAAATGCCGAAACTCAATCCCAGCAGTTTCTCAAGAGCCTGTCCAGCGTGGAATCGAAGCTTTCCGAGCAGATCAACTACTTGACCCAGGTGTCCACCGGTCAGCCGCACGAGGGTTCCGGCTATGCGTCCGCCAAGGTGCTCCAAATGGCCTGGCACCGCATCCAGCACGCGAGATCCAGAGTTCGGGAATTGGAGGAAACAAAGGCCAAGCATTCGCATGCTGCGCGTCAGCAGCTGAAGCGCCAGCAGGAGCATGCCGCCGCCCAGCAACAGCAGCAACAACAACAACAGCAGCAGCAGCAACAACAAATGCAACAGGCTGCGCAGCAACAACAGGCGGGCGGTGGAAACACGAGTGGAGGAGATCATCCCATTGGCGGCGACTCTTCCATGTCCACCAACTAATCCGGGGCTAAGTTTAAGGGTAAAGGTTTTCATTTTTAAAACCGAATAAATAACATTTCAAGAGTATGTTCAAGTCGATCGGCGCAAAAACCTGGGACCCTTTGAGTCCAAGTCTTGTTCTCTTTAAAAACATGATTTTTTAAATATTTTTAAAAGCATAATTGCTATAATAAGTCCCTGGAGATTTTTGGGACATATTTGCTTAATATACAAATACCAGATCCGGAATCTAAAATTTGTACTTTATTTACTTATCTTAGTAGCTAATAGTTATAATGCATCGGGTGATTTATCACAAATGGGAACCAGCTTCTCTTCATCTTTATCGCAACCTAAAACTATCTTCTTTTCTTCCTCAGTTTGTCCAATGCCAAAGAAATTCCTTTCGCATACATGTCGCACGCACTGCAGCAGGACATTCCGTTCATGTCGTATATCCGGTTCTAGAAGTTTGGATAACATTGTGTTCTGCTGGGTTTGCTTGCGAGCCTTCTTGTAGTTTAAGCCAAAAATTCGCTTTGGTGCAGCTCGCTTAAATGCAGTTTTGGGCTTACATTCTTTTGGCTCAGCTTTGGGCGGAGTTGGTTCTCTAATAGATTCAGTTACTCGCTGGAAGGGCTCTTCGTCTGGTGCTTCATCGGAAGAGCAAGCATCTTCTCTAGTTGGAGGATCTAATTCTAAGGTGGATACGATTATGTGCTCTTCCTTGGAGGTATCATCTAAGGGGGTATTTTCCAACGTTGGGTTCTCACTGGTTTCCATATCCTTATTTGAATCTTCTTGAGATGCCTCAGGGCTTAAGCATTCTATGGCAATATTGGATTCTAACTTTTGGGTTAAGTCATCTTGGGTTACCATTTTAAGGCTAACCAATTGTGCTGTGGCTTGCATATCCATCTTTTCTTCGAGCTGATCCTGATCTTCGGACTCTGATTCACTTTCTTCTTCACTATCTGAACCATACATTCCAAGCAGGCCAAACAAAACATTCTCCTTCTGTTGAACTTTTGGCTTAAAGTGTTGGTAGTCCGTCATCGATCCTGTTCCACAGAATTTTCCACTTTCTTTGAAGCACGAGTTGGATTCTTTATTTTTTTGATCAGCTTTGATATTTTCAGCTTCCTTATTTACGATAGGAGACTGAGTTACGATTTCTTTAGTTTCCGTTGACCCTCTAGTTTTGTTTGTACTTCCTTCATGTTTCTTCTTTTCAAAGGATTTTCCTTTGACTCCCCTTTTCCTCTTGTTTTTCGGATCTAAACGCTCCTTGTGATCTCCTTTTGGTCGCGTCCTCTGGCGATCTTCCCAGTTTCCAAAGCGGGATTTAGAGGCCTCTAAACGCTCTCCGCGCTTAATTCTCTGTTCTTTGGCCAATCTGGCCAGCTCAACATTCGCTGCAGTGGGAAATCTGAAGTGGGTATGGGTTATTATAAGGATAAATGAGAAATTAGGCACTAAGTTTAAGTACCTCTTCCTCCTTTCTGCCCTCCAAGCAGCCAGTTCTTCTTCCGTCCACGCCTTCTTCACCCTTTTGTAAGCCCCCGTAATATGATTAGCTTCAATGTGGCGTTCCAGGACATTGTGCAGGGCAGCAAAGTCGCAGTCATCAGCGGGACAGGACTCGTGTTGCTCCAGGTGGCGCCTCATGTCCTGGGAATTGGCCAATTCCATGCCACATGTGTAGCAGAGCTCCGACCGCGGAGGAGAGTGGTGGGTTGGTGGGGTCTCTGGGCTCACACTAGCAGGACTGCTCTGCGTAATAAACTGAGGATTAAGAGGTAGTACCACTGAACAATAATGTAGACAACTCACATTCTCCTGGGCCAGATATTTAGCGGGCACTGTTGATCCTCGTGCGCCGTACATGGGCGGCGGTTGCTTGGCCCTCGGCAGCAGGGTCATCCCACTGGGCGTCAGGTAGAGGTGATTGGCCTTGCCACCTCCATTGGGCTTGTCGAATTTAGGGGACGGTAATACGAATTTCGGCTGAACCTTTTCCTCCATTTCGTCGCGATAAAAACGTTAAAAACAATGTGCGCGAATCGGCACAGTGTGGCCTGAGCTTCTAAATATACCAAACTATATGTAAGAAGTAAAAAAATATTAATCAAATAAAAATATTCTTTGTTTTACCTTATATATTCCTTAAATTTTAAAAACAATTACTAAGAAAATTAAAAATATTTGCATATATCTAAAATATATCGAAAGCAAAATACCGCTGTTTCTCCAAAATCTATCGATAGTCCCACCCACATCGATTGACCTAGTGTGACCGCACTGCACTGTTGTTGTCGCGACTGGCGAGACAAAAACAATTAGCTGCAAGTCAATTGAGTGCGATTGTATTTACTAAGTTTAAGCGTTTAGATTAGTGCGAATACTCAGCGGGGCAACAAAATGCAAAGTGTTCTCAACACCGTCAAAGGCACGGCGCTCAATGTGGCTGAATATCTAACGCCCGTTTTGAAGGTAAAAAGTGCCAAGTAGATGAAAAACTGACTATTAAAACGATCTAATATGTATAAAAATTCGTATGAAATGGGGGTGTATATATAAGGGGCAGATTCAAAACAAAGACATCCAGAAAAGATAAGGGTTTTCAACGCTCAAGTATTGATTCCCCCATTTTCCGCGGCCTGCATCAACTGCCCCTGGAGGGCTATAAAACTAGATTCACCGCCAGACTGTCTCCAAATTAATTACCCCAGTGTGTCCCAAAATGTATAGGCGATGCTCGCATCGCATTTGTCTTGAAAAATTCGACGGTATCACAACATTTTAAGCCCTTTCGCTGTTAATTGGAGGTACCTTTCTCCGAGTTTAAATTGGGAACCCGGTTTCAAATGTTTTTAGAACCCGATTTTTTGTAAATCCCAATTTTATGAAAGGGGTCTTTTGGTTAAAAGCGATTTCTAGGACACCCATTATAATCACATCCAATCAAAATCTCTACAAATCATAAATCCCTTCCTTTCAGGAATCGAAGTTCCGTGAGACGGGCGTTCTTACGCCGGAGGAGTTTGTAGCCGCCGGAGATCACCTGGTGCACCATTGTCCCACCTGGCAGTGGGCCGCCGGCGACGAGACCAAGACAAAACCCTACCTTCCCAAGGGTAAGTGATGCGATTTGACATTAATCACTGGCCAATTTACTCATTAAAATCATTTGGCCCCCACTTAGATAAGCAATTCCTGATAACGCGCAATGTGCCGTGCTATCGTCGCTGCAAGCAGATGGAGTACGTCGGCGAGGAGACGCTGGTGGAGGAGGAGTCCGGCGATGGTGGGTGGGTGGAGACCCATCAGCTGAACGACGACGGCACTACCCAGCTGGAGGACAAGATCTGTGAATTGACAATGGAGGAGACAAAGGTGAATACAGGTCAAACTGAAGGTCACGGTTCTCTAAGATCTCGAAGTTCGAGATGGAGAAGTTTATAGATATTCTCATTCTATGAACTTAAATCTTTAAAAGCTAAAACTAATCAATCAATTCTGTTTTACAGGATGAAATGCACACTCCAGATAGCGAGAAATCAGCCCCAGGCGCTGGAGCCGAGGCTGAGGACGAGGACGATGACGAGGCCATTGACATGGACGACTTCGAGGAGAGCGGCATGCTGGAGCTGGTCGACCCGGCCGTGGCGACCACCACGCGCAAGCCGGAGACGGAAGATAAGGCCAGCCCAGTGGCTAGCGCATCTGGGGCGGAGGCCAGCGGTGACTCAGTGCTGCACACACGCACCTATGACCTGCACATAAGCTATGACAAGTACTATCAAACGCCACGCCTTTGGGTGGTGGGATATGACGAGCAGCGCAAGCCGCTGACCGTGGAGCAGATGTACGAGGATGTCTCGCAGGATCACGCCAAGAAAACGGTCACCATGGAGTCGCATCCGCATCTCCCTGGCCCGAACATGGCCTCGGTGCATCCGTGTCGGCATGCCGATATTATGAAGAAGATCATCCAGACGGTGGAGGAGGGCGGCGGTCAGCTCGGAGTGCATTTATACTTGATCATATTCCTGAAATTCGTTCAGACCGTCATACCAACCATCGAGTACGATTTTACGCAAAACTTCAACATGTCTTAAGATCCGCCATGCTTTTCACTATTGACGCAATAAAATATAACTCATTAAACGGAAGTTTGTGAACCAATAATCAAATAAAGATTTGGGCAAACAGCTAAACACATGGACACCTCTGATTCGTTTTTATAATTACTTTTTATTTCACTTTGCTTTTGTTGTTGTTGGTTGCATGTTTGAAACATCTCTGAGATGAAATTGTATGTTAACATAATAATAAAGCATATTAAATCAATTGATCAAATATGCATTGTAGTTTTAGGTAGTTTTGTTTCTAGTTAAATGATTTTTTTTTGCATTTTTAACAGTTTCTCAAACTTAAAATGTGTGTGTTGCTTGCATTTATATTAATCATTAAATGTATAACTGTTAGATCCTTTTTTATTTTTATCGGTTTATAGTATATATATAGATTTTCTTAAAAGTTAAAATCACTTTTCATTTGCAATAACAGGTTCACATCGTAATCAATTTTACAATAAACATACCTAACGCCATTCATACCTGAATAAACATTTATATATTTGTATGTGTATATCGATCCCTCTTTCTCTTCCCTTCCATTAACGTGTTTTCAACAACATGCCGCCAGCGTTACGTTAGACGTCAACAATTTGCCCTTTACTTATCATCATTAAATATAACTCATCCACTATCTTGTCAACTTTTACAATATGTACCCATATTTTTGTATTCTTTTTTACACTTTATAATACATACAGAAGTTATACATACCAACTAGAGACCTAAATATATATTTTATTCCTAGACAAACCTATTTAGATGTGTCGTCGTGCTTTCGATTTTGTATTTCTTGCCCCCCTACTGATCTTTTTAATCGTTTTCATTAAATTTCTGCCATCTTAAATTTTTTACACATCCTTTACCGACTGTTTTTCTCTTTAATACACGCTGCCTTTAAATTTGAAATGTGTGGTGTAATTTGTCTCTGTTTACTGAATCTGGAGTTTATATTTGTTTAATTTTATAAGGTACGTTTTGTTTAAGCGCAATGCCTAGACAGGAATTAAGGCAATGATTCGATTCACACGAAATGAAGAACTAATTTTGAAAATTCTGAGTAATAAAATAAACATAAAAAACATATTCCAGGTAACATAATATTCGAATTAAAAGTTGATCCATTTTCATTAAATATAGTTTATTTGGTTTGTTTATTTCGATTTTTGATTTTTACAATATTCTTGTTTTTTTTTTAATTCGATTTATTTTCCGTCTCATTGCCCCAATTCATGACCAAGCATCTTTTACTTTTAGTTTTAGAGTGTTGTATAGCTTAGTTTTTAGAATTATTTTTTACCCTTTAGCTGAGTTATAATTTTCCTTGCACAAAATATACTTTGTATTTTAATTATAAGCTTTACACTTTCTGGTTGCTGACATTGAAACAATTACATCTTGGTTGAAATTTACAAATAGTTGAAACAGCTAAATTTAAATATATATGTAAGTATATATTTACTATATAGTTTTTAACACGATCTTTATTAATTTATATAATTTCTTGCTCTTCATTATCTTGTTGTAGGTAGTTGTTTGCATTGTTTTCTTACACTTAGATGAAATTACAATTATAATATACACATACATTCATACCATGAACACCTAAATTTGCTTTGTTTTCATTTTCTTTGTATGGATTTTCCTTTTTTTTCTGTTGTCATTAGATTAGACGCAAATACTATGCAAGACACTTGGCGCAAAAAATACAAGATTCGATCTGCTAGTGGAAACAAAAATAATTTGAAAATAACTATAGTAAAACCAAATTCTAATTAAAAAGTTGTAGGACGCTTAAATGTACGCCAATTTACATAAAAATATATATAGATTTGTATCCATAAGTATCGTATTCATATAGGTATATAAAAATAAAATTTCTCATGCTTCTTTTGTTTTCTTTTGTAATGCCTAAAGAAATTTGGGTTCTCCTTGCCTTATTAACATTTACATCTACAAATATACGTTTAGGTTCTCTTTTTAAAATTGCTTTATCAGGGACTACAAATAAAACACGAATTAATTTAAGACAAATTAATTAATTAGTTAATCGTAAACTAGACCTAACCGTAAACGTAATAATAATTAACATTGAATCAACAAATGTGTGCATGTGTGTGTATAGGTGTGATAGTTGGTGGTGTTGGTGGTAGTAGTGATGATGCATTCCCATATTCATAATACGGAATTCTGTATCCTCCGTTCGCCTTCCATATCCTGGCTGCCTTGGGGACTCCCCGCCATGTTATTTACATTTCATAAATGATTAAGTATTCCGTGTCACGTTCCCCCGGCCTCTACACCTTGCGCTTGGCGTGCAGCATCTCCATGAGCAGCGTTTGGGTGGGCGCACTGCCGGCACAGTGCTTGGTGTACAGGTGCTCCTCGCCGCGAGCGGCCATGGCATGTATTTCCGGTAAGATGTTCACTAGCCTACTGAATTTGTCCTGCAAGAAGCCGAAAATAAACCATTTTGAGATTCGTTTAAAGCAAGGATACCAAAGTTTTCAACTCCCTACTTTTCTAATTCAAAGCAAGAAATTAAGAAGACTTTAACAAGCTGAATAAACTATACTCGATACCATCTGTCGGGAGCAGCCGCAGAAATCAATTTAAAATCATTTAAAAACCCATTTATTGTTTGCCATTTGGTCAGCATCACTGACAACAACAATGTAAACCAAAGCTTCCAATTATCTATCCTGCGTAAGATAAGCCGAGATAAGCGACTGCGCTCGCTGCTCTCTCGGACCTACGCACTCTCATCATGTACATTTCGCTTTTGATCGCTGGTACGAAGCAGTTCGTTCGCTCTCGCTACCACAATAAACGCATTAAAAATCGAACCACTTTTTCGGCCTTTCTTTTAGCACCGTTCTGACACACGCATAATTCTCTATCGTTTAATATTCGCAAAAAAGGTGGCATAAATTAATGCCTCCTCTAAACATTTGGTGACCCCGACGTGATCGTGAACGTGTGTCAAAGTTAAGCAATTATTAAATATCGTTTTAATAATTCTACGCGCCCCTTGCATGTGTCGCTGCAGGGCCACATACACACACAAACTCTTTTCGCATCGTTTCGCACGGTATTCGCATATACCGACATTGTACAGTTAGAATCGGCTGCTGTACAGCCTAACATTTTTGCATAACGGAAAGTGTTACACAACTTCGCTCGCCAGGCAAAAGTCGTTGCCCTTTGTTTTCGGCTCCGTCATTACCCTCAAATTCGATCTTTGGTTTTCGCTGGACCAAGTGCAGGTGCAGCGCAAATTTCGTGCGGTGACTTTCGTATACCCTACAAACGGAAAATAAAAATTAAAAAATGCCAGCCAAACATACGAAAAAGCCTGAGCTCGCGCCTCACGCACCAAACGGCGAGGAGTTTTATCGGGCAAAGGCAGATTCTATGGTACGCCAGCTGGCGGCCTTAAATTCATTTTTGACAGAGGAGCAGTTGGCCAAATTGGACGAAAGTGAGTTGCAGGTGCGGCTGGATTT
Organism: Drosophila lutescens; assembly: GCA_037075285.1. Classification (NCBI taxonomy): domain Eukaryota; kingdom Metazoa; phylum Arthropoda; class Insecta; order Diptera; family Drosophilidae; genus Drosophila; species Drosophila lutescens. The sequence continues at coordinate 1,136,875 of JBAMCF010000601.1, forward strand.
AATCGAGCGCATGTACTCTGACTTCGACAGCTCTCGACTTAACCTCGAACAGCTTGTAATTGAGGAGCTGGAGTCAGATGCGCGCTTAATCTTTACCACGGCATATTGTGAGACGAAAGGAAAAATCTGCCGCCATCTCAATATTGAGAAGAGAAAGTCGTTGGCAAATTCAACTGAGTTGCATGGCATCCTCGGTGGACACGCAGCCGCCTTCAAGTGCAATTCGCGGCCCACCAGGCTACCGGAATTTCAACTTCCGCGATTTGGCGGAGCATACATCGATTGGCCGGATTTCTACGCCATGTTCAACACCGTAGTGGGAAAGAACGAAGATCTAACAAAGGTGGAAAAATTGCAGCATCTTCGCGCATGTTTTGACGGCATTGCACTGGACGCAATTCGCTCGCTTGAGCCTACGGAAAATAATTACGACAGGGCATTGGAATTGTTAACGTCGAGATTCGATAATAAATTATTGCACTTTCAGGCACATGTTCGATCTTTATTCAAGCTCCCAGTGGTGGAGAAGGGATCCGCAAGTAGTCTGCGGCAGCTAAGCGACAAGGCAAATTCTCATTTGCGCGCCTTGGCTACTATGGCCTCTACGCAGGAGATCTATGACGGCCTCTTAATTCATCTCCTCGCTTCAAAACTGGACATTCAGACCCAGGAGAGGTGGGAAGAAGGATTACCTTCCAAGGAGCTGCCAAGTTGGGATAAATTCTCATCGTTTTTGGACCTTAGATGCCGCATGATGGAAAATTTGGAATACGCTATGGTAAACCAAGCACCTAGCAAACAGGTTGGAAAAGTAGCTAACAAATTTTGTCGTAGCACCCTCGTTGCTTCATCATCAGCTTTGCCATCATGTACCCTTTGCGAGTCTAGGGAACATTATTTGACAAAATGCCCACAGTTCTTAGGATTGAACCCCAATCAGCGGTATAGAGAGTCAAAAAGGCTACATCTTTGTCTCAACTGCCTACGAAAAGGGCACAGCCTACAGCAATGCAAGTCTGGCAACTGTAGACACTGCCACCAGAGGCATCATAGTCTTCTTCATTTGGAAACAAATCCCGTTGCAACCCCGGCCCAGCCTGTTCCAGAAATACTTCCGCAAGGTTCATCTCACGTCTCTGTAGCCTTGTCCAAAACACCGCCTTTAGCTTCATCGTCAACTAGATCCGAATACGTCTTGCTTGCTACCGCCATAGTCTACGTAAAAAATCGGTCTGGCGCGTTCGTGCCATGCAGGGCCCTGCTCGATTCGGCTTCTCAAATCAACTTCGTCACATCTCGTTTCGCCAATCAGCTTCAGCTCAAGATCCATCGTTCATTCATCTCCATATCAGGAATCGGTGAGTCCTCGCTCGCTTCGGATAAATCGGTTCATATTTTCGCTCAGTCGAGTAACGCAAAGTATAGCACTTCGCTCTCTGCTGCTGTCACCCAGTCAATCACCGATTACCACCCGCATTTCGATCTTAACGCGTCTGAATGGAAAATACCGGAAAATCTCGAGCTCGCCGACCCGCTCTTCTACAAAAGTCAACGCATAGACTTGCTTCTTGGAGCAAGCATATTCTTCGAGCTGCTTTGTATTGGACAAATTCGATTAGGCAGCAAGCTACCCACTCTGCAGAAAACCAGACTTGGCTGGATCGTCTCAGGGTGTCTAACGGCAGGATCTTCCGTCCGCTCATCTTTAGTTTCCTTATCTCAAGAGCCCAGAACTCATTCAGAGTCGGAGTCGATCTCTGAGATACTAAAGAGATTTTGGGAAATCGACAATTGCGCAGATTCTAAAGAATTCATTTCGAAAGAAGAAGCCCTATGCGAGCAGCTATTTCAGCAGGAATACACTCGGCTTGAATCTGGCCAATATTCGGTACTACTTCCTGCCAAAACTAGTTTCGATGCTTTAGGAGATTCATATGATCGTGCACTTCTTCGTTTTAAAGCACTCGAGACCAAATTAGCTAGAAATTCAGTGCTGAAGTCGCAGTATAAAGCCTTTATAGAGGAGTACCTGAACCTTGGCCACATGTCTCTAACAACTAAAAATGCTGCAGCTCATCAGTATTACCTACCCCACCACTGCGTCCAAAAATTGGAAAGTACAACAACAAAACTGCGAGTTGTTTTCGACGGCTCAGCGAAGTCCACTTCGGGATATTCGTTGAACGATTTGTTGTACGCTGGTCCTTCCATTCAACCAAAAATCTTCACTACCCTGCTTCGTTTTCGATTTTTCAAGGTTGCTTTGTGTGGGGATATTTGCAAAATGTATCGCTGCGTTCGGGTTACGCATCCCCATCAGTTTCTTCAATGTATTTTATGGCGCGATCGGCCACAAGACGAGGTTCAAGTTTACTCGCTTGACACCGTAACCTACGGCACGAAGCCTGCTGCCTTTTTGGCAATTCGTGCAATGCAGCAGCTATCCTACGATGAAGAAGCGGAATTTCCAGTAGCAGCTAAAATCATACGCACAAACTTCTACGTGGATGATCTAATCGCAGGAGGAGACACCATTGAGGAGGTCGTTGAAATTCGTCAACAAATCAAGGCGCTCCTGGAAAGAGGACATTTTCCAATTCGCAAATGGTGTTCCAACGAACCTGCGGCGCTAGAAGGAGTGGATGACTCGGATCGGGAGAAAACTTTAAAGTTCCACGACGGAACCGACGTTACGAAGGCGTTAGGTTTATCTTGGGACACGCTATCGGATAGCTTGCTTTTCAGCTTCTCAAACGAATGGGCAGAAAAACCCGCAACCAAGCGCAGCATCCTGTCGGCTATCGCTAAGTTTTACGATCCCCTTGGACTAATAGCCCCAATCATAACCAAACTTAAAATTTTCATGCAGGTCTTATGGAAGGATAAGCTCGACTGGGATGAATCCCTGCCGCAATCTTTGCATGCCGCTTGGTTGGAGCACATGTCGCAGATCGCCACAGTTGCTTGCTTGAAGTTTCCACGCTTTGTTCTACAGCATAACTCATCGTGCGAAATACATGGATTTTGCGATGCAAGCATGGCAGCTTACGGAGCTTGCATTTATGTTCGATCAGAGAACCAAGGTATCGTTTCGTCGAACCTACTTTGCTCAAAATCAAGAGTCGCACCCTTGAAGACCCTCACGATTCCGAAGCTAGAGTTATCTGCCGCTCTTTTACTCTCCGAGCTTGTCTCTCAAGTGGCACAAATTGCGCCTCGATCTTGCACCTTTCATTGTTGGTCAGATTCGACAATAGTTTTGGCTTGGATCCGACAACCTCCATCAGATTTTAACATTTTCGTTTCGAACAGGATTTCGCAGATACAGGAGAGAACTAAGGGAATGAATTGGAGGCACGTAACGTCACGGCAGAATCCGGCGGACATCTTATCTCGTGGATGTACCCCTATTGAGCTGGTGGCTTCAAAACTTTGGAGTGAAGGGCCGCAGTTCTTACTCACTGATTCTTCTACATGGCCTGATGACTCGCCCCCTGTCAAGGAACTTCCTGAGCGTAGACGCAGCGCATTGGTGCTGTCGCAGGAAATGGACATCTCACACAGTTGCAAGTTTGGAAACTCGTTTGGGAGAATGCAGAGAGTCTTCGGATACGTATATCGGTTCCTTCAAAGGGTCAGCAAGGATCGAGTACGGCATAAAGGAGAGCTTACAGTTGAGGAAATCAAAGGTGGGACCCATCTACTCATTAAAGGGATTCAGCGCGTGCACTTTGCCGAGGATCACAAGGCACTAACCTTGAAGATGAAGCTGTCGCCGAGGAGCAAACTTCTGTCCTTAAACCCATTTATGGATGCAGGAGGTCTAATGCGCGTCGGCGGACGCCTTCAAAATTCGCAGCTGGATTTCGATGCCAAGCACCCTATGATTCTTCCCAAGTCTCATCATATAACCTCAGCTATCATTGATCATTTTCATCGCAAGTTCCTTCATGCAGGAGCACAGAGCTTGTTAGCCGCTTTACGACAGAGATTCTGGCCCATTGGAGGGCGAAAAACGGTTTCTGCTGTCATCAACAAGTGCATTCAATGTTTCAGATTAAAGCCCAAGCTAGTCGAACACATCATGGCGCCGCTCCCGGAGGACCGAGTGCAGCCGAATCGCCCATTTGCCATCTCTGGAGTGGACTTTTGTGGCCCCTTTTATTCGAAGTCAGAGGTCAGAAACAGGCCCCCTACGAAGTGCTACATAGCCATATTCGTTTGCTTCGTCAGCAAGGCTACACACTTGGAAGTCGTCGAAGACCTTTCAACGCAATCGTTCATAGCAGCCCTGAAGCGATTTGTAAGCCTGAGGGGAAAGCCTCAAACGATTTGGTCAGACAACGCAACGAACTTCGTGGGAGCCAAAAACGAGCTAATTGAGCTTCGGCAGCTGTTTCTGAGCGATCCTCAAAACATTGAGCTATGGAATTCCCTTACGTCGATGGAGATCCGTTGGAATTTCATTCCACCTCGTTCCCCGCACTTTGGTGGCCTGTGGGAAGCCGCGGTCAAATCCGCAAAATATCATTTCGTCCGTGTTGTTGGAAAATCAATTCTCACATTTCATGAGCTGCGCACTTTAGTTTGTGAAATTTCCGCAATTTTAAACTCACGACCGCTCTGTCCCATTTCAGAAGACCCAGATGACATTAGTGTTCTTACTCCTGCACACTTTCTCATTGGATCTACATTCACCGCATTGGACGAGCCTGATGTCACCCATCTGAACATCGATCGCTTGAGCCGGTGGCAGCGCGTATGCCAAATGCAGCAAACCTTCTGGCGCAAATGGAGCGCCGACTACCTTTCGCTGATGCAGGAGCGGACCAAATGGCGCCTTCCTGTGAGCAACGTACCGGCAGGCAGCATGGTCCTCATCAAGGAGGACAACATACCCCCTTTGCGGTGGCGCCTCGGCAGAGTCGAGAGCACCGTCTCCGGAGAGGATGGCGTCGAACGAGTTGCAGTCATCCGAACCGACTCTGGACTGTGCAAGCGGGCAATGAGGAAGCTTGCGGTACTGCCCCTAGAACCCACTTCACTTGGAAGCATGACTCTTCCAACGGGGGAGCATGTCGGGAGCAGCCGCAGAAATCAATTTAAAATCATTTAAAAACCCATTTATTGTTTGCCATTTGGTCAGCATCACTGACAACAACAATGTAAACCAAAGCTTCCAATTATCTATCCTGCGTAAGATAAGCCGAGATAAGCGACTGCGCTCGCTGCTCTCTCGGACCTACGCACTCTCATCATGTACATTCGCTTTTGATCGCTGGTACGAAGCAGTTCGTTCGCTCTCGCTACCACAATAAACGCATTAAAAATCGAACCACTTTTTCGGCTTTTCTTTTAGCACCGTTCTGACACACGCATAATTCTCTCTCGTTTAATATTCGCAAAAAAGGTGGCATAAATTAATGCCTCCTCTAAACA